>OV049869.1:22163047-22693068 GCA_920104075.1 Melanargia galathea | reverse complement strand
TGATACATAAAGTCCTTCTACTCTTACTAAGTCTGTACATTGCTGAAAATACCCATATTATTTTATTTTCTTACAGTGATCTTATACCAAAAAATTCAAAATCTAGAACTGAGAAACTAGAACCATACAAACTAGATACTTGCCATGTCTAATGTTGATATCGAAATAAGTTATTACTTCCATTCTATTTATAACTGTTTACTTTTTTTATGAAAATGCAAATAGCTTGATTTATTATTTAGCTTTATTTCCTTACAGTAAAATTTTATATATTTACAGAAAACAAGAACAGATAAATTGTATAAAACAATATAAGTAAATATTGAAAGATGTTTTTCTGCAAAGAATGTAATCATTATGTTAAAACATCTATATCGTCGCATAACAGAACAAATACTCATAAATCTAATAGTTTGTTTCGATCTAGTTATGAGAATGTGCAAATTATAAAAACGGCTTTTAGAAACAGAATAATCAGTTACAAAGTAAATCCGAACTCTACAACTTTAGTTCCAGAGAGTTTTTTTTCGCAGATATTTAAAACCGTACGTGAGATCATAAATATATCTCTAAAGAAACACACCGCCATCAAGGTAAATTTCGAGCTATTTGTTTCATACATTTTACCGAAAAATTTTGAAAAGTCTATTAAATCTTTTAGTACTAAATATGGTATTATAGTTAAAAGTACTGACATTGATAATTTTTTATTAAAATGTGCTCAAAAGTTAACTTGCAAATGTACAGACTTCGAACATTCAGAATCTGGTTGGACCATTGATTCTGTTAGTCATTTGGAGATAAATATTAATAAATATAATCCTTTGAAAGGTGGATCATATTTGGCATTACCATCATATATAAGAAATACAAAATCATGTTTAAATATTCATAATTTCGATGATTATTGCTTTTTATGGTGCATTGCTGCTAAAATGTATCCTACAAAACTTAATTCTAATAGAGTTTCATCATATCCTCATTATTCATTACTATTTGACACAAGGAATATGACATTTCCTCCGGGAATTGAAGATATCAAAACCTTTGAGAAGAACAATCCAACTATTAGTGTAAATGTTTATGGGCTAGAAGCCAATAATACAGTTACGGGTCCTTTGTATGTGACTTTAGCTCGAAAACTTAACCATGTTAATTTATTATTTATTACTAAAAATGATAAAGCCCACTATTGTTTGATTAAAGACTTCAACCGACTTGTGCGAAGGCAGTTAACAAAACACAAGTCTAAAATATTTTTATGTGATGAATGTTTTTTATATTTCGCAAATGAAGAAACACTACATAATCACGATTGTGCTAAAAGACAAACTGTACTTCCAAAAGATGGTAGTAAGTTGCATTTTTCAAACTATGAGAGAACTCAAAGAATTCCTATCGTGATATACGGCGATTTTGAGAGCTTGCTTTGTAAATATTCAAACGAAAATAAATCTCTTTATACCGAAGATATACAAACACATGAACCATCTTGTTTCGCTTATTACATTTGTTGCCATTCTAAACCTGAACTTAATGACTTTGTTAGCTATCGCGGCCCGAACTGCGGTAAAAAATTTGTTGAAAGCATTACGCAAGATGTAAAAAGATTGCATGGTATTTTAAATGTAAATAATCCTATGCTTCCTCTTACTGACGAAGAGTTAACTTCATATAATGAAGCAAAAATTTGCTGCATCTGTAAAACAATGTTTAAAAAAAATGATAAAATAGTAAAGGATCATAACCATTTTACGGGTAAATACCGAGGCCCTGCTCACAACACTTGTAACATAAATGCCAAAAAATGTGCGTTTATACCGATCATTTTTCATAACTTGTGTGGTTATGATTGTCACTTATTTATTAAAGAACTATCCGAGATCATTGGGAAAACGAGCTTGATACCAAAATCTAAAGAAAAATATATATCGTTTACAAAATTTTTACCTATTGATAAAACAAATGCTGCTCAACTGAAGTTTATCGATTCATTTAATTTTTTGAGTTCTGGGTTGGATAAATTGGCAAAAAGTCTTCATCCGAATGATTTTCAGCATATGCATGCATATATTAAGGATGATCGCTTATTTAATTTAGCCTGTAAAAAGGGTGTATATTGTTATGACTATATGGATGCATGGGAGAAATATAATGAAACAAAGTTGCCAAAACATTCGAATTTTTTTAATAAACTCACAGGTGAAAATATTTCCACTGAAGATTATGAACACGCTTTAAAAATATGGGAAACTTTTGGTATTAAAAACTTGGGAGAGTATACAGATTTATACTTACAATGCGATGTCTTGTTACTATGCGATGTTTTTGAAAAGTTCAGAAATATGAGTTTAGACTATTATAATTTAGACCCCTGCTATTATGTATCATCTCCATCTTTAAGTTGGGATGCTATGTTGTTATATACTAAAGTTGAGCTTGATTTGATTTCTGATGTGAATATTTATCAGATGTTAGAAAAAGGTATTCGAGGTGGTTTAGCCCAATGTTCATTGAGATACGCTGAAGCTAACAATAAATATTTACCATCCTACAATAAAAATGAACCAAGTACGTACTTAATTTATTTAGATTGTGTCAACCTTTACGGTTTTGCTATGATGCAAAAAATGCCCATGCGTGACTTTAAATTTTTAAATGATAATGAAATTGAAAATTTGGATGTAAGGAACATTTCTAAAAAAAGTCAACACGGATATATTCTCGAGGTAGATTTGTGTTACCCGGATAATGTTCATGATGCTCATTCAGACCTACCATTTGCTGCGGAAAAATATTCTCCTGCTCAAAATCAAAGCAAAAAATTGGTGGCAAACTTATACAATAAACATCGCTTTGTTATTCATTATATGCACTTGCAAGAATGCTTAAAGAATGGGCTATTGCTTTTAAAAATATACAGAGTGTTATCTTTTTATCAGGACAACTTTTTAGAGCCTTATATTTTCTTAAACACAAGTCTCAGACAAAAAGCAAAGTCTGATTTTGAAAAGGACTTTTTTAAAAAGCAGAATAATTCTATTTTTGGAAAAACGATAGAAAACAAAAGAAAGCAGGTTGACGTAAAACTAGTAAACGTTTGGAGAGATAAGACAAATAATACTAATAAATTGAATGGAGCGGAAAAATATATTAGTGCACCACATTTTCACAGCTTATCAATTTTTTCTGAAAACTTAGTTGCTATTCAATTGAAAAAAACAAAAATTGTCTTAGATCGACCAATATATGTTGGATTTACGATTCTTGAACTGTCAAAAACACATTTGTATCACTTTCATTATTCAGTCATAAAAAAGATCTATGGAAATAATGTTGAGTTATGTTATACGGATACTGATAGTTTGTTATATTTTGTAAAAACTGATGATTTTTATGAAGATATGAAAAATAACATTCAGTATTTTGATACAAGCAATTTTGAAGAGGATAATATTTTTAATATGCCCAAAGCTAACATGAAAATACCTGGATATTTTAAAGATGAAATGGGGGGAGAAATCATTTCAAAATTTGTTGGTTTACGTGCAAAATTATATTGTTTACTTTCTGAGAAAAAAACAATCAGTAAAGCAAAGGGTATTACGAAGCCTGTGACAAAAAAATTAAACTTTGAGAAATATAAGAAAGCCTTATTTTGCAATGAAAATATAAGAGATAACATGTTTGTCATTCAAAAAATCATCAGGTTTTTTACTCAGAAAATCAATAAATTAGTATTAAATAGCAATGATAATAAAAGGCAAATAATGAAAAATGGCTTTAAAACTTTGCCATGGGGGCATTATAGCACTTTACTTTAGTTAATATAAAATTTGGTTTTGTTTAACACCTTAATATTATCCGTATTTATTTAATAATAAAGAAAAGTGAAATATCTATTGTAAGGATACTAATATGCAATAAATTTTTAATCATAATATCTAAGTTTGACATTTTATTTATCAACCTAAAAATCCTTAACAAAATTACTCGACCTGTCTTTTAGTTTTATTTTTCTCAAATAATCTTCTATAAAAAATTCTTTAAGTACTTTTTGAAAATATGCAAGTATCTCTCTTTATAAATATGTGTAACAGTTGCAAAAAAAGAAAACAAATATCAGATATTAAATAATTTATTATATAATCACGACTTACTTTATAATTTACAATAAACTACACCAATAACACAAATTAAATATTTTTTGCTCAGTCACAGCGATTCAGGCACGCTTAACTTTTGAATAATTTTATTTATTAATTCTTCCGTTGCATTCATCATGTTATCATAATTCTCTGTCACTAAATACTGCACCACTTATTTGACTATTTACACTGTTTTCCTGATCGTTGTTTATTTCTAAGATTTCAATTTTTATTATATGATGACCCTTGATCGTATTTTTTCGAATAAAAAAAGATGAATCTGTCAATGATTGCTGATCCAGTTTTAAAACCTTTCTTTTCAAAGATAAATTACTCTTCTTTTTCACATTCTGATGGGATTCTATTTTTTTTTGATCGTTTACAAATTTTAATCTGTCTTGTTCTTCTTTGTCCAGAATAGCATTCACATCTTGAGCACAATGGAAATAAAATGGATCCATACTTTCGCTTAAATTTTGCTCATTTTCATTATTACAATAAAAATTCGCCATTATTCTGTAAAAAAAAATAACATTTAATGTTATTGAGAAAATTGCAATTAAAACTAATGGTGATGATAACGCATAACACTTATGTACTTACCAGAAAGATGAATAACAATTTTGTGATGAATAAAAATTAAATTGTTTAACTACATGAACTCCTTATGAGAGCTGCCGAGAGAATGAAAATATTTCATTTGTATTTAACTTAGCACGCGCAAAATAAATATGATCATCTTTGAGGAATCAAATTTCATAAACATGTGCACGCACATTCATATCTTTTTAATATTGATAGCATGCGAAATAGTTACTTAAGATTAATATAAATAGAGTTTTAAATTAATCAAACTTCTTCAATACAAAATGATGTATACAAGATAGGCAGGTTCAAACATGATTCCCGATATTTAATAATGAGTCATTCAAAATTGACGTCATAAATAAAAATGAAGCTGATCAAACAAGCCGAATCTTTGGATATAAATTATATAGATGCTGAAGTACCATCAGTATATTTAAATAGACATAGCAAGCTATTACCAAATACAATCCGTTGTATAATTTGCGGGCCCTCTAATTGTGGCAAAACAAATATTATGATAAATTTATTACTACATGAAAATGGGTTAAGATTCCAGAACGTTTATATTTACTCTAAAACTACTTTTCAATCAAAATATCGCTTTTTTATATAATATTTTTCAAAATGTTCCAGAAGTAAGCCTAATTATGTTTAAAAATGATGAAGATGTTATCCCTCCCAGTGATGTTAAGAAAAACTCTATTTTCATTTTTGACGATGTGATATGTGAAAATCAAGTAAATATTCGAAATTATTTTTCTATGGGCAGACATAAGCAAGTTGACTGTTTTTATTTATCACAAACATATTCGAAAATTCCTAAGCAATTAATACGTGACAATGTTAACCTTTTAATTATATTCAAGCAAGATGAAATAAACTTAAAACATATATATAATGAACACGTAAACTCCGATATGAGCTGGCACGATTTTAAGCAATTATGTTCAAATATCTGGAAAGATCCATATATGTTTTTGTTAATCAACAAAGATTGTGAATTAAACAAAGGCAGGTATAGAAAAACATTTGATATATTTGTGAAATTTGACTAACAATTTAATTATTATATATCACTTACAACGTGCAAATTTACTCAGTCGAATTGTAGCATCTGCAAAGATAGTCATTTTTTATATTAGTATGGAAGCCAATGTAAAGAATCAGTTAATCAAATCCATAGAAGCTATTAAGAAAAAGGCGAAACAAATACGAGAAGAAGAAGAAGATCAAGAAGTTAAGAGACGAAAACTTTTTCGATGTATAACTGATCCATTGGAATCGTTAGTGTTATATAAAAATGAAGGAAATAATCATAAAACAACATCGTTAAAGAATAAAAACAAACCTTGTCACAGCAAAAATGATTCATTATCTTCTTCAACTTCTGAAAATATTATTAACGAGGAGTATGAGGAAAGAAAAGATAAAAATTATCTAACACCCAAATTGAAAATTACTTGTGATAATTCTGGAAAGGTTGAAAAAGTTCGTACTCCCTCTCCAATGCCAGAAAATGCATGTAAAAATTTAAATGTACCTTTCGGTGTGCGCCACGAAAACAATACTCTTATGATAGGAAATACAAATGTTACATTTTTAGATAGCGCTGAAGCTGCTAGTAAAAATATGATAGCTAAAATAGGAAGTAGTTACTATGAAATGACGCCAGGATTAACAGAATTATTATTTCAAAGTAAACCGGATTTAGAGGTGGTATCTGAGCAAGACAAATTAGTTTATAAAGACATTTTATGTAACACGAGTGTGCATAAGAGAGATTATAGTCCCTTAAACCAGATAAAAGGTGATAAAGGAGTCAAATACACTAAAATTGTGAAACCACTATTTTGTGAAACTGAATTTAACAATAAGATAACAAAACAAGGTGGTTTCATACCAACTCTGAAAAAGTATAGAAAGAATACAGATTTCATATACTGGGATGATCCTAATGAATTGGTAGATAGATTAAAAATTTTAATTGCTTCGAAAGATGCTGGCAACACTAGTCATGATAACGAAATCATATCAATAATCGAAGAATTGAAAGAAGCTGGTATTATAAAATAAACTATAAAGAATTATCTGGCTTAGTCCAAATAATACTATTGAACATGAATGTCAACAAGTTTGGACATCATGTGCACAAGAAATTAAAAATGGATAGTTCTGCATTAGAAAATATATTTGATGCGCAGCATAAAATCATTAAACATATCGGTGCCCCAATAGATCCAAATGATTGTGCTAATAAGAGATATGTAGACCAAATCATAGATGGGATATTTGCAAGATTGAAAACAGTTGAGCAAACCTTGCTACAGTTACAGTCAGAGATAAACAGTCTTAAAAGAAGTACAGATTGTATAAGTCGCAAGTTTAAAAAATGAGCAAAATCAGTGTAGTAAATGAAATCCATAAAAATGTAAGAAAAAATTTCCCCCGACGACGTGTTATATTGAAAGACATTGATGATTTATGGCAGGCAGACCTAGTTGATATGCAATCATTTTCAAAGGAAAATTTACAATATAAATATATTTTGGCAGTTATTGACGCTTTCTCAAAATATGCTTGGGCGTATCCTCTTAAATATAAAAATCAAGATTCTGTGACTGAAGCTTTTTGCAAGATACTAAAAAAAGGTCGTGTTCCTAAAAATTTACAAACTGATTTAGGAAAAGAATTTTATAATACTCATTTTAAAAATGTCTTACAAAGATATGGTATTAATCATTATTCTACATATTCCACTAAGAAGGCATCAATAGTTGAGAGGTTTATAAGAACATTGAAATCTAAACTTTATAAACAATTTAGCCTGCAAGGTAATTATAAATGGTATGATGGAAGCCTTGATCACTTAATGAAAAAATATAACTCAACATTTCACAGAACAATAGGCATGGCTCCGGATAAAGTTAATGAAAGTAATAAAAAAATAATACTTAAAAGATATGAATCACTTCCAACATCAGCGTCAATAAAAAAACATTCGAAATTTAAAATAGGAGATTATGTTAGAATAAGCAAATATAAAGGAACTTTTGAAAAGGGATATACGCCCAACTGGTCAACTGAAATTTTTAGTATAGCTCGCATACAAAATACGCATCCCGTTACTTATCTTTTAAAAGATGCTAGACAGCGACCTATATTGGGAGCATTCTATAATGAAGAATTACAAAAAACACGACATCCTAACATATACCTCATTGAAAAAGTTTTAAAAAGAAAAGATAATCAGTTGTATGTCAAATGGTTAGGTTTGCCATCTAATGAAAATAGCTGGATAGATAATCTCAATGTTTTATAAACAAATTTTACGCCAGCACTTTTTATTCTGTATTAGTCTGCGACGAGGAACGGAGTTCTCCTATATTTTAAAATGGAAAAACAAAAACTGTCTACACGTAAAATGACTTTAAGAAGAAAATCAGATTGTTTGAAGAAAAATAAATCTGCTACTGGTTTGAAAAAAAGCTTTAAAGATATTGTATCTCGTGCAAAGAAACATATCCATAAATTGAAACCAAAATGCAAAAAAGCTGCAATTGAATTAGCGATTGCCGCTGCTAAGGAATTAGCTGAGAATACATCTGTAAATGTACCGCGAATAATACCCATACCGAAGACAGGTGGTGTTTTGCCATTAGTTCCTATATTTGCAGGATTATCTGCTGCTGGTAGCTTGGCGGGTGGTGCTGCTAGTATTGTGAAAGCAGTTAAGCAAATTAATTTATTGAAAAAGAAATTTCAAGAACTAAAAAGACATAATGAAAAAATGGAAACATTACACATTGGAAAAGGATTATTTATAAAACCATATGGCGATGGTTTGGGAATATACACAGCGAAGGCAAAAAACTGATTCAAAGGCTACCTAATCGTGCTCTAACTAATATTGATATTTTAAAGATTTCAAAGGAAATTCCTTATTTTAGAGGTGTATTCATGAGAGATGAATTACCTAAGCATCCATTTAAAAAAGAGTGTGGCATCATTAATTTAGACATCTCTCAAAATCCTGGAACTCATTGGGTAGCCTATGCGAAGTTAAATAATTATATTGAATACTTCGATAGTTATGGTAATTTAAAACCACCGAAAGAATTCTTAAAGTATGTTGGATCTGAAATTAACTACAACTATGACAATTTTCAAGGATATAACCCATATAACTGTGGACACCTTTGCATCAAATTTCTTATTAATTTCTGGAATAAAAATAGTGTATAAATAGTTCATGCAGTAAAGTATTAGTTCAGTCAAGCATTATGTGTGTAACACTTACTATTGTGGGCAATAAATCTATTTTAGAAACAAATTATACGCCTCCTCTTATTTTAGAAGATGAATATGAGTGCGGCTTAATATATTTTTCTGCTTTTAATTCAATTCCAAATGTCGATTATCATAATAATGTTTTTGAATATGGAGAAGAAAAAAAAAGAATCAATATTCCATCGGGTGCTTATGATTTACAAGATTTGTATGAATATCTAAAATGGAGGATGGAAGATTGTGAATTACAAATAAAATCTAATATTAACACAATGACATGTTCTTTGTACTGTAGTGAAACTTTAAACTTTGATTCAGAAAATAGTATTGGACCTATGCTAGGTTTTCCTAGAGAAAAATTAAAAGCCAATAAATGGCATGAATCATCAGTTCCAGTAAACATTCTACCAGTAGCCGTCATAAGGATCGAAAGTAATCTCGTGCAGGGATCCTACACTAATGGTTCTCCCACACATATCATTTATGAGTTTGTCCCAAACGTTCCTCCTAGTCATAGATTTATAGAATCTCCTAGCAACGTTATTTATTTTCCTGTAAAACAAAAGATAATTTCATCAATAACTGTAAAAATATTGGATTTAGAAGGCAATCTTATAAATTTTAGAGGTGAAACTATTGTTTTGTGCCTACATTTGAAAAAAATAAAATGATTGTCTTTACTCAAAGTAATTATTATAAAAGACCTAACTTGCCAGTTAAAAAACCTATTACAAAGGAAAGCCTAAAACGAGCTAGACGTCTTAGAGTATATAAAAGAAAAATAAGCCAAAGTAATAAACAATTTCTTGAGACACTTGGTTTTAAAGTATGAGTCTTCTTCAGATTAATAATTTACCTGAATTTGATAACTCCATCGAGAGTTACGAGATTCATACATATAATCCATATAATAATAGTTTTAATGAAAATGATGAAATCCGTATACCTATTCACCAGCAAGATATTTATGTATTGCCATCAGCCAGTTATATTTACATCGAAGGAAATGCTTCAGTAAGTTATAAAGATCAAGCAGGCAAGGTTCAAAAGAAAAGCGTTAATTTCAGTAATAATGCGTTTGCATTCCTTTTCCAAGACATTCGATATGAGATCAATGGTGTTGAAATTGATCGCATTAGAAATGCCGGAATAACTACAACAATAAAATCTTATATTTCCATGAATAGCGGGGAAAGTAAAGCAGCTGCCGTGTGGGGTTGGAATATAGAAGGATTTAAAAATGAAAATGGAAATTTTAGCGCTTTGATACCCTTGAATAAAGTTTTAGGTTTCGCTGAAGATTATGACAAAATAATAATTAATTGTAAACACGAACTTGTACTTAATAGAAGTAGTACCAGTATAAATAGCGTTATAATGGATAACGATGATATTATAGACATCAATATACAGAGAATTCAGTGGCGTGTGCCTCATATTAAAGTATCAGATCAACAAAGATTGCTACTTCTAAGAAAATTAGAGAAAGATAATCCTATACAAATAGCATTTAGAAATTGGGATTTATATGAATACCCGTTGCTACCAAAAACTACAAAACATTCATGGGCGGTAAAGACAGCCTCTCAATTAGAAAAACCTCGATATGTTATATTTGGTTTGCAGACTAATAGAAAAAACATTAAAATCAAAGACGGCACAGTATTCGATCATTGTAAACTAACTAATGTTACACTATTCTTGAATTCTCACTATTATCCGTATGATGCTCTAAATATCAAGTTTGATGAAAATAAATACAGTATATTATACGACATGTATGCTAAGTTTCGCCAGTCGTTTTACAACCTTCCTACCGATCCATTGCTTGATCTGCATACGTTTAAAGAAAAGGCTCCTTTATTTGTCATAGACTGTTCCAGGCAAAATGAAAATTTAAAAACTGGCCCAGTTGATGTTCGCCTAGAAATTGAAACATCTCAGGATATTCCGAATAATACAAGTGCTTACTGTTTAATTATCAACGATCGTCTTGTGGAATATAGACCGCTGAGCAATATTGTTCGAAAACTATCATGAAGTTTATTGTGGATGTTCAAGGTTTTAAAAATGATCAGAATTACTTTATACCTAAAGAGATTGCTTTAATCTATCGTGATCGAATTCAAGTTTTGTTAATTAAACCGCCATATCCGTATGAGTGGCTAACAGACACGGAAAAGAAACAGGTTGATTGGATTGAAAGAAATAGAAAAATATCTTGGAGCGAAGGAGTCGTGCCTTATGAGAATTTTAAATGTTTTATAGTTCATTTTCTTAAAAATCAAGAAATTTTTTGTAAAGGTCTTGAAAAGCAGATGTGGTTAAAAGATATATTGAAAAATGATAATGTACATAATTTAGAAGATAAAGGTTGTCCTAGTTTGTTAACATTGTATAAGTTATATAATTCATATTCTGATATATATAGCTGTATTTATCATCCAACTATCTGTGCATTGAAAAATGTAACTTGTTTAAAAAGATGGTGCATAAACAATAAAGTTATTGATGATTAAATAAGCTTGTTTAATTTATTAAAATTTCCTCCACCAATTTTTCTTATAATTTTTTACTATATAGAATGTAAGTAGGTAGGTGCATGTTGTAATCGTTAAACGAATGTGTAAAAATAAAAAATAGAATAAAATGAATTAAATTGAATTTATTCAGTAAATATTTCGTCCTAAAAACCATGTAAATAATTTGTTTAAAATGCAGATGATTGATGCATACTCCATTCATGTAATGTGATGTTAGGACAGTAGTGTAGAATTGGGGAATTCTGGATCACGGCGAGCGAAGCGAGCGAGCGTAGCGAGAGTGATCCAGAATCCCCAATTCTACACTACTCATGCCACACTCGAACGAAAATAAACCGAGATATTAATTTATTAAATTTGCATAAAAGAGAATATTGTGGAAATAATTGTCCATTTTTCTATTGAGGTTTATTTTTAATTCCCGATGCAAAAACGACGGGGTGTTATAAGTTTGACGTGTCTGTGTGTGTGTGTGTGTGTGTGTATGTGTGTGTGTGTGGTGTGTGTGTATGTGTGTGTGTCTGTCTGTTCTACCGTAGCGCTCCAAAGCTACATTGAGCGCTACATTGAACAGACAGACACACACAACACACCGTCGTTTTTGCGTCGGGGGTTAAAAACACTCTAGGGGTAGGGCAGACCAACACTGCTTGGAGTCGGGGTGTTTGGATTTTGTTTATAGATTAATTATATTTGGTTTAATTTAAAAACCTGAGTTAATTAGAACCCGATCGCTCGGAGTGCGGACGGTTCAAGACTTAAACAAAGAGAGCTTATCACGGCTCGCCTCTCCAAAACGGTAGCAAAATAGACTGTTTATTTTACTTTTTAACCAATTTAAAGGAGAATTGGTTTTCTGTCCACGTCTCCGAGCCGGAGACGCTGTCGCAGCTGCAGGGCCGGTCTCTCAAGCGCCCTAACGAAACGCCTGAAATAGACGGCATTTAGTTTGTTCAATTTACTTCCTTGAACTCCTAGCCTGGCCCTCTGGTTTAACTCCCGATGCAAAAACGACGGGGAGTTATAAATGTTTTATGTCTCTGTGTGTGTGTATGTGGCACCGTAGCGCTCAAACGGGTAAACCTATTTGAATGCAGTTTTTTGTGTGAAAGGTGAATAAGTCGCGAGTGTTCTTAGCTATGTTTGATGAAAATCTGTTCAAGATGGCCACCGCCACAAAATAGTAGATTACATATTTTTTCACAACTCCCTCAATATGGGTATCAAATGTAAGGGCTTGACAAATAGAATAGCACTATGCAAATCCAAGATGGCTGCCACCACAAAATGGCGAATGTTGGAGGTTTTTAAATTTTTAAGTTTTTAAATTTTTTGCATTCGCTTCTGGAATCAAAATATTCAATCATTTGCCATTAAACATCAAAAAAATTGAAGGAAACATAATGTTCAAAAATAAATTACGATTATGGCTAATAAACCAAGCATTTTATAATATCAACGAATTTTATTGTAAAAATTTTAATTAGTACCGTATACATAGTATAATATATAGGTAATATTAGTGTTTAATAAGATTTTTTTTGTACAATTCTCATTGTCTATAATAAGGGCTAAGTGTATATCAATAAAAAATGTGTGTGTAATAATAAAAAATATTAGATATATTAAAAGTAATAAGAAATATAATAATAATTACGTTAGATTATAAGAACTTGCAGTTCAAAAATATTGCACGCCAGAAGTGGCAAACTGTTGATACTTATTATTAAAATTTACAACCTAATGTACCTACACAGTGAAAGCAATAAATTTATTCTTATTCTTATTCTTATTCTTATTCTTATTCTTATTCTTATTCTTATTCTTATTCTTATTCTTATTCTTATTCTTATTCTTATTCTTATTCTTATTCTCATTCTCATTCTCATTCTCATTCTCATTCTCATTCTTATTCTTATTCTTATTCTTATTCTTATTCTTATTCTTATTCTTATTCTTATTCTTATTCTTATTCTTATTCTTATTCTTATTCTTATTCTTATTCTTATTCTTATTCTTATTCTTATTCTTATTCTTATTCTTATTCTTATTCTTATTCTTATTCTTATTCTTATTCTTATTCTTATTCTTATTCTTATTCTTATTCTTATTCTTATTCTTATTCTTATTCTTATTCTTATTCTTATTCTTATTCTTATTCTTATTCTTATTCTTATTCTTATTCTTATTCTTATTCTTATTAATTTATAGATACTTGTTGACAAACGAGCGTGATGGTTTTGTGTTTTTATTGATTTGACGAAACTTACATTAAGAAGGCCCTTAAAATGTAGAATGACTTTCAAAATGCCAGTTAATTGTTTACAATTCAGAATTTAGAACTTTTAATTAGATACCCGAGTCTCTGAAGCGGTTTGGACTGGTTTTGTCCCCCCAACCCCCTCCCCCTCCCCATCGCGTCACTTCTACAAGTAGCAGAAGATTGCGGTGGACGTGATGAAATTAAAAGCAGTTCGTTCCAATATCCCCGCGTCAACACCTCGCCGTGAGTTACGGCCGCTCGCGGACGCGCCGCTTCCCGCGGGAGTGCAGCAGGATGCGGCCGGTAGAATAATAATAGGAGACTCGAAGATTCCGTTCTGTTCGAAACTCGAAATCCAAACTTTTATCCTACTAATATTATAAATGTGAAAGTGTGGATGTTTGGATGTTTGTTACTGTATAACATCGCAACTACTGAACAGATTTGGCTGAAATTTTTAATGGAGATACATAATTCCCTGACTTAAAACATAGGCTACTTTTATACTAGAAAAATCCATAGTTCCCACGGGAATTTGAAAAACCCAAATCTACAGCTTTAGGTAGATCAATATAGCAAACTACCTTGAAAGTAAGTATAAAGGTTGGAAAAGGGACCGGGAACAGGAACCAGAAATTCACCATTCCCTCAGGATTTGTAAAAAACCGAAATTCACGCGGGCGAAGCCGCGGGCAACAGCTAGTTATGTATAATTCACCTGAATAACGGAAACGTTTTGACACACGAATCGTAACGTAAAATAATTACTCGGCTCCTAATTATTGAGGTCATTAACATTTGACGACGATCATCAAACGCAGGCGCTCTTCAGTGTTATAATAATGCTACTTAACAAGTATAAATTGAAAATTTAAAAAACCCCCAACATTCGCCATTTTGTGGCGGCGGCCATCTTGAATTTGCATAGTGCAATTCTACTAGTCAAGCCCGTTCGTTTGATACCCATACTATTAAGAGAGTTGTGAAAAAATATGTAATCCGCCATTTTGTAGCGGCGGCCATCTTGGATGGATTTTCATCAAATATACTTAGCTAACAACACTCTCAACTAATTCACCTATCAAACAAAAAAAACCGCATTCAAATCGGTTCAGCCGTTTGAGCGCTACAGGGGAACAGACAGACACGTTAAACTTATAACACCCCGTCGTTTTTGCGTCGGGGGTTAAAAATATGAATACTGTGGGTTATGATGGCTGTAATGTCTGAACTACAAAACCGATGACCTTGGAATATTTAATCTTTAAGTACCTAATTAATTAATTAAAAGCTGTGATAGCCTAGTGGTTAGGAAAAAGCTGTGATAGCCTAGTGGTTATAGGACGACCGACTTCTAATCGGAGGTCGTGGGTTCGATCCCGGGGCACCTCTAACTTTTCGGAGTTATGTGCGTTTTAAGTATTTAAATATCACTTGCTTTAACGTTGAAGGAAAACATCGTGAGGAAACCTGCATGCCTGAGAGTTCTCCATAACGTTCTCAAAGGTGTGTGAAGTCTGCCAATCCGCTTGGCCAGCGTGGTGGACTATGGCCAAAACCCTTCTCACTCTGAGAGGAGATCCGTGCTCTGTAGTGAGCCGGTAATGGGTTGATCATGATGATGATGATGAAGTAATTAAGTAAGTAATAGGCATCGAGCTTTCACACAGTGATAGATGAAGATCTATACATTGATTCCACCGATTTGAGCAATTGAGAGCTAGGATAAAGAAAATTATCGGAGACAGAATTGAAATACGAGTAGATGCAATTTGATGCACTTCGAGTGCTTGATGTGTGGCTCTTTATATTCATTTCTAGTGATAGGTATTTTATTGAATTTGAGTGATAAAAAATTAGACAAACAGGGAACCAGTGAAATGGCGATGTCGGTGATGTCTCGCGTCGGTGGAGGACACACGACACTCGTGTGTGAAGCGACATTTAATGTTAAGGGTCATTTAGACGGAGGCGATTCTTATCTCGATGATATTATTATTGAAATAGATAAACATTCACACCTCTCGCCCTTCCACTTTGGCGACAATTGTCTCGCAATGAAATATTGATCGTGTCCGTGTAAACAGAATTTGAATCACTAAACTCGAATGACAAATCTCGCACTCAAAACTGTTCAAACCGATTTGTACGATACTCGTATTAACTTGATAAAATGTCATACGAGATTACGTTTATATACAAGTCGAGATTCTCGTAAGCTAGAATCTTCTTACTATAATTTCGCTGTGTAAACATATGCAGGAAATTATCGCCTAGCGATATTAATTTACTTGCGAATCTCGTTATCGTTATCGTAGGTGGGAATTTAGTTCTTGCCTCTATGTAAACATTTTTTTATGGCGATTATTGCTTGTGATAATTGCGAACGATTTCTCGAACCGAATCGTGCGAGAGTCGCCCTCAGTCTAAATGGCTCTTTATTGTACAGTCGGCGCGCGCGGGGTTTACGCGCGCAATAAGAGTTTTATGACCATGATACCATTAAAATGTGAAAGATAGCCCGAGCACTCATAATATCTCTTATTAACGCACCTAATCTATCTATCTATCTTCTATACATATATCTATATTCTATACATATAATAGAATCGTAGACTTGCCGTATCTGTACATTAAAGATTTTTGCAAAATAATAACTGGAGTATGTTAGGGATAAGTAATACTTAGAACGTAAAAAAACTTGTTGAAATTTTTGTCTGTTTGTCTGTATTATTTGTGCGCGCATCACGCAAAAGCTACTGGATGTATTGAAATGAAATTTGGCATGATTTATGTTCATACTACGGAGTAACATATAGGATACTGTTCATCCCAAAATTCAGCACGGTTCCCTTGGGAGAGGCCGAGAGGGGATGAAAGTCAAAATGTGTACTTAGTCGTAATTCAGTAACGCGTGGTCCGATTTCATTCATTCTTTTTTTGTTAGAAAGGAGATACTTAAAAGATTATCGGCTCATCTCTGAAAGGCTGGATCGATTTTGATGGGGCTTTCACTGGCGGATGCTTACATTTTGATCTACTTAAACATCCGCCAGTGAACTTTTAACCGTTTCAGCAAGGTATGAGCTCAAAGGAACTTGAAAAAACAAAATGATTCAAGATTTTTAAAAATCAATATCCACGCGAGTGAAGTTGCGGGTATCCGCTTGTACTTACTATATTTCAACGACTCCTGTGGCTCGCTGTTGCTCTGCACGAACGGTCAGATTCCTGCATTAACTGCTTCGTCTGTACCTAGCTTCGGTCTATATTATGTGCATAATTAAAATTATCGATAACGTGTCCAGTTATTCTAATCTAAGCCTGATTTATTTATAATATATATATGCCTGATATATTTCACTTTTAAAATTGAATAAACCGAACAACGTAGGCTCAGTCGTGTTATCTAAATTAAAGAAAAAGTTTTCACTAAAAGGTTTCTTAGAACGAACAGAGATTACATGAAAAGAAAATTAATGAAAAGCTCTCAAGTAACAGTTCAGTTCATGTTTTTTTCAACAGGGCATAAAAATCTCATAAAGTGAATGTCGTCTCTGAACACGAGCCTTAACCTCAATATTTTTTATGGACTGTATAATATTGATACTCGTATTATAATGTCCAACTGGATTAGAAAATTAGAGGTGAGTATATATATATCGCTATTGAATAAATAAATAAATATATAAATGTAGAACGCCCACATATTTTCCATATCCTCTTCGCCCCAGTATCCAGATATAGGCCTTAGGCCAACTCCACGTTTTCGAAATATAACTCGGATGGAACAAGACCCACTAATCTGCAAACTCATTCCGAATTAGAGTTCCGTAGTACAGTTTAAGTAAAAAAACCAGTTGTGACATAAACTTTTATTTCGTTATAGTATTATATACATACAATAAAATATTTGAATGCATAACAATTTGAATTATTTCAATTAATTATTATCTAAATCATACCACACGGACAAAGGAAAACTATCATTGTGTAATGTTATAATATTATAATAGTAATATAACGAACTTTTATTCAAATACAATTATTTGTAATACAATAACATTGGACTGTAATGTAACTATGAGCATTACATACGAGAGACCGTCAGGCGGCGCTGGAGTACTGGCAGTACTGTAATTGGTCTCTTATGTTCCCTAAAATAATAATAATTAATACACCTTCACATAAACATATTTCATGCTCGGCTTACATTCAAACACGAATACGAAATTCAATCGAGGAAACCTAAACGAAACGAGTAGGTACGATAGATCAGGAAATCCGTAACTATAACTAGATATGACTACGAGATATGCTAGTTGCTACTCAAGAAAGGGTTCGTTGTTAGCACGCGCCCTAAAAAATCGAAAATTCATTTTGAGCTTCAGGATGTAAAACGATGAGTAGACGATTCCACGCATCGAATATTAAGAAGAAAATTACAATATTACGCTCTGAACACACACGCAGAATGAAGTTATCGAGTGATAGCGACATTGATTAAGTTTATGGCCTATCTCACGATTCATAATTGAATTTTATTCCAAAATTCGTTGAAGCTTTTACTGGAAAATGCGATGGAACCGCGGCATCTTCTTTCGCTCGGGCGAAGAGGTCCGAGGGAGAACTGTCTTGTTAAAGATAGAGGAATGTAGACGGTTCCGCAGACCGCAGACCGCAGACCGCAGCCGCAGCTCGCGGGCCGACGCGACGCGACGTGGCGACATCGACTTTAGAAGCTGGTCCGGCCGAAGATGAAGTTTCCCGGCGCGTCAGGGTCCTCGGTGGCGAAGAACTCCTTCCACAGCTCCTGGAACATCTCCCAGGAGACGCTGGGCTTGCCCTGCGAAACGACGACGACAGAGTGAGTACAACTGCACATTATGGTTTTTCTTTATTCAACTACAAGTTGGCTCTTGACTTGAATCTCACCTGATGGTAAGTGATGATGCAGTCTAAGATGGAACGGGCTAACTTGCAAGAGGTATGTATGTATACCCCTGATAGGTTTCTACACGGTACGGTAGGGTGGTAACTAAAACCTCCCACCAGACTAGACCAGACCACAGACAATTTAGAAAATATAAAATCCCAAATTGCCGCTGCTGGGAATCGAACCCGGGACCTCCCACTTATCAAATCACAGCATTCACCACTGTGCCAGAGAGGTCGTCAGGTGTTTCTTGTGGAGAATATCTTTACTCTAACATTTTTCCAATATTAGGGTCTGAGGGCCTGTTCCACCATCTTCTGAAAGTAAGAAAGTGACAAAACTTACTTTTAGGCCTCATGTCAGGAGGTGGTGAAACAGGCCCAAATGTTGTAAACAATTTTGATAGGCAACATCCGGCCCTTCTAAACCCAACTGTAATAATTGAAAAGCAGTGTAAAAAATGATTTAATAAATATTCTGACCGAGTAATGATTATCGTCAAATCATTCGGTGCCAATGATTAAAACTGATTGACTCTTTATAATTGCAGAAGCTTCAGAACGATTTTTCTGGCTCGGAGAGAGAGAATAGAACAGGATCGTGCTGTGATTACAATGTTAGTATGTCTGTCGTGAAATCGGTCCGTCGTGGACAGCTATAAGATGGCTAACTCTCTCGTTAAGCCACTGAAGTAGCGGAGTAAACGAGTATACCTTGGCCATCTTGGTGAAGGCCATGCGGCACTCGTGCGGGTCGATGCCGTAGGCGGAGCAGACGGTGGTGAACTCGTCGCAGTCGATGGTGCCGTCGGCGCTGGCGTCCTCCAGCTGGAACATGAACTGGCAGTACAGCTGCTGCCACTGCAGCGCCGCCGACGGGTTCTGCGCGTAGTCGTTCCACATCGACACCCACTCGTCCACTGACACCTGGGAACAATATCACCGATAATTACACAAGTATAAATTAAACGTTAAAAAACCCCCCACATTCGCCATTTTGTGGTGGCGGCCATCTTGGACCGATTTTCATCAAACATAGCTTAGAACACTCCCGACTTTTCAAACAAAAAAACCGCATTCAAATCGGTTAACCGTTTGAGCGCTACAGTGGAACACACACACACACCAACATACACACACAAACACCCATATCAGTATTAGATTCTGTGTGTTCCACCGTAGCGCCTAAACTACTGGACCGATTTTGATGAATGATGTGTCAATTAATTGGTTATTATGGTCCGAAAAACATAGGTTACATTTTATTTACGAAAAAAATCGAGAAGGACCTTCGCGCGGCTTTCTAGATTATTAAATTAGTTTCAGATAGACATAACAGATGGCGCCACTAGCTGCTTGCCCCGCGCTTTCTGCACACTAAATTATTATTTAATATGAAATTAAATTATTAAGCGTAGTTGGGTTTTAGTTTACGAACTTTTCTTGTTGCTAAAATATTAGCTTAGAACAGAATTATCAGTTGAAAATTTATCGACAAACTTTTTTGGCGCAACTCTTAGTAGTTACCTAGCAATACCGCAGCCAAGCAACCTATTTACTACACAAACGAGGTAGTCAAAAAATTTATGCCACGTACGTAAGTGCCACGCACTTGTTCCAATTCAGTCTGCCGTCCGCACTACAATTTTCCTCTGTGCTACAAGGCGCGGATTAGTGTGTACATATCAGACACTCGTAAGTCATAACAATGGCCCGCAGGGAAGTACGGAGGACGCTCGAGACGGCACCGGACAGCCGCAAACCCTTTAACGGCTTCTACGAGGTGTCTCGGTGGACGGATTAAGACGATTGCATACAGCGCTGCAGACACACAGCTGTCACTCTCATGTGTTAACTGTTAAGCTCTATGCTCAGCGAACATGAAATGCTTGGCTGTCGCTTACATTTAACCGACTCTATGATAAGCCCTCACCTGCTTCCACAGCAGGCTTCCACATTCCAGCATCTGTCACTACATTCCACTAGGTACTTTCAATCTTTAAATTCCAGTCAACGTCGGAAATATTATTACCGAAGAGGCTTTAAAAGGATTATAATGCATTTCTCTTGCTGTTATAAACTGATACCTTATATTTTTTAACCCGCGACGCAAAAAAGACGGGGTGTTATAAGTTTGACGTGTCTCTGTGTGTGTGTCTCTCTGTTCCCCTGTAGCGTTCTAACGGGTGAACCGATTTGAATGCAGTTTTTTTTGTTTGAAAGGGGAATTGGTTGAGAGTGTTGTTAGCTGAAATGTTTGATGAAAATAGATCCAAGATGGCCGCCGCTACAAAATGGCGGATTACATATTTTTTCAGAACTCCATTAATATGGGTATCAAATGAAAGAGCTTGACTAGTAGAATAGTACTATGTAAATCCAAGATGGCTGCCACCACAAAATGGGGAATGTCGGGGGTTTTTCCAACTTTTAATTTATACTTGTTTTGTGGTACCTACTTTGATTATAATTTGTTGTTTGTGTTTGAGTATAATTAATTGTAGTTGACATTTTGACATTTTAAGTATTTAAATATCACTTGCTTTAACGGTGAAGGAAAACATCGTGAGGAAACCTGCATGCCTGAGAGTTCTCCATAACGTTCTCAAAGGTGTGTGAAGTCTGCCAATCCGCTTGGCCAGCGTGGTAGACTATGGCCTTACTATGGCCAAAACCCTTCTCACTCTGAGAGGAGACGTGCTCTGTAGTGAGCCGGTAATGGGTCGATCATGAATGCTTTCACTCTGTAAAAGAGTTCATAAAAATTGTATAAATTTTGTAATAGGTAGTATTAGACTCTAATTTTGTATTATTCTTTGTTCATAATTTTAAAATCTAATTTTTGCACGCCGTTATAATTATGGCTGATTGTAACTCACAAACTTATAACTCTGTAACACATAACATGTACCTATTTACTTACAGACACGTCAAACTCATAACATCCTATCGTTTTTGCGTCGGAGGTTAAAAGTGACTAACATACGTTCCTATAAATGGATACAATTTATTTTGTAGTTTTATAAAATTCCGTAGCAAATGACACGTGAATGTGTAAACGTGAGGCTAGCTTCCCTGCACGCGTGGCGGAACCCCGTCGAAGAGTTTTTGTTCCTCCCCTGCCCAAAACATATCCATCACGGAAGGGTCAGGCTTTTATTAAAACTGACATTTTAATGTTTCTACCTTCTACATATTGCCTCCATTTGCCACCGCGGGTTGTGTATTAGCATTTTTATGAAACGCCGCTTTTATTCTTTCTTTT
This sequence comes from Melanargia galathea, assembly GCA_920104075.1. NCBI lineage: Eukaryota > Metazoa > Arthropoda > Insecta > Lepidoptera > Nymphalidae > Melanargia > Melanargia galathea. The sequence continues at coordinate 22,671,039 of OV049869.1, read as the reverse complement.
ACGTCTATCTAGCTGTTGTTTGTTTGCACTCAAGGTATTTGAGATCTGTAATCCAATTTTATGTAAGTACTTACCTGATTACCTGATATCTATATCTTCTATCTATACATATAATAAAATCGTAGAATTGCCGTATCTGTACATTGAACATTTTTGCAAAATAATAACTGGGGGATGTTAGGGATAAGTAATAGAACGTAAAAAAGCTATTTTTGAAATTTTTGTCTGTTTATCTGTTTGTCTGTTTGTCTGTTTGTCTGTTTGTCTGTATGTTTGTGCGCGCATCACGTAAAAACTACTGAATGGATTGAAATGAAACTCGGCATGATTTAAGTTAATACTATGGAGTAACATATAGGATACTTTTTATCCCGAAATTCAGCACGGTTCCCTTGGGAGAGGGGATGAAAGGCAAAATGTGTACTTAGCTGTAATTCGTTAACGGGTGGTCCAATTTCATTCATTCTTTTTTGGTTAGAAAGTAGATACTTTAAAGACTACTAGCTAATCTCCGAAAGGCTGGACCGATTTTGATGGGACTTTCACTGGCGGATGTTTACATTTTGATGTACCTAAACATCCGCCAGTGAACTTTTAACAGTTTTTAGCAAGGTTTAAGCTCAAAGGAGAATAGGAAAAACAAAATGATTCCCACGGGATTATTAAAATCAATATCCACGCGAACGAAGTCGCGGGTATCCGCTCGTTATAACTAAGTATCAAAATATCGACACCGAATTTTCCGTATGAATATTTGTTTATTTTATTTTATTGTTTTTTTATGTACCTATGTACATAGGTAAGTAGTCTAGTAGTTGTAGTCTAGTATAGGTCTCGCCAAATAAATATTCGTCTCTGAGCTTCGTGCGAGAGTGAACTCGCGCAGGTTTGTGCTAGCTCCGTCCGTTTCTGTCCGCCCACTGATATCTAATATGCTATTGCGACGCGCCTTGCGGTGATTTTCAGAGGCGAATATTTGTTTGGTGAGACCTATAGTAGTCTAAGTAGGTAAGTAGTAGTAGTCTAGTTGTATACAACACGAACCTGTCCGTCCCTGTTGGAGTCGGCCCTCTTGCGCAGTCCTTCCCAAATCTTGATCATAATTTCATGCGTTTCAGTGTTCTTGGCGTCTCCGGGTTTCCAGCCTCGCAGACTGCAGATTTTCTAAACAACATATACGAAAAACTATTAGTGAGTGTACGAAGCCGTCGATTTAGAACTGCTTTCGAGGGATCCTATCTATTTTAAAGTAAAGGTTTTATTTTTGACGTTTTTTAACACACGACGGAACGGACATGGTATATTTGTTTAGCGTTAAAATTGTGTGTGAAAAACGAATGGGCCGAATTTGATGCATTTATGTGATCTTAGCATTTTATGTATTTTATGGCCATGGGTTAAAAGGGGGCGTTGCAATCGTGTTTTTAATTTTTTTACTGTGTACCATTTTCCTGAATAACTACTGGCCCGATTTTGATTCGATGTTTCGCATCACACAGGGATCACTTCAGAACAGGTTCTTAGATGTATCTTACAGTTATAGGCCACGGAGGCGTTGGAATTTGTCGTGGGCTATTCAAATATTTAACTCTACATCTTGCAAATATTAAAAATAATGTGATCCAAAAGAAAGAACCTCTTTCTCATTAATAATTTCCGAAGTCAAAAGAAAGGGTTATTGTATAACTTTGGAAATTATTAACCGGAGCCCGATAGCGGGAAACGCGCCGACAGAGCGCCCCCGGGCCCGTTTCCGGCAAAAATATTGCTGTAATATACAACTTATTTTCATTATATTACAAGTTGGAGAGTTAAAAGTTATGTGGATGTTTACATAATATTAGCGGTACTAGAGGAGTGACGTGAAGAAGACGACTTTATGGAACACGCGCGAGAGTGCTAGAAGTAATCAGTAATTGGAAATAAAAAATTAATAAGGTTAAAATTCTTAAAATGATTACAGATTTGGGACAAATCAAGGACTCTCGATATGGCATTCAAAACATTTAAAATCTTACTCTGCATTTTGTGCTTTCAACCAATCAAAATTTCTTAGTACCTACTACCGTTACTTATGTAATCTGTGGTATTACTTCCGTGTTGCAACTTCTGAGTCACTGCGAACTCGACTGAGTTAAATGCATAGATAAGTACCTACCTATTATAAAGAATTGAAACATGAAAACATTAAAATTCGATCTACGAACTGTTTGTTTTAAAATTATACAAGTTATGTACATTGTACATGTAGTGTAATATTATGTTAATTTTAACTTATTTTGAGACTCAATAAAATATGAATACATAATATTCAGAGTGACGGCCTCGAAACATAAAAGCGCTTTTAGCGTCACGTCGAGCGAATACCGACCTCTATAGCTAACTCGAAGTCTTTCCGTTCTATGGTGCCGCTCTGATTGACATCTGAAACAAAAACCACTTTCAACGCTGATTTACTTTCACAACATTTCGCAACTTTAACCTTAAAAGCGTATGAATTATTTATCGAAGATACTGAATATTAAATACTTGTTAATAGATCCGAAATAATTTAAATAAGTCTATGGTGTATAATTTATTGATATTTTACTGAATATATTATGTAGGCATTAGTCTAGTAGACTCTCTACGCGATCAAATCAGAAATGAGGAGATCCGTAGAAGAACCAAAGTCACCGACATAGCTCAGCGGGTTGCGAAACTGAAGTGGCAATGGGCGGGGCACATAGTTCGGAGAACCGATGGACGTTGGGGTCCCAAGGTGCTGGAGTGGCGACCTCGCACCGGGAAGCGCAGTGTTGGTAGACCCCCCACTAGGTGGACCGACGACATCAAACGAGTCGCAGGGAGCCGCTGGATACAAGCGGCACAAGACCGTGGCATGTGGAAGTCCCTTCAAGAGACCTATGTCCAGCAGTGGACGTCGATTGGTTGATAACGACGACGACGACGACGCGTCTAGTAGAACCAAAAATTTTGAAAAGCAACGACAGATATTGCCCATCTCTTTAAAATTATGCTGATGGCACATTACAGTCGAGCCGCCGCACGCGAATTATTTTTCTAAGAAATAACGGCTCGTTTTGTAATGTGCTATCGACTTAAATGAGAAAAGTTGGAGCTGGGGTCGGAGAGCTTACCGAAGAACACGTTGAACACGTAGAGCAGCTTCTTCCGCCGGAACGCTGAGATGGACATTGTTTCCCTGCAACAAACAAACAGGAGAGTTAACTAATGCGATGAGGTACTACAGAGAGTAAACGGACCGCTACGGTATAATAAAGATAGAGAATGGTAGCAAAAAAAAAAACGGCCAAGTGCGAGTCGGACTCGTACACGAAGGGTTCCGTACCATTATCTATAACAAGTTTAAATTAAAAATTTAAAAAAAAACCGAAATCCACCATTTTGTGGTGGCAGCTGCCTTTAATTTGCATAGTGCTATGCTACTAGTCAAGCCTTTCATTTGATACCCGTGTTAAGGGAGTTATGAAAAAATATGTAATACGCCATTTTGTGGCGGCGGCCATGTGTGTGTGTGTGTGTGTGTGTGTGTGCATGTGCGCGCGCGTGCATGCGTGCGTGCGTGCGTGTGTTTGTGTGTGTGTGCGTGCATGCGTGCGTACGTGCGAGCGTCACCACCATCCATCCACAGCCATGGCTACTACTAGTAGCACAGCACTATGCAAATCCAAGATGGCTGCCGCCACAAAATGGATGTCGGGGGTTTTTTAAATTTTTAATTTATACGTCTTGTTTAGTATTTGTTGTTATAGCGGCAACAGAAATAATCATCTGTGAAATTTTCAACAGTCTAACTATCACGGTTCATGAGATACAGCCTGGTGACAGACGGACAGACGGACAGACGGACAGACAGACAGACAGACGGACAGCGGAGTCTTAGTAATAGGGTCCGCGTCTTACCCTTTGGGTACAGAACCCTGAAAAGAGAAGACGAGTTGGCTTCGCGCACTAAGATAGCAAAGATGCTATCGTAACGCCTGACCGACAAATCTGAGTACCATATCTATCTGATACGTGATCATTTGTATGACAGTACACAGTATTTAAAATTCGCTTTATGTTTAGCATCACGACATAAGCCGAGTGTTTCGTGTACTTATTGTTTTTGTCAAGTCGCTGGTTTCAAGACGCTTTTAAGCGAGACAAAGAAAAGTGCGCAGTTTTTGTTCGCGCTCATTCTGTCGAAGGCTCGTCCTTCGCAACACAATTCCCAGATCGAATTTTTATTTAATGAATGACCCTGAAGTTTACGAGATATTCACAATACGACTTCGTACAAAAAATAAAAATATCTTGAGCTTTTTGTGAGATGAGTCCACTTGTTTCAATATAACACCCCGTCGTTTTTGCTTCGGGGGTTAAAAAAGGAAAACTTATTTCTTTATGTGTTGTAACGGTACAATTTTGTAAATTGTTTTGTTTTGTGTCTGCTGAAAATCTGCTCTACGTAGATTAATATCATACGTTACTATGTTAAAAGTTTAATGTTTGCATTAATAAAGTTTATAAAATAACCAGCTTCTCCCCACGGCTTCGCCCGCGTGAATTTCGGTTTTTCACAAATCCCGAGGGAATCGTAGATTTCCGGTTCCCGTTTCCGCTCCCTTTTCCAATCTTTATACCTAATTTCAAGGAAGTTTGGTAGAGTAATCCACCTATAGTTACAGATTTCGGTTTTATCAAAATCCCTACCTAAAAACTTCAGTGCATCATGTATCTCCAGTCAAAATTTCAGCCAAATCGGTCAGTAGTTGCGGCGTTAAAGAGTAACAAACATACACACACACTGAGGGAGGGTACTGAAATAATGGGTTGCCTCACTGACGTAGGGCTAGACTACGCGCGACTCGTACTGGCGCTCCCCGCACCACAAGAGTTTTTCTTTCACCGTTTCACTACGGAACCCTGAGGGCAATAAAATATTCTATCAACCTTTATTATTATAGTATGTACATAACATTTCGTACCTAACATACCTAATGTATAAATGTAATACCAACGAAATATACTGTCATCTTATTAATAAATCATTAATAAGACGTCAGTACATTTCAGTGGTACCTTCCGCTTAATACCTACCTGTTCCCAAAGTAATAATTAGTTCGGCAACAGGAGTCGCAGATTGTCAAGCGAGCAACAAAGCGCGAACCTGACGTGACCACCCACCGAATGACACAAAACACAAAGCAATAATTCCCAATTTAACCAACAATCAACATTAAGCTGATCGCGCACCGGTGCAGTGTACGCGCCGGACGTAACGCTGTTCACACGGAAAATGCGGATGACAGCATCAGCGGCGTCGACCGCATCCAATATTATCGAAACGCGAACGTCAATGAATTATCCTGGAAAAATCCACAGTTCCCGCGGGATTTTGAAACAACCAAAATCTACAGCTATAGCGAGCGAGAACGAGAACTGGAAATCCACGATTCCCTCGGGATTTATGAAAAACAGAAATTCACGCGGGCGAAGCCGCGGGCAGAAGCTAGTCTAATAATAATTATAGCGAATAAATTAGGCGCGGGCGTCAGCAAACATACATTTCACAGTATTTTTGATCTACATTTCTTTGGTGGATTCACCGCGTGCGCAACGCTGTAATGTGTAATCAGCTTAAAAGAGAAGACATTTGTCACGCTGAGCAACAATAACAGAGCCCCATGCCCCAGGGCGACAGGGCGACAGGGCGACAGGGCGACAGGGGACGGAGGCTTTTAGGATTAACACCAACTATCAAAGCTAACTGTAACGCATGTAGGTCGGTCGCACGCTTAGCCGATTCATATTGTACAAAATTATTATAGAGTTCACTACTTGTATGGAACACGGCGGCTTTTGTTACATATGCCAGTTAAAACTAACTTTTGCAGACTTCGTGCACAAGATGTAGGTTTTTTCAGAAAACCTGTGGGATCTTTGTATCTTAGTATAACATGTCACTGTAATACTAGGTCTTAAACTCAATGCAAAAATCAAGTCGATCCGTTGTTCTATTGCGGAGCAATTGGAGGACAAGCAAACACAATTTCGCATTTTTATCAATTTTTTTTAGATCATCTTGAGTTCCGTGAGGTTATCGACTAACGCTGCATAAAAAAGTAGGTATTGTATAAAAAAGCCTAGACTAAATAGACAACAAAAGCCTCTATCGCACAAAAACAATTTTCAACAAAAAAAAACCATTTTCAAAAATAAAAACAAAATGCTAGACAACACTCGCAAAATTTACAGGCCATAAAGAAACGTTAACTGTTCAATGAATACAAACAGGCTACAACTACGCGTACTGCGTACACCCGACAGCGGTGTACGTCGCACACCTGTTACTGTGAACCGTAGCGCAATGCAACGGTTTAGAGGTGGATTGACTTCTACAAATAAATAAAACAAATGTCCTAGGTTCAAATCGTACGAATATTGCTCTACTAATTTCAAGCTCGCGCTTAAAACTAAAACACGATTACTTATATATACGATCTCGAAAATTATGTTATTTTAATATTTTTAGATTTCAAACTTTTTTCTTGTTTCTATGTGATTTTTATCATGACATTTATACTAAAGAAGTCGTGATGTCATAATTCATCGCTTTATGTTCTCATTTATTAGTTTGGAACTTACGAGGATAAATATGAAAGTACATAAAGGTTAACCAACAATAATAAGTTGTAAATAAAATTACCGTATTTAGATTTGAAAAATTTTATTAATTTCTGAACGAAATAAATTAAACGCAAACTCAACAAAGAAAACAATTTGCCATGCATAACAACCGAAAGAACTGAGTTTACCATAAAAAGGTAAGTTTATTGAAAAGGTCGGCCGACTCCTCACATAAAACGCTCCGAGTTTCAAACTCCTGAGTATTGATCGAACCTTCATAAGTTTAACGACTGTTGTCATGGTTTAGATCGCATATGAATAGAATGGAAAAATGATTTAACACATTTATGTAAATGTATTGTTGTAGTCTAATTTTCCTTGAGATTTTCAGAGATCAATTTCCCTGGGGCTCCAGACAGCGCCCGCACAAAATGTAATTTATGAACAGTATAATAATGTTTATGTTAGGTATATTTAATATGTCAAGGTCGTTATTTAAAGAATTTAAACTTAATTTGAATACAAGTTTTGAAGGCTTTTTCGATTATTATAGTAAGTATCTACCATAGTATCCTCTTGCCATATTATCATTAGAATCATCTTACTGACGTATAGTAAGTACCTATACGTATATTTGGTGCCACGAAAAATATCATGTTTAGTTTGAAAACAATATAAAAATGTAGTTTATACAATGGTATAAACTACGTTTTCTAATGAGAAAACGTTTGTGAAATTAGAGACCTAAAGCTAATCGCAGACTAACATCTCGTGCGGATCGTGCTCTCTTAGTCGCAAAAGTCTTATGCACTGAACGTAAAGAATACGAACTACAAGTATTATTTCGTAAAGTGCTCTCTCCCTTCGCTCGCTCTCTTCCTTCCCAATCATCACCCGAAATATAGAATTAGAAGATCACATATATCATTAGCTTTGTCCCGTTCTATTTACATAATACTTATGTCCTTATCAGCAGTAGGTTGGTGTTGTACCTCGCACCAGCGGTACCCTAACCACGTAGCACTGCACTGTATCGAAAGCTAGTATAATTACCGAAACCGATGGTTGTTTTAACTGACTATCCTGTGACGCCCGGCTGCATATATGAATCGTCACGACGTGACTTGATACCGCGATCTAATATGCAACAGCGCCATCTAGAGTACTCAATGTAAACTAATTTTAACTAAGTAACAAAATAACTAGTGCTAAATAACTTAGTTCTACTGACTCTAAAAACTCAAGACTTAAACTTATGAACAATCTGAACATTCTCCGCCGCCAAGGACAGTCTAGTCCTTGTTAATCAAGTAAATCCTGGAAGTATTGTATTTCCATCGCATCTCTCGTTTATCTCGGTGTACTAGTAATTCTGTTTGAAGTTCACGGATCTCATTATTCTTAATTATTACAGGATGATGTGAAAGATTAATTGATTTGGTCTTATTCTGGTTTTCTATTGGTTTTATATGACGTGATGTTGAATCTTCTTCAAAAATTTTGTTATATTCTCCTCTTGATGTTTTGTTTCTCTCTAATCTCTTCTCTAAATCCTTAAATCTCTTTAATGCAATTTTTCTCGGATCTTCTTGTAAACTTGGATTGTCTTTACGAAATGGTAAACTAACAATGTCTCTTGACTCGCCTTGTTTCTCTAAAACTTCGTTATTGTTAGTATCCAAACTGTATGTTTCCTCGAAACCTGACAGTCGGTGGTCTAGTTTCACATTTAAATGCATGCTGACGACTTCGTGGCTCATAGAATCTTTCGCTTGTGCTCCACCAGAAATTATCCATCCAAGTTGAGTTTGTTGTGCAATCACACTCGGTGCTTCTTTATTGCCTTTAATAATGCCGTTCATCAAAATCTCAGTGTAGACATTGACTCCAAGTAATACATCTATGGGTCCTGGAATATTGTAATTCGGATCAGCGAGTTGTAAGTCCGTGAAGTGAACCCAACTTCGATTATTAATCTCTGTAGCTGGCATTGTTTCAGACACGTGCTTCATTACAAATGCGGTACATCCCAATTTGAATTTATGGTTTAATCGTGACGTGATCTGCAACTCCACCGCATGTCTGATTGGAATTGGTATTTTGCCAACCCCAGTAACTTTTCCTTTCACTTCTCTCTTTCTCAATCCTAATCGTTGAACTGTTGACTCTGATATAAACGATTCTTGAGAACATGGATCTATCAGAGCTCTGACTATTTGCTCTCCTCTACTAGTCTGAACGTTAACTAAAGCTGTAGCTAACAATGTATCATTGCTCGGTGTAGATACATGGGATAAAATGTTTGGAGTACTTGACGTGTCGTCTTTTTTTGTCTCTTTCTCTTGTGTATCGGTTTCGTCTGTATTCTTCGGTTTATTCTCGTGTAATAAAGTGTGGTGTTTTCTTCTGCACTTATGACAGCTAGTCCTATGACGGCAGTAAATAACGCAATGTCCTGGCCATAAGCAGTTGAAGCATAACCTTTCGTTCTTCACAAACTCTGATCTCTCAGTTGGTTCCAATTTTGTAAACTCTTGGCATTTGAAAATCATATGTTCTCCGTTGCAGTAAGCGCAAGAAGTTTCTGAAGAACTTATCTTTGGTGCTAAGGTATGATAAGTTTTAAATTTAACATTAGGCCTTTCTTTAGACTGTGTTGGTTCTATCAACTCTAATACTCTAAATTTGCCTCCAAGAAAATTTTGAAATTTATTCCATGTGGGAAGTTCTTGTACTGGTAGATTCTTTAACTCTTCTTCCCATTCTTTGTGTGATTCTTGATCTAGTTTATTCACTATAATATGTATCAATATTGGATCCCAGTTCTCTATATTCACATCATTGTTTTTCAGGTTATTGAGGCATTCTGTAGTGGTATCCAACAGATCTTTAATTCCTTTGGCAGATGCATTGGTGAGTTTCTTTTGTAGTAGTAATCTATTAAATATTGTATTGACAATAACTCTTCTATTGTTGTATCTCTTATTCAGTGTGTCCCATGCGACTTCATAGTTTTTATCTGCTATTGGTATGTGCTTCAGTAGTTGTTCTGCTTCACCGGATAAGCTTGTTTTCAGGTAGTACATCTTCTGTATTTTACTCAGTGAAGTATTCGAATGAATGAGTGACATATATAAATCTCGGAAACTATTCCAATCATTGTAGTTTCCATTAAATATCGGGATGATTATTTTTGGTAGCTTTACTTCCTGATTAGCATTTCCACTGTGAGAATTATGTGATTGCAGTGTTGAACCTTGTGGTTGCATCATTTCTAAAACGTCTGTTAATTCACATTTTGCTGTAATATATTCTTCTTCACATTTAGAAAAAATATCATCATGGAAATATTTATGTTTTGTTCTTTCCTCTAATGTTGCAACCTTGAGTATCTCATTATGTGTTATGCGAAATGAATCCCAATATTTCTCTAAGTTTTCAAGTCTAATTTTTACATAATTGAATGTTAATCTTGCCTTTGGAGTCTTCTTAAAATTGATTAATGTTTTTGTGATATAAGATAAGTTGTTATCTTGTAAAACACACAAGGGTTCCATTGTAGTTACTTCACAACATCAAATACATAAGTTTACAAATGTATGATAATTTTCAATGACAATGTTAAAAGTTCACATAAAAGTCACTATGTCCTGATTCCAACAATTTCTCTAAGTTCAAAAAACATTGATTGTACTAAGTCCAAAAATTCGATAACAAACACCAAAGTTAAAATCGCAAGTTTTCTAAGTGTAAAAAGTTCAAAAAATTCTATGTCCAAAAATCTTAATATCTTCAAAGTTCTAAATTAACTGTAAATAAACAAAGTCCCAAAAGCACAACACAAACTAAGTTTTTAAAAATCTTCAATTTTACAAAGTCTTAGAAATTCACTAATTTGTCAAAGTCTTTTTTATTAGCACAAAATTTCAAAGTTCTCAAATCTTCATTTTTTAACTAAGTCCCAAAATTCACTATTATTGTTTAACAAAGTCTTAACATTTATCTTTAAGTATAAAGTTTAAATTTCTACCTTTACTCGCAACAAACCCATCCAAATGCAATCCATTATCATGGTCACTTAACCTGTCACTCTCACAGCACAGTCACAACACGCCTAACACACACTTCGTGGTGCTCAAAAGCGAGTCTCGGCCTAAGTCCGACTCGATGGACCAATGTTGTACCTCGCACCAGAGGTACCCTAACCACGTAGCACTGCACTGTATCGAAAGCTAGTATAATTACCGAAACCGATGGTTGTTTTAACTGACTATCCTGTTCTTGTTTCGGATTGAGTATGCTGCATGGCCCTATTGGCCGCTACAGCGTCACCGGGGTTGTCGGAGAGCGCGAAGCTCTGCCAGGGGGGAGTAGTGAGCCCTAGGGCTCGATGAATATCGGAGGGCGGCAACGTCTTCCTAAGGGCGCCTCCTGTGAGGCTCGGACCACGGCTTAGGTTGACGTTGGGGCGAGTGGGTTCGTTGGACTAGATTAGTCCGAGCGCCCCCGAGACCGTGGTAAGGGCCCACGTCCGGGTGACGTCAGAAATCGGGGACCTCGTCTTCGCCGGCGAAGACGCTGTGCATCGGTTGTGTGATTGTGTGGCCCTAACATATAGGGTGCATTGTCGGTAGTTATTTGATCGTCGGGGTCGTAAAGGATGTGCTTAGGGCGTCTTTTATCGGGAGGGTCGTTACGATCTGGAGTGTAAGCTGATGCCCCTACCACCAGAGGGTTGGGGTGCTTAGCTGCTTTCTCAAAATAGTTTTTGGAAAGTTGTTTGAAATGTTGTGCAATAGTGGGGAGTTGGAGATCTCTATGGAGATCCACATTGCGCATGAACCACGGAGCGCCCGTGGCCATACGCATAAATCGGTTCTGTATTACTTGAAGTTTATGATACGAGGAGGGAGGGAGGTGCGCAAACACAACGCTCGCGTATGTCATGATGGGTCTAATACATGTTTTGTACAAGGTAATTTTATGTCTGAGGGACATTTTGCTTTTTGCGCAAAGCATAGGATAGAGACGACCTAGTACATACGCCGCCTTGTTCCGAACTCGGCGTATGTGTGCTGTGAATTTCATCTTTTCATCGAATGTTACACCCAAGTACTTGGCTTTCTTTTGCCAGGGGATGGGACGCCCGTGAAGGGTGATTTTGAGCTGATCGAGTTTGAATTTAGATTTCGTCTTTTTGGAGAAAAGCACTGCTGCGCTTTTTTCCGGGTTAACCTCGATCCTCCAAAGGCGGAACCAGCGGCCCAGGCTGTCTACCGCTTTTTGGAGTCGAGATATAACATGACGATAATTTTTATCGGAGCTATAGAATGCGGTATCATCCGCGAACTGTGCAATGCTAACGTGCGGGGATCTAGGTATGTCGCTTGTGAATAGCGCATACAGAAGGGGGGAGAGCACGGAGCCCTGAGGGACTCCTGCTCGGATCGGTCTAGGGGACGACAAGGTACCGTCTAGTCGGTATCGGAAGGTCCTATTGGTGAGATAGTCTCGTAGCAGACGTACGAGACTCTCTGGCACGCCTAGGTGGAATAGCTTGTAGATCAAGCCGGCGTGCCAAACCTTGTCAAAAGCTTTCGCTACATCAAAGAATAGGGCTCCTGTTGGGATGCCTTTCGTCTGAAAACGTTGAAAACCTAGATAGATGTGCTCCGTGAGGCGGTGCGCTTGGTGAATACATGAGTGTTTGGCTCTAAAGCCAAACTGCTCGTCGTTGAGGAGCTTTTTGTCCTCAACTACTTTCTTTAATCGGTTCAGTATAATTTTCTCGTACACCTTGGCAAGGGTGTTGAGTAAGCTGATGGGACGGTAGCTAGTGGGGAGGTTGGCAGGTTTCCCTGGTTTTGGGATGCCTATGACTGTTGCTTCCTTCCACCTGTCGGGGAAGGAGCAACCTGCCATGAGTGTGTTGAAAATAATAACCAGGAGGTTGATTATTTGCTCGGGGAGTAGTTTGAGAGTTTTGTTAGAGATTGAGTCTGGGCCAGGGGCTTTTTTGGCGTGTAAGTCCTTGATGATCTGATGAACTTCACCGCTGGTCGTGGGAGTGAGTGGTTCGCCCCCGGGGGCGGACGCGAATAGAGCGGCTAGTTCATTATCGACTGATTCTACGTGGGGCCTATCAATGGAAATTGTACTTGGAGTGCATTGTGACTCTAGGCTGTCGGCTAAGCACTCGGCCTTATCGATATCTTCAAAGGCGGGCGGTTGGTTGGGACGTAGAAGCGGAGGGGTGGCCGAGACAGGGTCGGCTTTGAGAGCTCTAGCCAGCTTGTAGTACGCTACATGCGATGGCGAAAGTTCGCTCAGCTTCCTGTCCCATTGTTCGTCACGGAGTTCGGCAAGGCGAGCCTTTACCTTCCTCTGGGCTCTCCAGAGTTCCCTCCGGTTGTCAGCGGTCGGACATGCGTCATGGGCTCTACGTTTGGCGTTTTTAATTGTGATAAGCTCTCTCGCGTCGTCCGGGAGCTGCCTACGGAGGAATCCGTTTGGCATTTCCCGGGAGCATTCGCTTAGAGCATCGCGAATATGGTTAGTAAGGTGCAGTGAGGCTGCCTGCGCTTCATCTAAGGTTTCTATTCTGTCAGGTATCTGAGAGAGGTGCACTGAATCGAGTGACTTAAGATGCTCTGATAGCTTCTTGAAGTCGATGATCGTTTTGGTCGGGGGGTCCGTGGAGGGCGGAGGTCCTAGCTGGAGTAGGACGGGACGGTGGTCTGAACATAGTTCGGATAGCACTCTCAGAGGGCTCACCTCTAGGGCGATGTTCTTTAAGAGTGCTATGTCGAGTATGCCCGGTCTGTCTGTAGTCCTGTCTGTCGTAGGGTATCGTGTCGGTGTGTCAGGGGCCATAACTATGAAGTTACAGTCTGAGCGTTCGGTCAGTCTTAGTAGTTGTAGTCCTCGTGCGTTTTGGTATCGACTATTCCAGCAAGGGTGTTTGGCGTTGAAATCTCCGGCCAAGATGACGGAGTCTCCTAGGGAGAGTAGGGCTTTCAGATCACTTTCTAAGAGATCTTTAGTCGGGGAAAGATACACTGATGCTAGTATGACCGTCGGATGGCCGGACATACTCATCTGACAGACAGAAGCTTCTATATTGGTGAGTTGTGGAGGATCGAGAGGGGTGCAGTGAAGAGCCCTTCTATAGTAAATAGCTGTGCCACCTAGCCGGTTGGTGGTTCTATCGTTACGTATTAAGTTAAAGTTCGCAATCTTCGGATCACGTCTACAAGGTTTCAAGAAGGTCTCTTGCACTAGTAAGATATCGATTTGGTGTGCACACACGAATTCGCGGATTTCATCTATTTGATCGATGAGGCCGTTTGCATTGAAAAACGCGACAGCCAGAGAGTGTGGTTTTAATCTACTTTTTGTTGTATTAGCCATTTAGAGCTTTTTGACATTTATGAATCGATAATAAGAATTGTGCGTGCTCTTGCATCGCACCTAAAAGGTTGGTTTTGGACATTTTGATGAATGAGTCTAATTGTTCGATGTCTATGCATTCGAAAATATAGCTCGTGAGGCGCCAGTTATTTGCGAAGCGTTCTGCTGCGCCGGATTCTGGGGTGGAGGGTGCGGGGGGAGGTGGGGTAGGCCTAGTCGGAGACGGACGGGGGCTAGGGGCCTGCGGGGCGGGAGGCGCCGCCGCTGCGGAGGTTGCCTTAGGGGCTTGAGGTCCCTTTGTAAGGGGTTTTTCCCAAGCATTAACGGCGGGAGCCGGCGCTGGGATGAAGGTTTGGGCGGGCTTGTCTGTTTTGGAGGCTTTGGAGGCTGCCTCAGATTGGCCTTCGATCGGTTTGACCCTTCGCTTGGGTTCCTTTGGGGCTTTGGGGCACTTGCGATAGTTCGCTGGGTGCCCTTGTTCCCCGCAGAGAACACAGCTCGGGGGCTCCTCGGTCGGCTGCCTCCTGAGGCAGTCTGCCGTGCCGTGATCCCCCAGACACTTTACGCATCTAGGGCGGGCGAAACAATTCCTTGCGGAATGCCCGTATAGTTGGCAGCGATGACACTGCCCTATCCTACCTCTGCTTTTTGGATTCTGGATTTTAATACCAGACAGTCGGCAAACTGTCTTAATATTATGAATATTCTTTCCCTCTGGAGTGAGGTCAAGGACGACAAGGACCATTTCGTATGGACTCTTGGTTTTAGGATGGTACATCCTATGAACCTGTTGGACGGGGAGACCCTGGGAAATAAGGTCGGACTTAACGAGCTCTGTGTCGAGCTCCCTAGGGATGCCGCGTATTACTTTACGTAATACGCGCTCATCGGGAAGAGCGAAGGTGTGGAATCCTACGTTTTCCTGGCGGAGGATAGAAGTTAGCCTGCGATGGTCGTCGGACGTGGGGCATTGAACCCTTATCCCGATGACCGTCGAACGGGCGTAATCGAACGAGATGTGTTTCTCGTCGAGTAGTGGCAGAATGCGCTGCCAGCTGAGTTTCTCTCTGATGTACAGAGGTGGTACTTTTTCTTTATTGATGTCCTCCATCGGGGAGTCGTCCGACTCCTCGATTTGGGACGCTTGGGAGGTGGAATTGTTTTTCGACCTTGAGGAGGTCTCGGGGACCGCGATACCAGCCTTTTTAGGCGGGTTTGAGTGGGAGTTAGAGGCCTTCAGCTTGCGCTTCTGGCTTTTGCTCTGCACAACGGTAAAAGTGTCGTCTGTCTCCGACGAGGCCGGGGATGTTTCGGAGTGGACCTCCGTGACATAGACCGGCTTTTCGGTGCGGGCAGAAGGCCCGGGAGTGATCGCAGAGCGGGGCTCCTTGACCAAGGGAAGGGGTTGGGGGGTGTTTGGTTCCGCAGCAGGGGCCACGGAGGCGGGCGCTGAGGGCGCGGGGAGGTCCTTACAATAAAAATGTTGTAAGTATGTCGGGTTTGACTTGCTCAGATCGGCGATCAGAGCCTCTATGTTTATTTTTGGCTTCCGTGGGTCCAGAGCGGACCACGGAGCCGGTAGTGCGAGGATTGAGGGGTCCATAGTGGACCCGGGAAACGTCTGAGTCCTCCCTGCCGGAGCAGGGAGGTGTGTGCCTAAGGTGAGGCCCTAATGGGACCCCGTCCTTGGGAGACGGGGTTGAGTACCTACACTGCACTTAGAATAGTGTACTTACAGAACCTAGACCCTGGAACTACACTACACTACACACAACGCAGGACAATGACCAAAGCACGACACAGCAATCCGGGTGGCACTGGGGCACTGACACTTAATCGGGGTGAGCAACGAGCTCGGGCGCGAAACGAACACGGTAGGCGCTTTGTAGAGCGCATTCGAAGACGTCCACGCGGTGCGAACGCCAAGAATGGAATGCTGACTATCCTGTGACGCCCGGCTGCATATATGAATCGTCACGACGTGACTTGATACCGCGATCTAATATGCAACAGCGCCATCTAGAGTACTCAATGTAAACTAATTTTAACTAAGTAACAAAATAACTAGTGCTAAATAACTTAGTTCTACTGACTCTAAAAACTCAAGACTTAAACTTATGAACAATCTGAACAGTTGGCTTGTAATTGTAAAAGACCATGAAATATAAAGAAATGCGTGTGACATCAGCAGCAGGAGAATTTATTCGATACTTCAGATGTCATCGATTCGTGCTGCTAGTTCTAACATTGAAAAATGCGATGCGTGCGGCTCTTGCGTCTTCGCCGCTCACGTGTAGTGTGTGGTCAACTTTAGGAAGAAAAAAGAGTTTTATTTACGAGTACAACGTAAAATGAACGTAAGTAGCGCACGAAGCTGTTACAGCGTGCGAGTCGCAAGAGTAACAACTGGAGAGCACGAGCAGAAAGCGGTTTCATAAAAACCAAGTTACGATCCTTCACTGCCAGCGTTACACCGATATATCACGGCAAATGGGACTTGTGGTTTTTTGCCGGATAGGTTTCAAGTTTGTGTTAGGTCTTGCCTTTGCCTTACAGTAACTAAAAGATTCTAGATAAGAAATAAAAATACAATATCTTTGACGCTGCCGGTGCGATGGTTTCCAATACCTAAGCGTGATTTTCAGGATTCAATTATCGATAATTTTAATAGCTTCGTTGATCTTGTTAGCTCATTCATCTATGAGATTCAAGGAATAGTGGCACTTGTGTTTGCGCACTTTTTTTTTTTTTTTTTTTTTAATCTTAAATATTTATTGAGGGTTTTTTCATTAATTATGAACATGCCACCCTCATCGGGTCACCTCACGAAGCTACTACCTACGCTTTACATAATTTTTGTACAAATCGTACAGTGCTCTAGCCTCCTTCGATAAAGGGCGGGCTAGGACACTGTTACAAGTGCCTAATTCTTGCAAATGAATATTGAACTTATACTTAAATCTAAATCTTTCTCTTTCGTTGCGCACACATTCCACTAGGACGTGATAGACATCCTCGATAACATCGCATTCTGAACACTTCGGTGAGCTAGCTTTACCTACAAGGTATGCAAATCCGTTCAAGGGAACGTGTCCGCAACGTAGTCTGAGAGCTAATACAATATCGCATCTATTTAATTTAACACCAGCAAACCATGGCGACCGAGGAAGAGATGGCTGAATGGTTTTGTACCATATGCCCTTTATAAGAGATCTCTGATCAAAATGCTCCTTCCACATACCAAAGCACCTATCTTTGATTAAATAAGTTAAATCACTGAAGTAGGGTAGTCCGTCAAATGATAGATCAGAATGCAACGCTTCTTTCGCTAAACGGTCGACTTCCTCATTTCCCGGCAAGCCTATGTGAGAAGGGACCCATTGTAAACATATGTTTTTCCTAGCAGATGAGCTCTTTAGAATAGATTTTATTATATCATATGCTATTGGTACGCCGCGAAAAACAGTTGTAGTGCACTTCAACAGGTGTTGCAGAGCACTCTTGGAGTCTGAAAAAATAACATAGTTACCAGGCGCAAGGGACTCAATATATGCCACAGCTTCTGCTATTGCTATTAATTCAATATGCATGATAGACAAATGTGCATTAACTTTTAGTTGGACTGATTTTTTAGATTGATTGTCCAAAAAAGCCATACCAGACTCATCTCTTCCTTTGCAACCATCTGTGTAAATGCTATAATAATTGTCATATTTACTGGTTATGTAACGCATACAAATATTTCTTAAATTAAGTGGATTATATTGTCTTTTGGAGCTGCTTATCGTTTCAATCTCCGTGTTAACTACATTTGTTAAATTCACATTGCTGATCCAGGTATCTAACGAAAAACATTCTAAATTTGTACTCTTGCGGAACGCGGTGGATTGAAACTGGTCATGAATTGAAGCTAATACTGGTTTATTTTTACATCTCCAATATCTATTCTGACATAGGGTACTGAGCTCATTCAATATACCAGCTAGTTCGTTTTGCAAGATTGACACCGACTTAAACCAAAACTTTCCGGCCAGATAGTATCTTCTCACGTATAAAGGTTGGAGATGAAGTTCTGATTCCATTACATGAATCGGCGTGCTTCTGATAAAGCCACCAATAATCCGCATGTATTGGTTCTGGATTTTATCTAACTTTCCCAAGTGAGTGTTACAACTATTTGCAAAAAGGAAACTGGCATAGTCTAATCGACTTCGTACTATGGCGATATATAGTCTTCTTAAATGAATTGGGTGAACACCCCACCCAGGCCCTACCAGCACTTTAAAAACATTGAAAATCTTTGAACAGTTTGTTCAGTTCCTCAATGTGTTTTTTCCACCTAAGCGAATAGTCCAGCCATAAACCTAAATACTTTATATAATCAACTACCTGAAGAGATGAATCGTTTACTATTAACTTTACAGTTGCATTTTTGTAACCCCTTCTGAAAATACATACCTTACTCTTGGCTGCTGAAACCTCTAACCCTAATTGCATAGCTGTATGAACAAATTTGTCTATTTCTAATTGTAAGATCTGTGAACCTCGTTCGGTATTTTTACACGTCAAATAAATAACAAAATCGTCGGCATATTGAGAAATTGAGATTACATTAGTATTTACATATCTACATAAATTTAATGTTGCAATGTTGAAAAGCAATGGTGAGAACGGATCTCCCTGAGCCAAGCCCTTCCCAGTTTTCCTACACAAATAAGAATTATCAATACAAAGGACATGACCAGTGGCACTATGGGCACTTGCCTAGGTGTCAAAAATCAATGTGCAGCAAAGATTGTTTTATTTTTGGAATTCTTATATTCTCTAGTTTTCAGATAAAAAACTTTCAGGGATCTAAAGGCTCAGAAGACTGAGAAAAATAAAGAAAAGTTTTACGAAGAACTCTGCCTTTCGATGCTAGATGGCGCTAAACATTGTGGAATATCAAGTATAAATGTAAAAAAAAAAATGGTTTTCTACTATGCAACGTCATCTATATAGGTGGAACTTTGCTATAAAAAGTAAAGCTTTCTATTATTTGTTCAGAATAATTTAAATTATTGAGATTTGCTTGAAACGCCTAGCGCCATCTAGTATCGAGGAGCAGAGTTATTTCATAAAACTTTAAAACGAAATAACTCTGCTTTTCCATACTAGATGGCGCTAGGCGTTTCAAGCAAATCTGAATAATTTAAATTATTCTGAACAAATAATAAATAGCTTTACTTTTTATAGCAAAGTTCCACCTATATAGATGACGTTGAATAGTAGAAAATCATTTTTTTTTCATTTTAGACTTGATTAGACATTGCCTAGCGCCATCTAGTATCGAATAGCAGAGTTATTTCGTAAAACTTTCATGAATGATTATTATTTGTATAAATGGTGTAGTGTTGCCAGATGGTATGTCGTGAATCCTACGAACGAGACCCTGAAAAAGTTCGAAAGCTAGATAAAGTACGAAGCTGTAGTGCCACTGACTTTCGTAACAAAAAGTCAATATTCTCGGAACGAAAGAGAACGTCAGGAGTCAGAGGTCGTCATTCATTAAGGGACTTCCAGGTACAAAATCCAATACTAAGTTTTTATTCTGTTAAAATAATAATGGTTTGTTGTTGTTTGCTCGCTATTTTTATTTAAAAAAAAGACTCATAATATTTGACGTTACTTAAAGTTTACGGTATTTAAAGTTACTCATATAGCTACTGTAGCAACCGAGCTAGTGATTCATACCAATCTCTTTTTGTCCCCAGCAATATTTATTTTTATAAAAATCTGGTAGCAATGGAAACGTCAAAGAATGTATAAATAAAAGTTAAATTGAAAATAAGACCGAAGGTCACCTAAAAAGTACCAATTTCGTACATTTCATACCTTTCTGGCAATTCTGATGGAGTAGTAAATAAAAGGAAAAAGCGGAATCAATAAACATACTGTTTTTTTAGATATTTTAAACCATGGCCTTTATCGAAATAATAAATCCATATTAAATTAAGCTTTAATTTTTGAATCTTACTGTAAAAGCAGAAATCCTGCACATTTTTCCTAATCGGTAGGCAGGCACTGGTCATGTCCTTTTAAGATTTCTTTCATTTAGAAAACTCCACAAATAGCTGCATAATTTACCACCAATTCCTAATTTGTCCATTGATTGTAGAAGTACTGAAACATCTACGTTGTTGTATGCATCTTCTAAGTCTATGAAACATCCTATAGTGACTAAACGTTTAGATAAGGCTACTTGTATGCTTGAAACCAATGTAGATAAATTTTCTAATCACGATCGACTTTTACGGAAACCGGTAGTTGCTGGTAATAAAATGTTATTTTTTTCTATGTGCCATTCTAATCGTTTGATTAGTATGCCATGAAAAATTTTACAGACACACGATATCATTGAGATAGGTCTGAGAGATGAGGGGGAATCCGGACTTCTGCCAGGTTTGGGGATAGGAATAATGACTATATCCCTCCATTGTATAGGTACAAATCCGTAAGTATAAAAGGAGTTATATAACTGTAATAGAATATTTTTACCATTAGTAGGTAGGTTTTTAATCATAGAATAGGATATATTGTCACTACCTGGAGTAGTGTCTTTATTTTTAATACAGCTATGCAATTCATGTAACGATATACCTGCGTCTAAGGATTCGTTATTTGATGAGAAAACTGGTCTATCTGGGGAAACCGAATCAGGTGCTAATTTTTCCAAAAGTTTGACACATTTGTCCCTATCAACATTATTCCTAGGACTATGACGACCTTTGAACCATTTCATTTTACACCAAATTTCATTTTGATTGGAAGATTCATCTAAGGAGTTGCAAAATGTTTGAAAGGATTTATCGCGGTCTTTGCGTATTTTTTTCTGTGATTTTTGAATTTTTTCATTTAAAATATCTAAATTACGGGGTGTTGGGTTACGTCTAAATTTTGATAGGGCTAAACGACGTTCGGCAACACATTTGGAAAGGTCAGGGTTCCAGTATGGTTTGGGAGAAAAATTGTTTGTAGGGTTCGGATTTATTTTTATATTCGGGATGTGTAATTTTGCAGCTATGTTCAAGCATTTTATAAAATCATCATAAGCGGTTTGTATATCTTCATTAAAATCAAACTTTTCAAACATTAATTCTAAGCAATTTTTATAGTTTTTCCAATTAGCCTTTTTATAATTACGTCGAGGAAAACTACTAGAATGAGAACTAAATTCAGTTGAGATTTTTATCATTAAATGGTCACTGCCTAATGATTCGTTTAAAACTGACCAGTTGAAATGTAACATGATATCCGACGATACAAGTGAGATATCTGGAGCTGACTGTCTGCATTGCCCATTCACTAAAAGCATACGAGTTGGTGTACCGTCATTCAAGGAGCAAAATAAATGGTCCTCAAGCGCGTCATATATTTGAACCCCTCTTGTGTCAATTTTATTAGACCAATTAGTATGGTGACCGTTAAAGTCGCCTAAAATGAGAGTTTTCCTTCTGAAACTTGAAAAAAGGTTATCCCACTCTTTCTGGTGTGTACGTACTGATGGAGGGCAGTACAAGGAAATAATATGCTCTATTGTATCGCAGTTGTGAATTTTAATTCCTATTATTTCTATATCCGAACTAATGTTTGGTATTTGTAACAAGTCAGCTTTGATAGATCTATGTACAAAAAGTGCAACGCCACCATACGAATCTGCCCTATCTTTACGAAAAATATTATAATCCTTTACCTGCAATGTTGTACTCAAGTCTAACCAAGTTTCGCTTAGAGCAGCAATATGAATTTTTTCCTGCAGGAGGATATTTTGAAATGACAGCAACTTAGGCTTAACACTTTGCGCATTCCATTGGACAATATTCAGTTTTATATTAGTATTACTAGCCATTCTTAGAAAATAGGTCAATAATTGATTTAAATAGGGACCAGTCTGATACATAATCAATCAATGTCAAAAATACCCACTCCAAAAGACACTTCGTAATGTTCTTAATTTTTAAGTGCATGGGAATTGCTTTCAAGAATAGGATATTTTTAAGTCTGTTCAAAAGTTCCAAAAATGGTATCTTTTTCCTTTGTTGAGGACAGTCCTCTTTTTCTTCATCTTCTTTTTCTCTGACATTTTCTTCATTTACTTTGACGTTTTCTTCCCAATCGTGAGTTTGTCTTCGCTGTGCTTTTGTTTGTTTAGGTGCACTAGGTGTCTTGTGTATAAAAGCACTGGTCTTCACAACATGCGCAAATGATGGTGTTTGTTCTGTGAACTGGCGAGGTAAATTATTATTTGATGCTCTATTAGACGTCTGTGGAAATATAGGTGAAGGAGGAATTTCCGGTGTATTGGATGATTTCTCTGGTGTAGTTTGTGCGTAAGCCGAAAAGGCTTTTTTATATGTACAATTCTGTTCAGCCATAATTTCCCTAAGTTTTTGCTCTTTAAGGTACATGGGACATCTCTTCGACATTGATATGTGGTTCCCACCACAGTTTACGCACTTATACGTTGTGGTAGTACAATTATCGTGATTTCCACCGCATTTTGGACATATAACCTTGAACGAGGGGCATCTTTTGTGAAAGTGACCTAGACGCCAGCATTTTGAACACTGAGACACTCGGAATGTATATGGTTCTACTTTAATTCTCAGACCTTCTACGAACACATGAGATGGTAACTGTGCGCCTCTAAAAGATAGACGAACGCATTCGCTCGGAGTCCAACCACTCTCAGCAGTATCACTGCGCCGGTCGAGGCGTTTTGAAGATATAAGTTCTATCTGATTTGGGCATTCAATACTCTCCAAAATAACTTCATTAGATAGTCCCAAGTCCACGCCTTTTATGATACCATAAGAGATGTCTTTTTCTAAAGCCCTGTATATTCTCCAACCTTTTTGAATAAATTCTGTACAATTTTCTAATTTTTGGGCACTGATTTCATTATGCACAGTAAGCCGAATTTTAAAGGGGTTGATGTATTTTAATTTTTCGATGTCGACTATATTGTTGGTTTTAAACATTTTTGCGATAGCGAACTGTTTAGGCAACACTTCCGAACTTGTAATATACACTTCAATTAAATTATTTTCAGGATTTGTCTTCTTTCCTCTTTTTCCCACCGTAGTCCATTCATCATCCTCTTCATCCCCTCCCTTTCTCTTCGGCGTCCTTACTTCTCTTTCAATAGCATTTCCTGTCACCATGTCTACGTCCTCTTCTTTATTGTATAGGAGCTCTTCTTCTGATATTACTGACAGCTGATCCTCCCGTCCGCATAACATAATGGTATTGTTTGCATTCTCATTGGCGTCGATATTCATTTTGAATACCGACAGACCGCACGTACTATCTCGGTTACAGAGCGCGGCGGCAGCGGTCGGCCGGCCGGTACGTAAATACCTACCAGCTCCCCGCGGCCGACGAGCGTAATAAAATATTAGAGGCGATAACACTGGCAAGTGGCACACGACTGCTTCGCCCGGTTACCGCGACGAAACTGGTTTGCGCACTTTATGCACTATATCTACTACATAGTTGGCTAGTCTTTGCCTCCTTCGCTTTAAGTACCAAGCGATTAAAATTTCGGTACGTTACCAACACCGACCAAAGTAATTAGCTCTGATAAATCTATCATACCACCTCCGCGGTTCTGTCCGTCTACAATCTACATGTAACACGAAGCGAGTCCGCAACCGAGCCCCAACTTCTTCTCTTTTTTTTATTCAAGTACAAATTAGCCCTTGACTGCAATCTCACCTGATAGTAAGTGATGATGCAGTCTAAAATGGAAGCGGGCTAACTTGGAAGAGGCATGTATAGTTGCATATCCCTGATCGGTTTCTACGCGGCATAGTATCGGAACGCTAAATCGCTTGGCGGCACGGCTTTGCCGGTAGGGTGGTAACCAGCCACGGCTGAAGCCGTTAAATTGTCTCTGGTCCGGACCAGACCGGACCAGAGACAATTTAGAAATTATAAAATCTCAAATTGTCCCTGCCGGGAATCGAACCCGGGATCTCCCATTTATAAGACACAGCGCTCACCACTGCGCCCGGGAAGGTCATCAAAACTTCTGAACGAAACAAAACATCCCGTCCTTTCAAACCCGTATTAAGTTTTGTTTTCTTCGGTTAAACCCTTTTTCGGAGTGCTACGTTGATGGCTGTTACCTAAGAAAACATTCTCAGATCAAACGGGTCAGGAGTCCTAATCACATGTAGGTACTTTACGCTAAGACCTGATAATCTTATTTCCCATCCCGGTATAGTGAGTGCCAAGAGTTAGCCGTGACGGGTTGTCCGGATGAAGAGATCGTTTCACATAAGTAACAATGATATTATGAGCACTTATCACAATATCAATTCATATTGTAAGTTGACGTGTGTGTGTGTGTGTGTGTCTGCCTGTTTCCCCGTAGCGCTCAAACGGGTGAACCGATTTGAATGCAGTTTTTTGTTTGAAAGTTGAATTAGTCAGGAGTGTTCTTAGCTATGTTTGATGAAAATCGGTCCAAGATTGCCGCCGCCACAAAATGGCGGATTACATATTTTTTCATAACTCCCTCAATATGGGTATCAAATGAAAAGGCTTGACTACTAGAATAAAACTATGTAAATCCAAGATGGCTGCCACCACAAAATGGCGAATGTCCGGGGTTTTTTTTTATTTTTAATTTATCCTTGTGTTTTACTAATATAATATGTGCTTTCATCTCTTAAATTGTCTTGATTTTATCCACAATTTAAATACGTAGTAATAATATTAGTATTCTGTGATTTAATCTTATATACCCAGTGCGGTGCGTGTAGCGTTTATAATCTACTCCTTTATATGTATTAACAAAATGTTATTTAGAAACACCGTAAATCCTGTCTAATATCCCGCCGAGTAAGATGTGGTATAAACACACTAGGCGTAGGTATAAGTAGGTACATAGGTTCCCTGTGGCGATAATTGTTGGGCCCTAAATTCTAACTAAATATTAAGCCGACGAAACTCTGAAAGTTTGTCGAAGGTCGTATAAGTTATACCTACAGGATAATAGTTATAGTATGGTCAAAACTATTAAATTTTTAGGGTTCCGTACCCAAAGGGTAAAAACGGAGCCCTATTAATGTCACTCGGCTGTCTGTCTGTCTGTCTGTCTGTCTGTCTGTCTGTCTGTCTGTCTGTCTGTCCGTCTGTCCGCCGGTCACAGGTCTCTAGCTGGTAGACGAAATGAGTTAAAAACCTGAAATTTTGGTATTTTGTGTATGACCCAAAATCAAATATTGAATTAAAAATTGAATTAAATTATTTTTCAGAGGGGCTCCCATACATGAGAAAGGAGCCGGAAAAAAAATTCTTACCCTAGCTTGTGGGATATCATTGTTTAGAGCTCATTGAGTAGAGTAAGAATATATGTATATATTTTTTTTAATTTTTCTCAAAAAATAAGGAAATGGAGGGGCATCAAAGTTGTTAGTTTTAGACCATTTTTGTGACGGGGGCTATCTCAAAAACTAAACTAGTTAGGAATATGATATTTCGGTATATTATGTACCATTATGCTCTATTTAAACAACAAATATTGAAAACAATGATTCATAAAATATTTTATAAGCTGTGACCAAAACAAACGAAAATTTTTTGGGGTTTTCTTTCACGGTTTGTTGCGATGTCTAGCTCGAAAATTAAATATTTCTTAGACCCTGAATATTATATTGTTCATAATTATGTACGGAATCCTAAAAGAGTGAGGCCCGACTCGCACTTGGCCAATTTTTTAAATTTCGATGGCCAGGATGATGATGGTGCTTGATGATGATTTGAAAATAAAACCAGAAGAGAAAGAAGTCGCTTCTTCAACCCCTGGGAGTGTAGAGGTTTATTGGTGATGATAGGAACTGTGAATAGCCGCCTCGCCCGGCCGCCGCGCCGCGTCGGGGTACACGTTTCTTTACGAGTTGTTGTCGCTTGTCGTGCTGCAGCCACGCCTCTGCGACAAGGCCGCGACTGCGCGACATCGCAACGGTTGGATAACTATACACAATATATTATTATGTCAATGTGCCTTTAAATACGTATATGTATACCATTTTCGTTTCCTTTGTGAAAAACGCATTAAAATGTAATATGAGTTCTTATTTTTATTCTACTTTGGTATGGATTTCTCACTTTAAACTACTTATGTCTGCATAAATATAGCACAAAATAGTTCTCGTCGCATGTCGGTGTTAGACTGGCGACGCGGCGGACAATCGCTTTATTAAAACCATGAATCACCGGAAGAGTGTGAGTGTGAGCGGACACGTGGCGCGGACGTGCGCGGCGCGGCGCGGGACGCTGTGTCCCGGACGTGCGCGGCGCGGGACGCTGTGTCCCGGGACGAGCGACAGTTGTTATGTTTGGACACTTTGGACAGATAGATGGACATCAAAATATTATGTTACTTCGTTGGCCGTTGAGGGAAACAGGACTGACATCGTTCAGAAGGGATCATAAATTGTCTAAGTTACACTGATGATACAGTATACATGTACACTTGTGATGTGATACATGACAGTGTATCGTGAATTGATACAATATGACTTAGTAAATACTTTTGCCCCTGGCTTCACTCGTGCATAATTCGTGTCTGGCTTTTCGAGATGTTTGAGAATAAATCAAGAAACATAATAAATTATTTCATACAAATAAAAAAATTAAAAAAGTAGAGATACAGTTCATGTTGCCAGTGATCACTTATGGATCCGAAATATGGTCGCTAAGTATGGCCTCATAAGAAGGAGCAGGGTCACTCGGCGGGCGATGAAGGGATCAAATATTGAATGAAGAGACCCGTAGAAGAGCCAGACTTATCCACATAACCAATTGAGTCGCGAAACTGAAGTGGCAATGTGCGGCGCCCATAACGGGAATGATCGACAGATGTTGGGGTCCAGATGCTCGAATGACAACTATAGACTATAAACGACTGTAAACTGTAAACGACTGTAGACTATAAAGAACTGTAGACTATAAACTACTGTAGACTATAAACGACTGTAGACTGTAAACGTAAACGCAGCGTTGGAAGGTCCGCAACTAGGTGGAGGAATTGTGTCAAGCGAGTCGCTGGCAGCCGTTGGCTAGAAGCGACACAAAATTGTATTCTGTACAGCACAGCACCTGCATTCTTGCGAGTGACTTATGTCCAGCAGTGGACATCTGTTGGTCGAAAAAAGAATCGGCGTGGGATTGGAGGGCGCTGCTGTGCTTTTGTTTAGCAGGCAATACAAGTACAATAGCGCGTTAGTTCACTGTTTGGCCACGACGATTCTATTTTTGAACAGACTCTACTCGTACCTAACACGTTCAGGCAGTTTGGGATATTCCAGAAAACACCTTTAATTTATAGCCGATTCAGCTTGCATACTTATCGCCAACTGATCCCGGAGAACACTCAGAACTGAAATCAATTCACGGCGGTTTCTGCGATTATGTACCTACACCTGCCGACCTGCGCGCTGGAGTGGCTTACATGCTGCTGGCAAGATTAATGCTCAGCTTAGCTGTAGCTCATCCTAGCTCCTAACAGATGTACGAAAGTGGAAAACAGCTTACGTTTGAATTTAAAGGCTTTTTTGGTAACTTTCAAGTAAAAATACAATTTTAAAGAATCATTTTATTTCAATTTAAAATGAAATAAGTAGGTACATTAAATCCGTCTGTCAGGAGCATTTAGTAAAATGCTGAACAGACCTGAGCCAATTCAATTTTTTTCGTATTTCATTAGAGATAAGCGAAGATGATGAGATCTGATTTTCTTTTTCAATTCACGAGTTCCAAAGCATTTAGTTTTATCTTGTCGTTCTGGAATCTCTTTAAAACTTAATAAGGCATTTTCCCAGCGCGGACGCAGTGGGATGCTCATTTTGCCAGCTGACAGCTAATGAGGTATGTGGCCCTGGAGGCTGCAGGCTGGAGGCTGGAGGCCGGGGCAGCGAGCCGGGAGCCGGGGGCCGGGGGCCGGGGGGTCCGCGGGGAACAACGGAAGGTATTTCATTAAGCTTTAATAACGTTGCTATATCTTTAAGAATTAGAAAATAAGCTACAATATTTATGTACACTTTCAACAAAAGACTTGCTTTCGATAACTTTTGGTTTGTTTCTTATTACCGTACACCGCTGCGACCAAAAATTTAAAAATCCCCAATTTTTGTGGCGGCGGCCATCTTGGATTTGCATAGTGCTATTTTACTAGTCAAGCCCTTTCATTTGATACCCATATTGAGGGAATTGTGAAAAAAAAAATGTAATCCGCCATTTTGTGGAGGCGGTCATCTTGGACCGATTTTCATCAAACATTGCTAAGAACACTCCCGACAAATTCACCTTCCAAACAAAAAAACCGCATTCAAATCGGTTCACCCGTTTGAGCGCTACAGGGGAACAGACACACACACACACACACAGACACGTCAAACTTATAACAACCCGTCGTTTTTGCGTCAGGGGTTAAAAACGTTATCGTTTATTGGTTTTGCAGTCGACATTCATTATGTGCGTGGTGCGTGTCGTGGTGTCGTGCTCGCATGCCGCATGCGAAGCGCTGATCATTGCCGTTACAACTCGGTCTACGCAGGGTGCTTTCAGAGCGCTTCCACGAAAATGTTTTACGAATTGATGCTATTTGTTATCGGAAACCGCACGAGAGTACATGTGACACGGAATTCCACTGCATATGTTAATTTAAGTTTAAATTAGCTTTTTTTTATTCAAGTACAAGTTAGCCCTTGACTGCAATCTCACCTGATGGTAAGTGACGATGCACTCTAAGATGGAAGCGGGCTAACTATGGAAGAGGTATGCATACTCCTGATCGGTTTCTACTAAGTTAATCTCTTGCTAGCTGTTACCCACGACTTCGCCGATGTAGAATTTATGTATCTTTTAATTAAAGTTCTGCTCGCTTTTTGGGTTCGCTCACGCTGAGATGCCCATTTCCATCTTCAAAATACGAGCTATCTCTGAACCGAACTCCAGCTAATCTCCGGCGTGAAAAGGTAACGTCTTTTCAATGTACATTTCACAAATGGGAATGTTAAACTGGAACAAACTTATATTTTTATTTGTAAAACAAATAACCTTCCATTAAAATACGAATCAGTTTCAAAATACCAATATGGCAGTATAGAAATGTATTTAAAATTTTAAATATAGGTTAGTAGGTGCTAAAGATAGGAATAGTAATTCTGTTAATCTGTACTATCACGAAGTGAGCTTCTACACTTTACCATCGGTTCAATTGATCCGTTCAAATTCAATCAATCAATCAATTAGTAGACTTGATTGATTGAATATGATTTTTTTTGTCCCGCTTGAAATTACAGAAAATAAACTCAATCTAATCCGTGGTATCCTAATTTAGTCGTATGCAAATGTTTGCCAGAGGAGAACGGATTCCAATAATTTAATACGTTGTTCGTAGAAGCTCGTACAAGTCAGACAAAGGTTTAGTACCTTCGGCGCGAGCCCTGTGTCCTTCGTGTTCAAACATTTGATTTCGTTGCGTGAACTCGACGCAGGCATGCTAGTAGTCAGTAGTACGCGGGCAAGGTTATAATCTATATACTAATAAATAAAATTGAAGTGTCTGTCTGTAATATCGAAATAACTACCTCATATTAAGCTCATATGGCTATTTGAACGCTACCATAACCGAATCACACGTTTTTAAAATTTTTGTCTGTCTGTCTGTCTGTCTGTCTGTCTATCTGTCTGTCTGTCTGTCTGTTTGAACGGGCTAATCTTCGGAACGGCTGAACCGATTTTGACGGGACCTTCACATACAAGTAGAGAATTAACCAGGGAGTAACATAGGCTACTATTTTAACCGACTTTTAAAAAAGGAGGAGTTGTGTTTTTCTACCTATGTACACCGATATCTCCGAGATTTCTGAACCGATTTGCGTAATTTTTTTTTAAATCGATAGAGAGACATTGCGACCCTGCTCTATAAAAAATTTGGATTCCAACTCCTCAATCCTGATGCTGTAGGGGACCTAATCCCCAAAACTAATGGGTTTTAGAAACTTTCGGTTATTTAAATTGATATTGGGGGGGTACCAATTAAAGACTTTATCGTTGAATGAACTCGAGTAGGTACATATCCAACTCCTCAACCCTGATGCTGTAAGGAATTGTATTCCGAAATCGTGGGGATCCCACGGGATTTTTCCGTTTTGGGGACGGGTTTCTACAGATAAGCTACTTTTTGTTCTGGAAAATCAAAAGTTCCCACGGGATTTTTAAAAACCTAAATCCACACGGGCGAAGCCGTGGGCATCATCTAGTTTTGAAATAAGTATAGTAGTTTATGAAACGGTTGCATAATAGAGGTTATTAAAACACGAGTGTTAGTTTAAAAAACGAGCCGCAGGCGAGTTTTTTAATAGTATTACACGAGTGTTTTAATAACTAATTATGTAGAGTTTCATACACTACTTTATCTAAACTCATATCTTAAAATCCAAACCATAAAATCTTGGTAATATTTGTCGTGAGTTTTCTTTGATTTTGCTGGCAAAAGATTGTTGGTCGGTGGTCAGGTGGAGTTAAATTCTCTTCAGTATCACTGCTAGACATTTTTCCGCACAATAAAAACCATGTCTTGTAAAGTTTTGAGTAACAAATAAAAAATTTAAATATTATAACTAGCGTATGGCGCCAAAATTCAGTTGTTACCATAGAGATTCTACTTCTTTTTCGGTTTGTCCCTTTCGGGACAGGCCAAGATCGTTGACCATACAGCCTGGGTTACCATAGAGAAATTAATAGTAGTAGAGGAGTCCTAATGTCCTATAGAAATTAGTGGATCGGAAAATAGCTCAAGCTTATCAAAAATTTAATTTTTAATAGTTATTAATTTTTAGTAGTTATTTTTAGTAGTTACTTAATTTAAACTTAATTTTTAGTAGTTACTCTTCTGCAATTTAACACAATTCACAATGTTTAACGCGTTTGTACAGTTACACACATCTACTGTAAGGAGGTCGCACGAATTTCCCGCCATGGCTCAAAAATACCAGAACCCAGTTCGCCTGTACTATAATGTAGAAAAAATTATTTTATAACATTACTTTGCAATAATTTCCTAACAAAGCAGTGTTATAATGAATTTTTTTATTTTTTTTTTTAAATATTATAGATGTATGTGAATAAAGTAGTCCAATATATGACACTTTTTGATTTCATATTCGGGATTTTAAGATATGAGAGTAGATAAAAGTTGTTATAAAATCATTAAATTATTACCTACTTAATTACTAACTTATTATACCATTTGCCCTTTTAAGCACATAATATAATAATGCTATAATTATAGAACTTAAATCTGCCATCTTTGTTCTCCTATCATGAATACGAAACTCAATCTTGATCCGTGCGAAGGGCCGTGATTAATTCTCTTAATTATAAATTCAATGGAAAATCCATCGACCCGCGATAAGCTAGGCTGTAACAGCATTCCGTAGCCCGCAAAAATGAAGTATCACCCGAATTTACTAACTAAATGCTGATAAAATTGGATTAATTAATGACCAACATACGAAAGTTAAGAATATTTTGGGAAAATAATAATATTACACTTTAACTTTTGTGGATCGCAATTATTGGATTACCTAATAGTAAAATAAGCATACTTCCTCGACGTGATCCGTTCTACGACCTTTCGGTAAGTGAGGCCTAATTTTGTACGATATGACAATGCAATAAACATCAAAAAGTAGACCAATTTAATTCAGGTAATAAGGAGGATTCAAGTAGATTATTTAAATTCTGATACTTGCGCGTTATTAGCGAGTGCTCCCAGCAGAGTGAAGTATTGTTAGTTCGTCGGAGCGTTTCTTTTCCTACAATCTTAGTCTTAAAAGCATTCGAAGTGGTACCTATCCAGGTCAACAACAAAACGACTGTATCCATTTCCGTCCTTTTAAAAGCTAACTTGATACAACACAACTTTAGAAGTTTGAAAATCTTTAATTTCTCTACCAATTTATACGAGATTTATGAAACCCATTTTGAGTTGGATATTCTCCCCCGTAACTTTAAACTAGTGTAAATTGTAATATTTAACCTGAAAATACTATAGTATGAAACTATACATAAATAGTAAAATCTTAGACTTGCCGTATCTGTGTGCTTAGTCTAAAGCGGAGCACTCGAAAACGAACTCGAAAACTATTGATCGATTTCAGAGTAAAATAGACCTAAAATGTCTTGTATTAAGGTTTGAGTTCGCCAATACATTCAGCATTGTTCGAATGCAATTTAATTCAGGTAATAAGGAGGATTCAAGTAGATTATTTAAATTCTGATACTTGCGCGTTATTAGCGAGTGCTCCCAGCAGAGTGAAGTATTGTTAGTTCGTCGGAGCGTTTCTTTTCCTACAATCTTAGTCTTAAAAGCATTCGAAGTGGTACCTATCCAGGTCAACAACAAAACGACTGTATCCATTTCCGTCCTTTTAAAAGCTAACTTGATACAACACAACTTTAGAAGTTTGAAAATCTTTAATTTCTCTACCAATTTATACGAGATTTATGAAACCCATTTTGAGTTGGATATTCTCCCCCGTAACTTTAAACTAGTGTAAATTGTAATATTTAACCTGAAAATACTATAGTATGAAACTATACATAAATAGTAAAATCTTAGACTTGCCGTATCTGTGTGCTTAGTCTAAAGCGGAGCACTCGAAAACGAACTCGAAAACTATTGATCGATTTCAGAGTAAAATAGACCTAAAATGTCTTGTATTAAGGTTTGAGTTCGCCAATACATTCAGCATTGTTCGAATGCTGAATGTATTGGCGAACTCAAACCTTAATACAAGCCATTTTAGGTCTATTTTACTCTGAAATCGATCAATAGTTTTCGAGTTCGTTTTCGAGTGCTCCGCTTTAGACTAAGCACACTGTACATTTAAAGGTGCGTCCAGACTTGAACATTTCACCGAACCGAACAGCGAACATTTCGGCGAAACTTTCGCCGAACTGTTACCCAGTAACCCATCTCAAGCGCTCCAAGCGCGCCGTCCACATTGAGCGTAACAAGTTCGCCGAAATGTTCGCTGTTCGGTTCGGTGAAATGTTCAAGTCTGGACGCACCTTTAGATTTTTGCAAAATAATAACCGGGAGACGTTAGGGATAAGTAATAGAACGTAAAAAAGCTATTTTTGAAATTTTTGATTGTTTGTATGTTTATCTGTTTCTCTGTTTGTCTGTATGTTTGTGCGCGCATCACGCAAAAACTACTGAATTGATTCAAATAAAATTTGCCACGATTTAAGTTCATACTACAGAGTAACATATAGGATACTTTTTTTATCCCGAAATTCAGGACGTTCAGTTCCCCTGGGAGAGGGAGTGAAAGTCAAAATGTGTACTTAGCTGTAATTCATTAACGCGTGATCCGATTTTATTCATTCTTTTTTTGGTAGAAAGGAGACACTTTAAAGATTACCGGCTAATCTCTGAAAGGCTGAACCTATTTTGATAAGATTTTCACTGGCGGATGTTTACATTTTCATGTACCTAAACATCCGCCAGTTAATTTTACCAGTTTTTAGCAAGGTATGAGCTCAAAGGAGCGTAGGAAAAACAAATAGAACTATTTTTAAAAATCAATATCCACGCGAACGAAGTCGCGGGTATCCGGTTGTTATAAGTAAAATATCACCACTAGACTCAAGACAGATAACTCACAAGTTATTAATAGTCGACCGAGATAATGTGAAACTGTCCCAGTGTAAACTTGGAACAAACATTATAGTGATAGACGTCACAATTTTAGTTCATGATAAGAAGTTTATTTACTAGCATGCCTATGGAACTCTACGAAACTCTAATGCGTGTTCTGACAGGCACTTGACCATGTCAGCTCTCCTTAAGCTCTGGTGGAACAGTGTAGTATAAATTATGTACATTTCAGTATTTTTTCATACGCAACTGATCATCATAAAAGTAAATTTCGTTTTTTTTAACCCCTGACGCAAAAACGACGAGGTGTTATAAGTTTGACGTGTCTGTGTGTGCGTGTGTGTGTGTGTGTGCGTGTGTGTGTGTGTGTGTGTGTGTGTCTGGCTGTTCCCCTGTAGCGTTCAAACGGGTGAATCGATTTGAATGCGGTGTTTTTTGTTTGAAAGGTGAATTAGACGAGAGTGTTGTTAGCTATGTTTGATGAAAATCGATCCAAGATGGCCGCCGCTATAAAATGGTGGATACCACATTTTTTCACAACTCTCTTAATATGGGTATCAAATGAAAGGGCTTGACTAGTAGAATAGTACTATGCAAATCAATGATGGCCGCCGCCACAAAATGTCGAATGTCAGGGGTTTTTAATTTTTAATTTATATAATTGTTTTATTTCTTCTGTAACTTTAACTCTTTGCTTTTTATCTATACTAATATAATAAAGCGGAAGAGTTTGTTTGTTTGAACGTGCTAATCTCAGGAACTACTGGACCGATTTCAAAAATTCTTTCACCGTATCCCTGAGTGCTATAGGCTATATAATATTATGTATCACGGGCGAAGCCGGGGTGGACCGCTAGTATTATATAAAAACATACATCAAACGGTTTAGGCAACATCATTTATCACTTTTTCCATTTATCCTATTTTGTTTCAAGGTGAAAAACAGCAAACATCATTCATACAATAAGCCAGAGGTATGACAAGTGTTTACTGCAGGCGGCAGGCGGCAGGCGGCAGGCGGCGGGCGGCAGGCGGCGGGCGGCAGGCGGCAGGCTACAACATTATCACGTACAAGCGACAGGTGACAAATCAAACGTGCATAAGAATCATGTTGCTTCGCTAGGTGAGTTAGAGACAGGCTTTCTTTATGTACCAGGATGACAATCGTTCCTCGTGAGCAGTGGAAAACGACAACGAGAAAGAAGAGCGCGCCTGGCTTATGAATTCACTCTGGCTTTCAAATCATACGGCCGCAGACGTGTGAGTCTGACTCACGCACCGAGGACTCCGTACCTCGCTCTAGGAGGAAAACCTATTCGCTCACAGTTTACAAACTACATTATGTATCAAGTTTTTGCAGCTCCTCTACGCGTCGTGTGACGTCGCTGTACAGTACCATTCACGCCATGTCTGCATTTCGGGCCGCGCCAGAAACGCTCAAAGCCAGAAGCTGTGGCCTCACCCCGTTTCACTTTCAACTTACCACTTTCAACGGTTCTCACCGAGTTCACGCGCCGCCGCGCGTTGCTTTATTATATGATATTAACCTTAAGGGGGTCGTTAAGTTTGGCTGAAAGTAGAAGTACTCGTACGTACACGTCTCCAGCGGGAAAATGAAATAAGTAGGCCGCAGCCATTGTGCGACGTGTGAAACGGTAAGAATGAATGGAGATGTGAATATATAATTATTAAGCTACATCAATACATTACAGGTTACACAAACAGTTTCACCCCCGCCTCGCGCGCCTATAGATAGATATATGTACTTTATTCTACAGACACTGAACGATTGACTATTAATTAAAAATTTTAAAAACCACCGACATTCGCCATTTTGTGGTGGTAACCATCTTGGATTTGCATAGTGCTATTCTAGTACTCAAGCTCATTCATTTGATACCCATATTTAATGTAGGACTTGTGAAAAAATATGTAATCCACCATTTTGTAGCGGCGGCCATCTTGGATCGATTTTCATCAAACATAGCTTACAACAATCTCGACTAATTCACCTTTCAAACAAAAAACCGCATTCAAATCGGTTCACCCGTCTGAGTGCGCAGACACACACACAGACACGTCAAACTTATAACCCCCGTCGTTTTGCGTCGGGGGTTAAAAATTAAAAATATTCTTATTCAAGCGATCTCTGGTGTTCTGATATTTTAAAAGCTCGCGAAGCTTTGAACGTTCTTCAAGAGCCATTCTGAAAACGTCGGGTGCCAGTTTCGGGTCAACAGCGGAATGCTGTCTCCACTTCCAAACTAAACTACTTAAACGTTGAACCGTCGCGAATTCCCTTATAACATTAATATACGATGTTATATAAACAGTATCTAATCTCCTCCTTCATCGAAAAGTGTGCGATACACTTAACAAATGAAAAATATCATAGTTATGTACAAATACCTAATTACAATAAATAATTAATGTTAGTGTTACATTTTTTTAATTTTTTTTTTGCTTTACAGAATATTTCGAAAGTTCAATGATCGTCCTAATCGCTTACATGTATATTTTATTTTTGTTTACAGATAAAAATAAATGCTGATTTTATGAGAGTCTAAACATGATCCTAGTCGTTAGTCCGTGAGCCCACACGAGCGATGTCACTAAGGGTCGATCTACAGCTGGAGGCTAGACCACAGGATAAATAATAGCTGGACACATTTCTAGACGTTATTTATTTACCATTATTTTTGTTGGAACAAAATACGCAATGTTTTTTCTAAAAAGTACTATGTCAAAGTTAAAAGGTTACCATTTGTAACTGAAGAGCTTTGACAACCTCCTTAGCGCAGTGGTAAGCACTGTGGTCTTATAAGTGGGAGGTCCCGGGTTCCATTCTTGGCAGATAAATTTGGATTTTTTGAATTTCTAAATTGTCTCTGGTCTCTTAGAAGGTGGAAGACCTCTGGTCTGTCTGGTGGAAGGCTTCAGCCGTGGCTGGTTACCACGCTCAAGGCAAAGTCGTGGCACCAAGCGATTTAGCGTTCCGGTACGATGCCCTGTACAAACCAAGTTACCCCGTTTCCACCTTACATTGCAAAGTCGCAGGACTCAGTTAGTATATTACATAGCTACACTAAATTGACACTAAATCACTAAAGTAGCGCGTCCCACATGCTCGGAGCGCGCGCCGCACACACTTAGCGAAGGTCCGCAGTAAGGGATATAATTAAGGGGGACATTTGAAATGCAAATAGGGGCAAATTCAGCAAGCCGCTCTCCCTCGTCGTACCGGCCAGAGTTTTGTTTATATTAGAATTTAGAACACATAACATTTTGCATATTTATTTTATTGAACAGGCACAGATGTAATTACCAGATGAAAATTGATATGTCCAACTGAATTTCAGCCACGATGGCCACTCTCAACTGAGACAGGGACTAGCCAATAACGCAGGAGATATTATAGTGCTCAAACACAGGTGCGTTCTATATTCCCTCATTGTCATAGTTTGATGGCACGCTAATGCATTAGGACCGGATAGAGATCAAGTGCAGAACCGATGGCTTCGCGTGCTTTGCGAGGCACGGGGCACGGGGGTGTATCTACAACTGCCAATTTCCCAACTCCGAGTCGCTACTGAGAATTTCTTAAGAAAAACCCCATAATTATTTTTGGAACGAAGTTCCTTATCGCGCGTTGCGAAAGGGGGCTAGACGGAAAAAAATAAGAGAAAAAGTTGTAACGACACTTTTTGATATAGTTGTAAGCCGTGAGACGTGCGCGTGTTTTTCTGTCTGTCTCTCTCTCTCTCTCTCTCTTATAGAAAGCAAGCCAGTTATTTTCGTTTCGTCTTTCTATTTCGCATTGAACAGTGTGGTGTCGCGACGATTATTTTTGTTGAGTGTATACAGGTTTTTTGTACATAATAAATAATAAAAAATAATAACTTTATACAATATAACCCTTGTGTCCCTTGACACCTCTCAAGTTTTTTTATAAATATATAAAAAATATAAAAAATTAAAAAATATATATTCGTACCGTGATTCGTACCCTACTTGATGAGCTCTAAACAACGATACCCCACAAGCTAGGGTAAGAATTTTTTTTTGTATGGGAAATCCTTTGTCATGTATGGGAGCCCCCCTTAGCACTGTGACCATTTGTGGCAGATTTCTGCCATTTGGCTCCGAAATAACTCGGGCAGAATTAACTGACGATTTAAGAAAGTGGCAGATTGTGGCAGATTTCAAGGAAATCTTTCACAATCTGCCACTTTCTTAAATCGTCAGTTAATTCTGCCCGAGTTATTTCGGAGCCAAATGGCAGAAATCTGCCACAAATGGTCACACTGCCCCTTAGTCCTGAAAAATAATTTAATTCAATTTCTAATTCAATATTTGGTTTTGGATCAATATTCTACACTAAATACCTAAATTTCAGGTTTGTAACTCATTTCGTCTACGAGCTAGAGACCTGTGACCGGCGGACAGACAGACAGACAGAAGAGTGACATTAATAGGGCTCCGTCTTTACCCTTTGGGTACGGAACCCTAAAAAGTAAATGGCAACATTTTGGCATTGACTTACGAGTATATTAGGCGTACCATTTTGGTGACATTCCAAACGGAAAACAAACGAACATACTTTATACTACGCATGTATTCGCCGCCCTCCCCCGCCCTCCGCCGCCGCCCGCCCTCGCCCCGGGCGCGACCAATGAATATAAATTTTCACACAGAATGATAAATAAATACACGACTAGGCTTAGCGCACATTCCCCGAATGCCAAACCAAAATTCTTTATCCAAGAGAACCGCAAAATTAACAGTAAAAGCATGAAATGCCGCTTGCGACCGGTTTTTCGTTCGGGAATTGCTCGTGAGCCGCGATATTTGTTTCGAAAACGCGGCGTGTGTTCGGAATTCCCAATAAAAATTTAATCGACTTTGAACAAGCTTAGCACAAATACGTGTACAACCCTATCCTAACGTTGCATCCATACAACTATTCCATTATACCTATATGGGTCCGGTAATAGGGTGCGCTTTAACGCAAAAACGTGTAGATAATAGATATTTAATAATGACAAAACGGGGCTTCTTACTTTATTAATATCACACTACTATCTGTCTGTCTGTCCGTTCGTATCTCTATCTCGTAGATGTATAAATTAAAAATTTCAAGAACCCCGACATTCGCCATTTTGTGGTGGCTGCCATCTTGGATTTACATAGTGCTATTCTACTAGTCAAGCCCTTTCATTTGATACCTATTTTGAGGGAGTTGTGATAAAATATTTTATCCGCCATTTTGTAGCGGCGGCCATCTTGGATCGATTTTCATCAAACATCTAGCTAACAACACTCTCGACTAATTTATCTTTCCAACAAAAAAAACCGCATTCAAATCGGTTCACCCGTTTGAGCGCTACAGGGGAACAGACAGACACACACACACATACACACACATACACACACACACAGACACGTCAAACTTAAAACACCCCGTCGTTTTTGCGTCGGGGGTTAAAAATACATATTAGGCAAGCTGGGAACAGACGAAACGAAACTTTTTTCGTCGGTCATGTTCGGAACCCTAATAGAGCGAGGCATTACTCGCACTTGGCTGATTTTCATTTCATTAACAGCGGCTGTTAGTCGCGCTAACGTGACATCGGTCGCGCGCGACGCCAGTCGCCACATATTGAACGCGACAAACGATCGCGCGGTAAGCTTTACAAACGTGCGAGGAAAAATTTCAAAATAACGCGTGTTTCAACTGTCCTGTTTATTTGTTTAACGGAATTAACGATATCGGATATCGTAATTTGTTTTCGATACAACGACGTGTCGGTGATGTAAATATTTGTTGTGAATATTTTCAGAGCTAATTTGAGTCATGCAACCGATGAACAAGCTCGTAAAGATATAAGAGCTGATTAAATAAATAAATACGCGTTAATTTCAAAAGTAGGTCGGACTTCGATAATACGGAGGACTTTATATGAATCCGGCGTACTAATTTTTAACCCCCGACGCAAAAACGACGGGGTGTTATAAGTTTGTCGTGTCTGTGTGTGTG
Source organism: Melanargia galathea (assembly GCA_920104075.1). Classification (NCBI taxonomy): domain Eukaryota; kingdom Metazoa; phylum Arthropoda; class Insecta; order Lepidoptera; family Nymphalidae; genus Melanargia; species Melanargia galathea. The sequence goes on along the minus strand of OV049869.1, from coordinate 22,631,233 downwards.
TGTGTGTGTGTGTGTCTGTCTGTATGTTCCCCCGTAGCGCTCAAACGGGTGAACCGATTTGAATGCGGTTTTTTTTGTTTGAAAGGTGAATTTGTCGAGAGTGTTGTTAGCCATGTTTGATGAAAATCGGTCCAAGATGGCCGCCCCCACAAAATGGCGGATAACATATTTTTTTACCAACCCCCTCAATATAGGTATCAAATTAAAGGGCTTGACTAGTAGAATAGGACTATACAAATTCAAGATGGCCGCCACCACAAAATGGCGAATGTCGGTGGTTTTTTAAATTTTTTATTTATACTTGTAAATGCAGATCTGATCTAAAAATATTAGAGGAATTTAAATATGGAATTTTTCATCTGCCGAGAGTAAAATAATTGCAATGGGTGTAACCCACCCACCGTTTGAGCACTACAGGGGAACAGACAGACACACACACACACACACACACACGCACGCACGCACACACCTAAATGTGTTATGTGGAATGGAATGGATGGATGAAAATGGATTCAACCTAAATGTGTTATAACATCACCGTAAAAATATGGGCCGAATTAATAAAGTTTGCTGCTTTTTTTAAGTCTCTTAAAAATATTAATTAATTGTAGAACGTGTAAACACAAGAAGCTAAATGGATAAACTTTGCCAAGTTTCATCCCCGACACGATGAAGCACCGCACGGGGGAACTGCGCACTGGCGGCGCGGGGCGCGGGCGGGGGAACGGAGCACCTTCGACTTACGTAAATTGTATCTTATCTGAACATCTATCAAACCGCAGTTTCAAGAGTCTCTCGGTTACGGCAGCTGCCAATTACTCGCTTTGAAGTTACGTCGGTAAATGTTAATTTGTTTTGGGTTGATCGTAATTCTAGTAACGTTAAGTAAATTTACATAAGTGTAAACACGTTATTTTGATTGTACGATTAGCTAGTTAGGGTTCCGTACCTCAAAAGGTAAAAAAAGGAACCCTTATAAGATCATTTTCTTGTCCGTCTGTCGGTCTGTCTGTCCGTCTGTCCGTGTGTCACCACCAATTTTCTCAGGAACGGGTGGACCTAGCAAGTTGAAATTTATACCAGATACTAATGTTTATGGTCCCTATTAGGTGTATAAAAATTAAGGTCTTGGGTCCACATAATAAAAAGATATGGGCAAATTTAGATTTTCACGAAAATTGTAAGTACCAAAATTTACCTTAATTTTAAACTTTTTTATTTTTCGAAATTTTTCCTTTACTTGATCTATAACACCTTGCTTTTGACCAAAATTGACAAATCTAGGTCAACCCTAGGAAGTACCCTATAGGTTTTGGGTCGAAAACCTAAATGGTAGTTCTAGTTGACCTAGAATTACGATATTTGGCAAAAAGCCAGGTCTTACAACACAAATAAAGGAAAAATTCCAAAAACTAAAAAAAGTTGGAAATTAAAGAGTGTCCCCATAATATACATAGTAGAGCCAATTAAGATAGACCTCTGAGCTGTATGAGCGCTCATACAATTTAGAGGCCTAGCTTAATTAGCACCTTACCTTTTAAGACAAACTAATGAAAAAGAAGCTGTGATAGCCTAGTGGTTAGGACGACCGACTTCTAATCGGAGGTCGTGGGTTCAATCCCGGGGCACGCACCTCTAACTTTTTGGAGTTATGTGCGTTTTAAGTATTTAAATATCACTTGCTTTAACGGTGAAGGAAAACATCGTGAGGAAACCTGCATGCCTGAGAGTTCTCCATAACGTTCTCAAAGGTGTGTGAAGTCTGCCAATCCGCTTGGCCAGCGTGGTAGACTATGGCCAAAACCCTTCTCACTCTGAGAGGAGATCCGTGCTCTGTAGTGAGCCGGTAATGGGTTGATCATGATGATGATGATGAATGAAAAACAGATTATACTTGTGGAGTACGGAACCCTCGAGGTTTATTTTAACCTAAAATGACCTGGTTTAGACAGAACACTAACATTGAAGATTATGGATTTTTAGAAGTTTCAATCGAAAAAGATGATTATACTAATGATTATGGGACCCCATAGGGATGAGTTTGAAACTAGCATCTAGCAGAGTGCAGCTGTTATTTTACACGTTTATTATTGTTATGTTGAAAGAAATGATAGATTTAAAAACTTTATTACTTATTCAGAACCACGCACGTCGCACATCCACCCTGAGTACTTACTCGAAGCAAAACTACTTTCGTGAAATTTTCATCGTCACACGCAAAGCATTATTATTTTATGGAAACACTTTTATAATCTTTAGATCAGGCTTTCTAACTGGAAAGCGAAAAGGATGAATTCCCGCCCAAGGCCTCACAAATTGACATCATTACTACGTTAAAGGAGTCTTTATCTGCGAGTTCCATTGTTTCTGGGGCAACTTACACTAATCGCGTTACATTTTTCAAGCCTTTGTCACTTTGACATAGGTTCAAGTGAATCGCTCCATCGAACAATCGCGACTTTGTCTCACTGATTGAGAGGGAGGCTGCACGCAATCAAATTGGGTTTTCAAATCTATTTTCTGGATTATTCTGGTTAAGACTTAGGAAGTAAATGACAGTGTTGATAAATACTCCAGCATTTCTCCCAGCATTTCTGACATACAAATAATATGTTAAACAAACTGGTATTTGCAATTTATTTTCCATTTTCCGTTCTCTCTACAAATGAATACCGGACTGACTGGATTTTGCTATCGTTCAAATAAAGCATCGATGAAATATCAGATTTATTAGAGGCAGTTATCTATAGGTACATTTATAATAAAATCGTTGACTTGCCGTATCTGTACATTAAAGATTTTTGCAAAATAATAACTGGGGAACGTTAGGGATAAGTAATAGAATGTAAATAAGCTATTTTTGAAATTTTGTCTGTTTGTCTGTTTATCTGTTTGTCTGTATGTTTGTGCGCGCATCACGCACAAACTACTGAATAGATTGAAATGAAACTTGGCATGATTTAAGTTCATACTTACTTACTTATAACTCGGGATACGGGAACGGGATACTTTTTATCCCGAAATTCAGCACGGTTCCCTTGGGAGAGCGGATGAAAGTCAAAATGTGTACTTAGCTGTAATTCATTAACGCGTGGTACGATTTCATTCATTCTTTTTTTGTTAGAAAGGACATACTTTAAAGATAACTGGCTAATCTCTCAAAGGCTGGATCGATTTTGATGGGACTTTCACTGGCGGATGTTTCCATTTTGATCTACCTAAACATCCGCCAGTGAACTTTTAACAGTTTTTAGCAAGGTATGAGCTCAAAGGAGCTTAGTAACGACAAAATGATTCCCATTCCATGATGTTTAAAAATCAATATCCACGCGAACGAAGTCGCGGGTTTCCACTTGTTTCTAAGTAAATCAATAACAGATACTTCATTTTCATTTATTTGTGTAAACTAAACAAAAGTATCAGAAAAAGAAAATTAGATAAGTAATTTAGTTTAAGGAATTTTCATCTAAAATAACTTAAGATTTTTCGCACTGGTCCCCGAGACACAGTACTAAATGAATAGTCCTTTAGACACGATTTAAATATTAATCGCCGACACTTTCCAAAATGACGCGCTATTTCGCGTTTTTTGAATATTCGTATCTTAATTAAACGAGTGAATTAATTTTATTTAACAGATAAATTAATTTATTCTGAAACACTTCGCGCAGATTTAAATTAATGAACTTTTTTAACATTTAAATTGGATTTAAGAGAGCGCCAGGCTCGTGATTAAAATTGCTGAGTGAAGCAAAAATAGCCTTTGAAGTTTTTGTGTAAATAAATGGCTTACATTTCATTAGCAGTAGTAATTACCTTGATTCTTTACTGTTATACTCTAGTGGCTAGCTTGTTCGTCTGTGGTAATCCAGAATTTCACAATTCCAAACAAATCGAACCAAAAAATAAATTCTCAGCGGAAACGCGGAGTCGGGAGATAGTCAGCGATACACACCCGAACCTCGGACAGCTGAAACCGTCGGTCCATCGCCTGATCTATCTCCGGTCGTATCGCATTGGCGTTACATTGGATTAAGAGAGTGCAGGAATAGAGAGAGAGCACCTGTGTTTGCACACACCTGTACATTTCTCCAGCGCAGTCGGCTAGTCTCCCGTTACCGAGGTCTTTACCTGGTAGGATTTTGGGACTAAACGAGAAGCACGGAGTGCGTCAGGGCAAGTTCCGGCCTTACATGCAGTGTGTATATTTACACAAAACATTTCACGTTGTAAGTCATAAGTCTTAACCCTCATCATTCTTTTAGACACTTTGATAATGGTTATAATATAGCTCGTTTGAACGGCAATTGTGGGTTCTCTCTGGTTGAACTGCGGAACCTTGACAGTAAACGATGTGAACGTGCAAGTGACGTGAACGAGCCCGCTAAAGAAACTAGGACAAAAAAACAGTTAGCTACATACATACGTATACATATAAACGAAACATAAAGTAAGGTGTCCCCCGAGGGCCGAGGCGTCAGCCGGACGTAGTCTCGAACGACTGTTTCTTTGTCAAAAGTAAGAGTTCTCATTTTTCACGGCACTGACAAGCGCACAGTTTTAGCTACAAACGCTTTGATGTGTTAAACAATAGTGAAATATGGGAAAAGTGCTGTGGAAATTTTCTTTTTGCTGGAATAATAGTCGAAATTTTGCCAACATTTTGTGATGCAAAGGTTGCTCTTAAATTATTTTGGACGAAAATTATGCCTCCAATTCTCACTGGTTACACAAACATTGAAACCTTTGTTGTTCATTATAATATTTTTTTATGATGTTGTTTACGTATGTATTTACTTTTTACGGGTTAATTTTTGGTCTTGATCCAGTGAATAAAATTTCCTCCCAACTGAATTTCAGCCACGACGGACAATCTCAACAACCGCGGAGACCAGCCATATTACGCGCTTACAAATGCACTCTCTATTCCCTCAATCTTACGCTCCAATGGGACACCAAAGCGACACGAACGGAGTGAGATCAAGCTTTACGTATTCTCCGAAACACGGGGGGTGTATCTAACACCACCGGTTTCACAATTCCGGACTGCTGCTGAAAATTTCTTGATAAATTTCCCAAACTAATCTGCAGGGACTCCCGGGATTTCATTATCAAAGTCAAATAAACTTTATTCCAAATTGCCGTATCTGCCAAACAGGCTAGCAACCAAACCAATGAGGCTTCTTACAAACTTAAAAATAATTTTAGTATAACTCCAACAGGCATATCTAAACTTTAGCAATAAACAGCAAATAGTCAGCCCAACAAAATGTCTGCGGTTTTTCACAGGCAATGAAATAATTCGTCTCGATGGGCGGGCCGGGGCGCCGGGTGCGGCGGTGTGGACGCACCCTCACTCACAGTAACACCAACAGAGCGTACTACTATTTGCTGGTAACATTACAGTAAATGAGAATCGAGTTAACCTTTAGAGGACATTATTTGGGCTTTTGTGCGTCGGGAGAAAAATAATTCATCTCAATAGCACAGTTTGGTACACTCAGAAAATAAAACCGTCAGACTTTATATCGAATTTATTTCTTGTATAGAGCGAAACATTTATTTGAAGTATAGTGATAGCCAAGTGTACTAGCTGATCCCCGCAACTTCGTTCGCGTAGATATTATATAGGATATTATACAGGTTTTTATATAGGATCGGATCGGATCCCATAATTCTTTTATGTACCTGAGCTAAATGTAGCCTAAGTTACTCCTTATGAGATTGAAAGTTCCATTAAAATCGATCCAGCCGTTTCGGAGATTAGCTGGAACAAATAGACAGACCGACAAACATAAATTTAAGCGGACACCCGTTTAAAATAAGCCGTACGTTCAAAGATCCGGGTCCCAAGTTATTTGAACCCAATACTGAGGGTTGTAATGTCTGTCATTTCTGAACTAAAAAACCTATGTCCCTGAAATATTTACAGGACAATATACGATGTACTACCTTTCTAACAAAAAAAGAATAAGCCAAATCGAACAACGCGTTAATAATGAATTACAGCTAAATACACGTTTTAACTTTCATCCCCTCTCCCAAGGAAACCGTGATGAATTTCGGGATAAAAAGTATCCTATGTCCTACCTCGGAGTATAAACTCAAATCGTACCAAGTTTCATTTGAATCCATTCAGTGGTTTCGGTGTGATGCGCGGCCAAGATACAGATAGACAGACAGACAGATAGACAAAAATGAAAAAAATTGCAGTTTTGGCTTCAGTATCGATTATAGAGTGCCCTTGAAGGGCACTCTATAATCGATACTGATTTGATTATCTGATTAAAAATTTTCTGATTAAAAATTTTCAAAATATCTTCAATGTACAGAATTATATCTGTTACAGTTTTATTATAATATATTATAGATTTTTTTGGTAGTAGGATTTTTTGCTAGAGATGGCTATAGAGGTGTTTTGCAAGGATTGTCACAGAACACGAACTTATGCCGCGTGTGTATCCATACAAAAATAACACATTTCCTTTTCCGTAACTAGTTTACTCTAGCAATTCATTTATTTAAAGGCGTTTTCAAAGCTCCTAATGATGCTGTAAGTGTAACTGTGTGCATTTACTGCGATCTTCACAAAGCGGCCGGCGCGCGGCGGGAGCGCTCGCCGCAGCCTCATTACGACTGCAGCGCTTTGGGAATGTGGAACTATTAGCCAGAATTACACTAACTTCGTAGCGATTTCGATAAAATCTTTAGTTAGACACAGCAATCTATTTATTTAATTTGTCCAGCAATTTTAAATTGATAAAATATTATACATTGACGCAGCACTCATTGGCTGCTGAGACAGGGAAACTATCTGTGAGTCCCTATAACATAGAACACACGCATCCCGAAGCAGCGTGGCGGGTCTAAGCTCTAAAACTCTTTTAAGAAGGATGCCAATGTGCCCGGTAGTGGATTATTAAGGTGTCACGTTTTCCATACTAACTTCATGTTACCATTCAAGAGCGAATGGATTATATATTTACACTGAAATTACATCGCACAGCCTTAAATATAATTTTTAATTTGCGCGAAATTATATTTACATAAAGAAAACATTACATAGACAGCTTAATTATTACAATAGCCATCTATTAAACGCTGTTTTGCCTAGCTGACCGAGATGGCTTTACTTCACCTTTAGCTGTTTATGTAATGTTTTCTTTATGTAAATAAAATTTTCCGCAAATTAAACATTAAATTAAGGCTGTGCGATGTAATTTCAGTGTAAATATATAAATCCATTCGTTCTTAAATGGTAATAATAAATTAGTATGGAAAACGTACCACCTTAAGGAGCTGGAATAGCGGTGGTGCTGGTAAAATAGTTTTAAAGTCATAATACTTAGCTTATACAAAGAAATTCATATTGTGGCTTTTTTATAAATGACAGAGACAAGATATAAAGACAAGAGAAGATTAACTAAATATTGGAAGAGATATTTGAAAGAAGAAGAAGACATTTGGAAGTCGGTCAATCGTATGTTGATCAATACAAGATGTTACAATATTTTATGCGAATGAAATGCTGAGTCGTTTCCAATAAGCCCCATCGTATCTCTTAAAATATTCAGTCGCGTGTCCGGCGGAGGGCCGCCATGTTTTTGCTGGTAAACTTTTTGCGTTGGCAGCTGGCACCCGCGTCGCTTAGATTCTACTCGCTGTTTTTGAACATTATTTAATTCCTCCCATATTTCTCAGCGACGCTATTACATATTTTTGAAATCCCATCAACCCGTTTGTTGTGAAAATAGTTTATTTTTAATGCGACAAAATATACTAATTCAAATTGGTTTTAATCAGCGTCGGATTTAGCCTTTGAGAGAGGCTAAATCCGACGCTGATCCCTTCTCTCTTCTTCTTAGTTAGTTATACTTAAATCACACACCCCCAAAAATATTCCTATTGTCTGAACTCTGAACCCCCATGCTTCCGTCAACAAACAGGCAGCGCTGCGCGGGCGGGAGTGTCAATTGAATTAACTAATTACTAAACGAATCCGCTTCAGTTGGTATTAGGTAAATACAGAGGCAAGCATTTTCAAAAGTTTACAAATTGTTTCTAAATTCAAATTGGGGAGACCCCATCCCCCATTCCTGTGGCGTTGATGGATCCAATTATTATTCGAAGGATAATGTATGTTTATAATTTGTTTTTATTTTGTACCTATGAGGTAAAGGTAGGTTATTAATGTGATTTTCAGTTTATTTCTTTAAATGTAATCTGTAAATATTAAACGTCACTGAATATCACACGGGCATCACTGCTCAGACTATAAATAATAATATGTTCTTCATTTTACGTTGAAATAAGTTTCAGCTCAGTTACTTAAAGCTTAAATAAAAGTTCCTACAAGAGACCTTAGTCCTTCAGCAGCGGACGTCTAGGTATTCATTGATGATGACAAATTATTATTTAACAGGTTGTTCTTTGTAGCTACTACACATGCCAGCAATAAAGATAGGTAGTGAAATAGATTTTTTGACGTGATAACGTCTTATAAAACATGCACGAAAAAGTGCAAAAGCACTCATTGTCACGTATCGCAGAACGTAGCGCGTAGCACGTAGCTCGTAGCGCGGAATGTAGTACGTAGCGCGGAACTAAGCTTTCGGCTTGTGACGCATTTATAACTCTTTGTTTTCTCATGACGTTATCATGTAAAATTATCGTCTGTAAATCGACTTTATACACAAACAATTTTTTTAATTTAACTAATTACCATTGTAGGTACGTGCAGCATCTCCCAGATCTAGCCAATACAGGAATTTCCATGTTTTAAATTGACTACAGATGAGCCGGGAACACTTATCACGCCGTCGGCAAAACCATCGGCAATTTATATTCTGGTATTAAGTAGGTAGACCACGTCAAAAATATCGCGCGTTTTCGTCTGACTACACGACTAGCTATCAGCTGAAATTTTAGTCAAATCAACTTTTTATTTATTAAAAAAACTCATCTATCAATACTTAAATTGTTCCCAATCCAATTTCATTTGGATCAGTAAATTGACTTCATTAGAACAAAGAAGGAGTTCAATCCACCTCGGCTTAATGTTCTCGGATGATGTTTACAATTTACTTAATTAGGTATCAGCTCGGATTTGGAGATCCCGTTTTAATTGAGTGACCGTTTGTTCCAGATTCCAACTCGTAATAAAACTTTCCTAACGGAGCCCGAAACATCGGATTGGTTTCTGTTAATTTATCTGCGATCGAGATTAGACTATTTCCGAGAAGCATTTCTTCGCTAAGACAATCTGGACATCAGATTTCGTAATTAGAATAAATGAAAGATGAGCCATCAGCGAATAGAACTACATTAATAACGATTGAATACTTTGACACGAGTGTTCGTTAGTGCATTTATATAGTACTAACTGATCCCCGCAACTTCGTTCGCGTAATTATAGGTTTTTATATAGGATCGGATCGGATCCCATAATTCTTTTATGTACCTAATCTAAATGTAGCCTAAGTTACTCCTTATAACATCACCTATCTGCCATTGAACGTTCCATTAAAATCGATCCAGCCGTTTCGGAGATGAGCTGGAATAAATAGACAGACCGACAAACATAAATTTAAACGCACACCAGTTTAAAATAAGCCGTACGTTCAAAGAGCCGGGTCCCAAGTTATTTGAACCCAATACTGAGGGTTGTAATGTCTGTCATTTCTGAACTAAGAAACTTATGACCTTGAAATATTTACGGGTCAATAATATTATATAAAGTACTACCTTTCTAACAAAAAAAGAATGAGTGAAATCGAACAACGCGTTAATGAATTACAGCTAAATACACGTTTTAACTTTCATCCCTTATTCCAAGGGAACCGTGCTGAATTTCAGGTTAAAAAGTGTCCTATGTCCTACCTCGGAGTATAAACTCAAATCGTACCAAGTTTCATTCGAATCCGCCAAAACATTGTGTTTCCTTGTGTGTCACGGCCTTCCGCAAAGTAACGCCTGATTCTATCCAACATCTAACAGAAGTCTGAAATAAGTTACTTAAGCACTAAGTTATTTTGACATCGCTTTTGTTTTAAAACTCAACAGAAAAATTTTTAAGATGAAATTCTCGTTGATTTTCTCGGCAACTGTTGCTAAAATTTGCAGTCACATTTCAACCTGTTATTTAAATAAGCCAGGAGTGTCTTCCAAAGTTTCAACAAAATATTTAGGCCAGAGAGAAAAAGAGCCAAGAAGCTTCAAGTAAAAAATGTCTTTGAAATAAGGACATAAGGGTTATAGGACAAGGATGATATTTTGCCGGAACGAAGTACGAAGACATAAAACATATTGCTATACGCTGAAAATTAAAGAGATTTCTCTGAATGTAAAGAAAAGTAAATTAGAAATTGCGTGATACTACTACTCATCGTTGATTAAATTATAACCTTCTGCAATTAGTTATCCGGGATAAGATCCTAGGTAAACGAAGTATGGAAATGAGAAGTAGTTGCAATTATTATTTGACTTAAAACTAACGCAACTTTATAAAAGCTTTATTTTAAGTAGAGATTGCCGCAGAGATCGCCAAACGTTGTTACATAAGCACTTTAAGCAGAAGATCGCCGATGACAAAATGTTATTTCAAAAAATATTTCAGTACGCTCTACTAAAGTATTAGATATCGTAAATATTGTTTTTTATCGTAGCGGATGTCGTTGCGGTTAGATTTTAAACTTCCTGTAGAATCTAAAGATAATATTTACAAATATTTCTCTCGGTCGCTTGCCAAGGCTCGCTCTACGCCAATAAACTTTTATGTCACAACCACTCCACTATCGTTGCGATAAAAGATTGAGGCATCGCCGATATTAAAAAGTTTGTAGGTAGGTTTCATGTATTATCCAAAATTATATTTGAACATGTTTGACTGGAAGTACTTCGAATGATTGCTTGTTACGAGTACATCGCCAGGTCCTACCTCAACTCCATCATCGGATTGCGAAGTACGAACATCGCAATGCAATAAAACCACTTCGCGGCTTATCTGCGAAACCTTTCTTGTCGGAACCACCAATCGTACCGGAGAATGTGGCATTAGTTTAAGGTAGTTTCATTTAACTAATCCTAAGTTGTGAATTGTTTGGTATTGGAACGAAGTTCTTTATCGCGCGTTGCGAAAGGGGGCTAGACGGAAAAAATTAAGATCACTTGTAACGACACTTTTTGCTATAGTTGTAAGCCGTGCGGCGTGCGCGTGTTTCTTTGTCTGTCTCTCTCTCTCTTATAGAAAGCAATCCAGTTATTTTCGTTTCGTCTTTCTATTTTGCATTGAACAGTGTGGAACTTCGTTCCATCCGGGTGTCCCTTGACACCTCTCAAGTTTTGTCCTCCAGTAAAAGCCCCTCGGCTGCGGCTTTCGTAACTTGTTGGACTATGTTATTAAACATTAATAAATACTTTAGGCGTTTATGAATCCCGTGAGAAGTCTTTGATTTTACGGGATGAACCTTTTGTCTTACGTCATGATACAAGCTTACTTTGTGCCAAAATCCGTCAAACAGCTGTTTAGCTGTGCATAGCCCTCCTCATCACAGCTAGCATGATGCAACTCTATTAATGAGCTCTATACGAAGCATTCCAAGTATCCTTCCACATCCCTTTTTGGCGAACGATAGACTTAATCATGTGCCTCCGCAACTCGTGTGACAAGGTCGTGGCCCGATAGAGCCGGCAGAGGTCGCTGGAGGACGCTAGAATGTTACAAGCGTACCTTCAACACTAACGGCCCACATTTCATTTTAACGTCTCAGTCTACGCGAGGAAATCTCTCGTTTTACTGCATACTTTATTTTCAAATGACATTTTCTTATTATACCGAAGACTTAGGTAAACCTCATTATAGAAATGGCACCAATTTACATAAATTATCTAAAATACGAGTAAATTACGATGTTTCCCGAAGCAGAAAATTGTGTCTCTGACGCTATTGTTTCTTTGAATCCCAACTGATATTACAAATGCGTATTTGTTTGTTGGTTCGTCCTTTTATCACGCCACACAATCGTGTAATTTTTTGCATGATTACTTTAAAATACCTAGAGAGTGACATATGATATTTTTTATCCCAAGAAAAAAGGATCCTGCCGGTACCTTTTTGTACCGGTTTTTGAAAAACTCTCAGTTGAAGCCAAATTATTCCAGTAAGTAATTGTAATAAAAATTACAACAGAAGCATTATTACGTTAATGTTTTCTGTCCATGTTTAATCATTTTACATGAAAAAAAAAATCCGTTGAACATAATATAAACTTAGTTTCATTACCATTTTTAAGCGATTTCCAAAAAAGTTTTAAGTTAATAATTAAGTTCCTAAGATTTCAGTTAGATATAGGTACTTATTATCTAAAGAAAAAAACTATATTAGTTCAAGCAAAAGGCTATTATAAATAAACTATTTGAGTAGGAAACTATGTAATTTATTTCAGTGAATAAAGACAGACGGGGCTGTTTTATTTTTGTGATAAAATCAGTCTAAACTCCTAATGAAGTTGAACACAGGGTGAACTGGACTCGATGAAGCAGAGCCTGAAACGCGCCATTACGAGCGAACGTGGTGAGATTGTGAATTTCTTTCTCTTTTATTTCGTCGTACTTCTTTCAACGCACGCTACGTATCTCTTCCGTACGCCACGCCCGCCTCGCCGTAGTTCACTAACTTCTTTAGGGTTCCGTGCCCAAAGGGTGAAAACGGAGCCTTATTATTGTCACTTTGCTGTCTATTTGTCTGTCCACCGGTCACAGGTCTCTAGCTCGTAGACGAAATGAGTTACAAACTTGAAATTTTGGTATTTGGTGTAGAACGTTGACCCGAAACCAAATATTGAATTAGAAATTCAATTAAATTATTTTTCAGGGGGGCTCCTATACATGAAAAAGGAGCCGGAAAAAAAAATTTCTTACCCTAGCTTGTGGGGTATCATTGTTTAGAGCTCATTAAGTAGAGTATGAATATATATTTTTTTATTTTTTTGCTTAAAAAATAAGGAAATGGGGGGCTACCAAATTTGTCTGTTTTAGACCATTTTTGTGACGGTAGCTATCTCAAAAAATAAACCAGTTAGGAATATAAAATTTCGGTATATTATGTACCATATACTGTATTTAAACAACAAGTACTGAAAACAACGATTCATAAAGTAGTCTGTAAGCTGTAACCAAAACAAACGGACATTTTTTGGGGTTTTCTTTCACGGTTTGTTGCGATGTCTAGCTCGGATATTAAATATTTCTTAGACCCAAAATATTATGTTGTTCATAATTATGTATGGAACCCTAAAAGAGCGAGGCCCGACTCGTACTTGGCCAATTTTTTTATCGCAGTGATTTTAACTATTCTAACTACTCAATAAATTTTGACAAAAAACTCTGTATTCATCAAAATCGGCCCAGTATAGTTTATGTGCTACGGTGAAACACATAGAATCTGATACAAAATTGGATACAAACATGCATACATATATACATACATACATACATAGACAGCTATAATCATAACCTTTCCTTTTGGCTTTGCCGTAGTCGGGTAAAAATATACAGTCAGTCTACATAGCAGTCGGCGTCACATTAGCGTACCTCACAAGTCTACCTCCTTACCTCAAGTAAACAAACTGACAAGCGCTATTAATAGAACAAAGTCGATAAATCTCCAACTGAAACTTGTAGTGTATGTTAATTGTAATAAAATAACAGACAGCCGTGCGAACTGCGCCATGTGTTTCAATAACATGTGTGGGACGGACTTGACGAGCAAAGTCGCGTGTCAGGGCACTGCTGGGTAGGTACTGATGTTATATGTACCTATATGTAGTGTAGACTTGAACACTGTTTTATTTTCAAATATATCTATGCTTTATATGACAATTCAAAGGGCATTATAATTCTGCTATGACAATGAAAATCCTTACTAATATTATAAACGCGAAAGTTTGTAAACGTGGATTTATGGATGTATGTTTGTTACTCTTTCACGCAAAAACTACTGAACCGATTTGGCTGAAATTTAAAACATACATAGCTTATAACCTAGAATAATACATAAGTTACTTTTTATCCTGGAAAAATCCATAGTTCCCGCGGAATTTAGAAAAAAACGAAATTTACTTTTACAGCTATAAGTAGATTACTATAGCAAACTTCCATGAAAGTAGGTATAAATGTTGGAAAAGGGAGCGAGAACGGGAACGGGAAATCCACGATTTTCTTGGGATTTCTGAAAAACCGAAATTCACGCGGGCGAAGCCAGGGATAAAACCTAGTGTAAAACAAAGAAAAGAAGAACTTTCTACTTTCAAAGACACATAGTGAGCTACCTATTCAATATTCTTTGTGACATATTTTTGGGTCTTTTATTTTGGGTTCTATTCAACCGATAATCGATATAATTTTAACACTAAAGTAGCACTAAATAATTCCATTTCATCGGCAGATACTTTATTTCGCATCGCGTCAAAGCGGCTCTCAACTTTGATCACAAGTATCAGTAAAGTTGTTCGCTAAGTGTCGACAAGCCTCCAGATTAACAACTTAGCTCACAGTTTCACTCCCTCGACACCCTCGACGCCCGCGACACCCGCGTTCTGTTGTAGCGCGGTGAAGTGTTAAATAATACCACCGACTAAGCACGAATCGGAATTTCGATACAAGAACTAGTTCCAAGCCTAATCACACTAATATAAAGGCGAAAATTTGTGTGTATGTATGTGTGTATGTTTGTTACTCTTTAACCCCGCAACTACTTAACCAATTTTGCTGAAATTTTGAATGGAGATAGATTATGGCGTGACTTAAAACATAGGCTACTTTTTATCCTGAAAAAATACACAGTTCACGGGGATTTTGAAAAAATCTTTTGCTATAGCAACCTACAGCTGCAGCTATAAGTACTACCTATATAGCAAACTTCTTTGAAAATATGTAAAAAGGTTGGAAAAGGGAGTGTGGCTTCGGGGTTTGTGAAAAACCGAAATTCACGCGGGTAAAGCCGCGGGCAAATGCTAGTTCGCTAATGTTTTTACAGGGCAACACAAACATTCTACTTTGAGCTACCCGTTTCATCGGAGGGCCCTACATAACATATAAGAACTGATTTAAATAACAAAGTAACGTATTCAAGTGCTACGTGGAAGGGTAGCACGCATGACGCGTCGCGATTTGCTGAGAGCGACTAGTCAGGCTTGAGTCAGGCGAATTCGAGAAACCCGCGTCGTCGAGCCGACCGACGTGCGACGTGCGACGTGCGCGCACTACAGATGAGCGGCGCACGGGTCCTGTACGGTTAGTCTAAGATTTTACGCATATAAATAGTTTTGCGACTCGTTTGCTCACTCGTTTTAAGAAACTGAACCCAAACACTCTTAATATAAAGTCGTAATTCCATAGTTCGAATATGTATTTTACAACATTTCTGCTTGGGGCGCTCGCTGTGTTCGAATGCTCAATGTATTGGCGAACTCAAACCTTAATACAAGCCATTTTAGGTCCATTTTACTCTGAAATCGATCAATAGTATACTACAAAGTTTTGGAGTGCTCCAAACTTAGACTAAGTACTCTGTAACTACACTGCAAGGATAACTAATATCTACGATACGATCATATTATGAAACGATCATTTTGTTAGCGTCTCGGAATTTTTGCAAAATTTTAGCTCGATACAAAACCTCTTATATTGATAGCACTGATGAATGACAAGACGTCACACTATATAATCAGCTTGGAAATTGGATATAAGCGGCGCAATACCGCGGTGTGTAGAAATCTCTACGAGATATCCATGTCCAACCAAAATATCCAAATTTTGAATACAGATAGATTATGCCCTGACTGACATAGGCTACTTTTTATCCTGGAAAATCCACAGTTCCCACGGGATTTTGAAAAAAAGAAATCTATAGCTACAGCTATAATAGGTACATTACTTTAGCAAACTTCCTTGAAAGTAGGTTGGAAAAGGGAGCGGGAATGGGAACCGGTAATCCACGATTCCCTCGGTATTTGTCAATAAGTATAAATTAAAAATTTAAAAAACCCCCGACATTCGCCATTTTGTGGCAGCGGCCATCTTGGATTTGCAGTAGTGCTATTCTACTAGTCAAGCCCTTCCATTTGATACCCATATTAAGGGAGTTGTGAAAAAAATATGTAATCCGCCATTTTGTAGCGGCGGCCATCTTGGATCGATTTTCTTCAAACATAGCTAACAACACTCTCGACTAATTCACCTTTCAAACACAAAAAACTGTATTCAAATCGGTCCAACCGTTTGAGCGCCACAGGGGAACAGACAGACACACACACACACAGACACGTCAAACTTATAACACCCCGTCGTTTTTGCGTCGGGGGTTAAAAACCGAAATCCACGCGGGCAGAAGCTAGTATAACTTAAGTGCACGAGCCTTTGTTGTAATTCAATAAACCTTGGGTAATTACAAGCGGGCTGTCACACGCGTTGAAGAGCGAACCACACGGGAGCACTCTGTGACTCAGGGCCGCCGCAGTAGGTACATCGTTCAACATTTACGACTCGTTAACCACTCATTTGCATCTCATCCCCGGAGCGCGCTCTCACTGACCGCCGCTACTTGGTATGCGACGATCTATCGCCTACACCACAGTAGTCTGTGGCTAGCTCTATTGAATTAGTAGCAAGTAGAAACTAGCGAGTAGCGAGTAGCGAGTAGCGAGTAGCAAGTAGCCACCAAACAGGTAGCGAACAGCATTGATTGCGAACTCAGTGTGGACGGGAACAAATTGAGACTTGGACGCCATCCAACATTCTATTGATGCACAACTTAAAACTCTATTTTCAGGGGTTGTTCGATAATAATAGACTCTGCAATTGTATTATGTATTTGATAGTTATCTAGTTTATTATATAAAACGATGATTAACACACAATGCTAATATCAAATTTTTTACAATAGCGCAACGGTCGTCGGGCGTGAATCGAAATCCGAAAGGTCGTCGGTTCAAACCCCACCCGTTACACTATTGTCGTGCCCACTCCTAACACAAGCCTTCACTTATTTGGAGGGAAAAGGGGAATATTAGTCATGTCCATCATGGCTAATATTCTTTAAAAAAAATATATATTTGCTCCAATACATGAGTAAGTGCAGACTTGTGATAAATTCAGACATATAAAATGTTGATAATTGCAATGAATTAACATCAAGCTCAATACCATCACTGATGTTAAAATAAAATGGTAATAAAATAGCTTTGTATAGAAGTGATAATAAAAAAAAATTTAGCAGGATATTAATTATTCCACTGCGCCGTATTGCTGAGGGCCGTGAGTCCTTTCATTAACGTATTAGTAAGGTAAAGTATGTAGTTTTAGATAACAGCAAGTGCATTCGACGTCGGAACAAGTCCCCGAGTGGCGATGGCGGGCTGGCGGCTCTTCTGCTCGCGTTGGCAACTGGACAGCGCACAGCGTCCAATTATACTTGCGAAGGCTTTATATAATTGAGTTTATTTACTTACCAATTACTGCCACTGCAGGAAATAGGTGAACTATATTTCCTGCAGTGGCAGTAATTGGTGCTCATTATATAAGCAGAACCGCTCTCTTTCACTATAAACATTATTTTTACTACGAAGAGTGGTTATACAAATAAATAGGTAAATGTTAAATAAATAAGAACTAGCTAAAGTCTATTTCGCTATAGAAGTTAAAACTGTCATTTTCAATTCACTTCGTCAAGGTTCAAGTGTGAGCTCAGCTTAGGTACATAATAACACCACAACACTGAACATCGCTAGCACAAAACTTTCAGTTACAATTTGCCTAGTTCCCAAACTAAGCATATTTAGGACCTAATGCCTAATGAGTTTTGTTTAGGATGTTCGGTCCGGGATCTTACACTTATACTTATACGTAGAGTGTAGTTTCTGAGTATGCTCAGCGAAATAATTAAATCTTGTAGAACGCCGATATGACGCAACTTGCGCTAATAGTCTTAACTTGATACTATCCTACGCGATCGTGACTTATAATTATTACTTACATATAAAATGAATTATGAGTATTATAGAAAACACTAGCTTCTGCCCGTGGCTTCTCCCGCGTGAATTTCGGTTTTTCACAAATTCCGAGGAAATCGTGGATTTCCGGTTCCCGTTCCCTTTTCCAACTTTTATACTTACTTTCAAGGAAGTTTGCTATAGTAATCTGCCTATAGCTGTTGTTATAGATTTAGGTTTTTTCAAAATCCCGTGGGAACTGTGGATTTTTTCAGAATAAAAAGTGTGTGTTAAGTCAGGGCATAATCTATCTACATTCAAAATTTCAGCCAAATTGGTTCAGTAGTTGCGTCGTTAAAGAGTAACAAACATACACACATACACACACACACACATACAGACACACACAAACTGTAGTGTGATTACATACATGTAGTCAGTCTCGTGAATCCGAATCATAGTCACTAACTATAGCTTTCATTAGAAGGACCAGGGTCTCTCAGCGGATGCTAAGAGATGTTGGGTCAAAGAAGAAATAAGGAGAATCAAAATTACCGACATAGCTCATCGAGTCACATTGGGACCGATAAATTTTAGGGTCCCAAAGTGCTTGAAGGGTGACCTCACAACAGTTAACGCAGGTTTGGAAGACTGCACACTACGGTGTGGGGGACGGACGAATGACGGTCTCAAGCGTCGCTAGCATATGCTGAACACAATCATATTTTTTCTGTAGCGCTCCTTACAAGACATCGATGTCTAATTACAGTGGACGTATATTGGTTCAGATGTCGACGACTATACATAGTTAATAGTTTCAATGAGTGCAAATGCTGTATAGTTTAGTTAGGTACAGAATAAATATCATCCTGAATAATGTCTTGTTAATAAATAGTTTGCGGAGGAACGGAACGCTTCGTTACTGGCACATTGTACAAAGATTGGCGCCGCGATGAAAATCGTGCTGTGCATACACCGCCTGGCTATAACTTGGCAAACATTTGATGAGATTAATTCATTTTACGAGTATTGTACGTTTATTATCTAGCTTTTATCAACTAGGGCAATCGAATTCTTCGAAAACGTGAAAATAATGAACTTCAGGAGTCAGGACATTCTCAAGAATTTAAAGTGGCTGCTTTTATAGGCACATCATCCAAAAAGCTAGCTCAGCAAGTATGCTCATAAAAAAAGCTTATTATACAATTGAAGATTATATAAACGATAAAAAAGCTTGGATTTAACTCGTTCCAGCAATGCGCGAGACGACATTTCAATCATGTACATTAATAATAATAATTGTTATAATGTTATTTTAAAAAAAAGAGCAACCGCCGAGTTTCTTGCAGGTTCTTCTCGGCTGGAACTGCATTCCGAACCTGTGGTAGATTCAGTTGACGATTCAAAAGTACTTGTAAAAGTTTATTTGAATAAAAAACTTTTCTATTCTATTCTAAAGCAGGAAATTATGACCCTATTAAAAGATTGGCAACAGTTTTAAAAATTGTAACTTATTTATTTTAATTTTATTACCACTCACGTACATAATATTATGCAGACACTTTTATCATACTTGAAAAAATAAGTATATTTATTAGGTACAAATAATAATTTATTTCAATAATTGAAAAATTTCTGATCAAGACATTATAAATTTTATTTACGGAAGATTGGCTCTCTTCCGAAAATGATTTCCGTAATTTCCCTGATTTGTTGGATACGATTGGATCCGTCGAAACCACGTCGTTCCATTTGAAATCAAATCCATTAATTTTCTCTACCTTAACATTAGGTACTCACTTGATAATTCAATGACACGAACTGGATCTGCAATCAAAAAATGTTATTATGTTATTTATTAGAAGTAAATAACAGGTAAATACTAAATTGCTAATATACATGTATGATTTTATTAGATTGAGGCCAGGTAGAAAAATAGTGAGAGTTAACGGGTTAGATTTAAATCGTCGACCTTAGCGATTTCAGACCGTAGAGCTATTGAGACTTCATACCTATTTTATTCATAAAATGGTATTTTTGAATACCGAATCTGAGATAACAAAGAAAATGTAACCCAATAGGCGCTACTGCTCAATAAAGTGTCGTCTTCGCGGAGTGTTCTCATGTGTTATGCAAATGCTCCGGCTGCGGGGATAAACACTTTTTCACGTGAGGAGTTAAGCGCGCAGCAGCTGCTTTACATAACGAGAGGAGAGAGCCGTTTCACAGACTTTCGCGACGATCACAGGTAACTGATTACTATGTGTCTAGAATGCGACACACGAGAAAATTATCTCTACACTTTTTCTCGTCGAATACAATTCGAGTCTCTTAACTTCGACGAGAAAAAGTGTAGTGCTAATTTTTTCGTTTGTTGCATGCTAGCCCTGCTGATTTACTCTAAATCTAAGCGATAAAGAGCGGTCAATTTTCATCAAACATAGCTAACAACACTCTCGACTAATGCACCTTTCAAACAAAAAAAAACCGCATTCAAATCGGTTCAGCCGTTTGAGCGCTACAAGGGAACAGCAAACACACACACACACACACACACACACACACAGACACGTCAAACTTATAACACCCCGTCGTTTTTGCGTCGGGGGTTAAAAATGACAGCTACGATGTAACGATCGCATTTATCTCTCTCTTTCTCTCTGGCCATTGGCTAAAATGCATCGTTACAGCGAGAATACCATACATTTAGCCAATCAGTACAATCGAAATTGTAGTAATGGTGGATGCAGCTTTCAGACAATCGACGCACTGGTGAGACATAGTTCAGAATCGCAGGGCTAATGGCGCGGGCGCGGACGCCGCACGATGAAGTTCTTATACTTAGTGTGATTGCAGCACAAGCTGCGCATCATTAGTCAAGGGTAATGTATTAAGGTTGAGGATTGGAGGGAGACAAATAGCTCCTACAACAAATTGGCAACATTCGAAGGTATCTCTATCGCGCTGGGATCTCCGCCCTCAGCCGGTAAAATATGATCGTCGGCGAAGATTGAATGGCCTGCCTTTTGCTAGCCGAAAACTATGTATAGTTTTACGCATTTCCGGATAAAATGTTATGTAAACGGGATTAAGTTTAAAAACTAAATCAAAACTGCTCTTCAATTTAAAATTTTTTTGTTAAAATCTACATAATTAGCACCATATTATTTTCATCCAAAATTCAATTTTTGTCCCATTTTATTTTTTGTTATGCCGCCGCTATTTTCGGAGTTTCAGTGACATCATTACGGCTAACCTTTTAACATGCGTAACACTTAGATAAAGCCAAAGACGAGAAGAAAATGCAAAAAGACTACTAAAATTAATGCAAATTCCAAGAAACAATATGAAAGTAGATAAATGCAAAAAAGACTGCTAAAATTAATGCGTAATCGCGTAAATAATAATATAAATTTGAGCCGAGGGGACACCTCGCAAGAACAGCTCAGTCGGATTGTAAACCTGAAATAAATCGGCGACATTAGAAGCTGACTCTGAAAATGAAACGTGGGAACATTTTGCCAAAAGCAAGGAACGAGATTTATGACCATCGGATAACTTCGAGCAGCCTTTTTTCTGGAATAAAATATAACTGAAACGGAGTAACGGTTATGAATTTTATATGATATTTCCAGATTCTGGCAGATAGCATTTCGTTATACTACCTAACCTACCTACCTAACTATATGATTCGTTATACTTTGCATGATATAAAGCCGAAGTTCAGAATACGTAATATTATCCCTACTTATTTATATTATTTCTTTCTTTTTAATTTTTATTTAAAACTAATTTTTGGAGCGATATAATTGAAGTTCAGGTCTTCAACTATATTGTTGCAAAAAATTTGTGACAAAAGATAATTTACTACAACGTAAGTATTTTTTACTTTTATATTACTTTTATATGAAAAAAACGCGTCAAGTTAAAAACTTCTTCGTTGTTTTTCAGTCGCCTAATGAACTCGTTTCTCATGTTGCACTTGCACCTGCAACGTAGTCACTCTCCGAAAATAAAAAGTAGTTCGTCTCAAAATAACTTGGAAAACTCTATTTACATAAAATCGATATTTTAATTAGATTCGAACTGGAATATCCTCTTACGGAAGAATAATGGAATTAATCTTGCGAGAAAAATTGCCAATATTGGTAGGATAGGTACCTTTAGAGAGGCAATCCCGCGGCAGTGTTTACGATCGACGACAAAGTTGGAATTCCGACGTAAAGTTCCATAAATAATGTATTTTTACGGATGAAGATCGATCTCAAGGTAGACTAATAAATTAGTGATACTTTAGCTAAATAATATATGGTATAAAGGTGAATTAGTCGAGAGTGTTGTTAGCTATGTTTGATGAAAATCGATCCAAGATGGCCGCTTTACATACATGTACAAAATGGCGGATTACATATTTTTTCACAACTCCCTTAATATGGATATCAAATGAAAGGGCTTGACTAGTAGAATAGCACTATTGCAAATCCAAGATGGCCGCCGACACAAAATGACGAATGTCGGGGGTTTTTTAAATTTTTAATTTATACTTGTCGAAATGATCGTTTTAGAGTAATTTTATCGTAAATTAAAATACCTAGTTTTGCAGAGATTTACCACCGAAAAGCCTCGATGACGCAAAAACCTCAGGAAGAGTGAGGGGCATTTTCAAATTAATATAATGCAGTCCGGAAACCTATCTAGGTACTACAGCGGGACAAAGTTGTATACACACAGACGTAGCCCGGTGTGGCGTTTAGGGTGGCAATAGTTCAATGTTCCTTCTAAGATAAGACATGAGACCTCTTATGTACTGTTACTTCAGAAATCTCGGAACTAATCGGTTCAGTTTATCTTGGTGCTTCACCGTTGTGACGTAACAGCAGGGTTCTAGTTTTACACGTAAATTTTTTGTAGGTCTGTATATGTGTCCCAAACGTTGTTACGTTTGGTAATAACGATAGTAAATAACAGCAATAGTACACATCACTACATAGTATAAAACAAAGTTGCTTTCTCCGTCCCTATATCCCTATGTCCCTATGTATGCTTAAATCTTTAAAACTACGCAACGGATTTTGATGCGGTTTTTTTTAATAGATAGAGTGATTCAAGAGGAAGGTTTATATGTATAATAATATCCATTAAATAGTGGAGAAATACTGTTATTTTTGAGGTTTCTAATGTGATGTCGTAAATAATTACATTTTTTCCGCTTACATTGCAAACGCAGGCTGAACCCTACGAGATTTATCAACATAATGTACTAAGTAGTGTACACATTGAAAAGGTCCGAAAGACACAGACTACAGAAAACTCCGCGATGGTATATGTCTATCTCTTATGGATATCCCACAATAACATTTTTTTGTCATTTACTTTTTACGACAAATAATGGCTAATTTTCGAAGCGATTTCAACCAATACAGCATTAATCCTTATCTAATTATATACCTTAAATACATTGTTGATTTAATATAAATCCATATGGCCCATTACAGCTTAAGATTTAAATGAATACTTTCGAAGATATTACAGATTTAAAAATTGCGGCGGCGCGGCGGGAGCGTGCCTATAAGCGCGTCGGTGGCCGCGGTTCTCCCTATAGCCCAGTGTCGATAATTTTTGAAACCAAAAAAAAAATCACAGTACGTAGGATGAAACCCATTGGAAAAGGAGGAGAATATTATAAAAATACAAGGAAAAATAATTTACGGGCGATCTGAGCTCGGGAAAAAAGGGAGGGAGTTTTAAGGGTAAAAAACGGTTTATCTCGATTTCCGGCAAAACTAGAAGTCCTATGGAAAAAGAATCAAATGGCAAAGTTGTAGGTAATAAAAAGATCTACAACTTTTATATTAACAACTTTTTCACATAACCTCAAAATTTATGTGAAAAGTTCAAAAAACCAAGTTTTTGGTTTTTTATTTTTAACTTTTAAAATAAATATATTTTTTTCACGGAATCTGGTGAAAACTTACCTTTTTATGTCCCAAATACACTGTAATTTATTTGATTTGAAATATTTAGTTTTTCTCCTTTTGACCTAATATCGACTTAATTCTGACAGCTGTCATTGTCATTTACAGATGAGTTATTTATATGGAGAACAGGGTTAACCACATCTACGAAGTACGATTTTACCCCAAACTACTTTAATTCCCTGTCAACATATAAAGCTCTAAGCCGCTTAATAATATTAATAGTTTCGCCCTAAAATAGAAATTGCTAAGAGTGGAAACTAGAAAGTGCACACTAACAGCAATAGAAAACAAAAGAAGCACATTGAAAAAATTTATTTAAAAATGGAAGTCGAATGACATTATCACCATGAAGTGTCTGTCAGGCATTTGTCATATCTACATGCAGCAGTTGATTTGTATTTGCATAAGTTTTGAATTTTTTATCTTTTTTGTGGGAATTGTTTTATCTCTGGTAACATTGTGAAACGTCAGAATTCCACGGAATTAGTAATTCGGGTATAAGGTGTGTCGCCGCCGCGATATCATACGAACCGCACTGTTAGATGCGGCTTCTCTCGAGTTCGCCCTTGTTATTTGGAGAGAATTGTGCGAGTCGGGAAAGCTATTTGGCCTCGTTTTGATTCCCCCTTAATTTGGACCCGCGCCCTGGAAATTCTCGCGAACGCCGCGCGGTGAAATCGCCTGTGTCGTGTAACGCGCCCGATCGAAAGGTCGCTTCAAATGGCGGGCTACTTTTGTCGCGTTAAACGATTAGCTCTGTAAAGTACTGTGCTATCGCAACTGACGCGTCTATAGTGTGTGGGGGCACAATGGACCCCTGGTGTGGACTCTGGAAGGAGGGACACCGAACCGTTGGACCTCGTGCCAGCGTGCCTCGTGCCGAGGCCCCTGCAACGCGCCGCTTTGGTGGTTCCACACACACACACACTGACAAAACACTTACCTCATAACACTCACTACATACCATTAGAACCATAGAATAATGAATAAGAGGGAGAATTGCCCTTTACATCAAATTGTATGGAAACCTGCTGTCGTTAGTTTGTCCCCACCACTTGCTACAAAATGCTATATTGCATACTGATAGATCAGTGCAAGCAGCACCAGCAAATATAGACTTTATCGTTTAGTACACAGCGTTCAATTTCAATCACCGTACATCACACGTTATCGATGTTGAGTGAAGGCGCCCGTTCCATGAAAGGTCTAAAGTTTTAGTGAAAGAATATATTTATATAGTACAAGTACCATTGCGTCCTAAGACCGACCGATTCAATGTTTGATTTCTACTAAGCAAGCAATGGTTTTTGTTCATAATGAGATACAGACTTCTCAATTTAACACTTTTTGAGCATAATGTAAATATACATAATAATGTTTTCTTGTTTTTTATGGAAAATAACAACAATAACTTGTACTTAAGTGTGAAATGAGATGCCATCTTTCGTGTGATTCCCTTTTTTGCTTGATTTTTTTCAAACAACCACTGAACAACACGGCATTTTGTTAAAAATCGAGAGCGGTGAAGCGATCGGTGGACGACATTCGACTAAAGACAGAAACGGTTCTCAGGTGTATTTAACACCAGAAAAGTTCTCAGGAACCACGCCCCCTTGCCATATCTCCTCTTATTCATTTATCTATGATTAGAACCAACCATCGGCTTCGCCTGGACTTCGCCGCTGCTTCAAGGTTAGTGCTAGCCTATAATTATAACCGCCGCCAGGTCGCGTCAAGCCGTCTCTATTTATTTGAGGAGCCGGTGCCGCCCTAGGGGACTCGGCTCGTCTGCCTGCGGTATCGGCTAGGTTTCGCTATGGGCCCCGAGATCTGGCCCCTTTTGAGGGTGCCGCAGGACAGCCAAATCATTTGGTAGCAAGAGCGCGGTTAACGCTTCTGGACTTGAGCGGCTTACGCACCTGGTAGCTGTATTATAGGCTTAGCAGCTGGGTTAATTACTACGTAGCATTGTTAAAGTTTAGGTGCCTACGGCGTAATATGCTAAGTAGTTGAAGATGGGTACCTACGACTCATATTACTAGTTGAAATATTGCTAATCATTAATACTTAATATTGTTGAGAAACTGTAGGTACCTATCGTGTATTACGCTAATCTGTTGAATGCGCGTATAGTACGCAAATTGCTTAATTTGATGCATTCTTGACTGTTCAATTGTTTAATGTGTGTAGGTACTTGCTACGTAGTACGCTATTTTGTTGCCCGTTTGTTTATTGAAGTCGTAGAATCGAAATTGCAACTGTGATATACCTACCTACCGACCAACCTTATCACAATTTTGGTGCAATTTGGCAGTGATAAGGTTGATCTATTAGGTCTAATTAAGTAGATTTAAGTCTTTGTGTATTGTTGTAGGTAGGTAAAACTAAGGTAAAGTCACCCAATTCGGAGGTATTCTAAAATTGGCACCCAATTCGGAGGTATATAGAAAAACAGCGTTTTCAACCGATCACCAAGCTCTTTTTTACTGCAACATATCTTAATCAATTGATAGTTTATGATTCCATAGATAAATGACGAAATAATTGGTTTTATATGTATATGTTTTAAAATAATCGGCAAGTTTTACACTAGCAGCCGGCCCGAACGCATGTTTCATACATTTTGGACCTTGTGCACGAAATACCTACGTTTTTTTAAATAGTGTTTATCCGTTAATTTTGAGCTTTATTTGTTTTTATTTAGATATGAATATTTGAAGGACTATATTTGCAATCGAAAACAATCAACTTTTGTGAATATTTGTAAAGAAATTAAGGTGAAAATACGTTTTGAAAATACCTCCGCATTAGGTGCCAAATATTTTAGCCGGTTCCTAACGCGGAGGTATACCGCAGAATTGCGATTTCATAGACTTAATAAGTTTTTCAATTTTTAGGGTCGTTTTATGTTAAATACGTCTTGTTTCAGTTTTGATTATTTAAATAGGCTATTAGGTTAAAGAGCCCTAATTATGAGGTACACTTTGGCCTCTAAATCACTAGTTATACCGTATCAAAGTTTACCTATTTAGGTAATTTATTGATAGATTGTATGGGGAAGCTAAAGAAAATTAATTAAAAAGAAAATTAAATTTATGCATATTTCGACGCAATTTTGAGAGAGTATTATACATATTTACGAAGGTAATCTAATTAAGCTTTAAATTATTTGTTTATTATGGAAAAATCTTTTCTTTTTTAACACTCAGAATTAGGAAACGTGTTTTTTGTTACAAAACCCAATTCCGAGGTATTACCTCCGAATTAGGTTCTATGAGCCCCTAATTATGTGGTATGGATAGAAATATATATTATAATATATATATATATATATATAGCTGCTCGTGCTGATTGGATGACTGACTCACTCACTCACTCACTCACCCACTCATTGATCACCTCTCCTGTTAAATTTTGTATAATTTTTTTTTCACAAATGGTTTCGTATGGAAGACGAAAATTCATTCAGAAGAAAAATATGGAAAGAGCTGATGATTGAGGATTTCGGAGACGGGTGAGGAGCACGCCTAAAGTATTGAAGATAGGTAGGGGGTGCTCAAGCAAATGTAACTCAAAACGTCGTCCAATTGGCAGTGAGCTAAAAAAAATTCAAAATGGCGAAAAAAAGATGGCCGCCATACAAATTTCGTCGGTGTCCATCTCGGAGGGTATAAAAGATGGAAGAGTGGTTTCTTCGCAAAAGATGATCAGGATCGGAGGGTCAACTCGATGAATAGAAAAAAATTCAAAATGGCGGAATTTGTTTTTCAATAGAAAATGTATGCCGAATATTGAAGAAACTTTGATGCGATTCTTTGGAGAACTCTCAAAAAAAATATGGGGATACAATATGATGACTAAGGGTTTGGAAGATAACTGAGGAGCCCAGGCAGGGTATTGTAGATAGATGGGGACTGCTCAAACAAAAAATATTCAGAACCTAATCCAATTCATCCTCTCATCAACTCATCCTCAGGGAGAGCTGGATTTTTTATTGGAGTGGAACTTCTTTTAGTCAATATCAAAGTCAAATGTCAAAATGTCAAAACGTTAAAATGTCAAACTTTAAAATGTCAAATGTTAAAATGTCAAAATGTCATAATGTGAAAATGTCAAAATGAAAAAAATATTTTGTGTAGGAAAAAATGAATTCCGCCATCTTGATTTTTTTCCGTTCATCAATTAGGTAGACCTTTTAGGTCTTGATCATCATTTTCCAAACAACACCTTTCTATCTTTAATACTTAGTGCGATAGACACCGATGAAATTTGTATGGCCGCCATCTGGAATCCGCCATTTTGGAGTTTTTTTTTCAACCAGTGCTAATTGGATGAGGTTCTGAGTATGTTTTGTTTGAGCAGCCCACATCTATCTACAATACCCTGCCCGGGCTCATCAAACATCTTCCAAACCCTTAATCATTATGTCTTCCCATATTTTTCTTTGAGAGTTCTCCAAAGAACCGCGTCAAAGCCTTGCATAGTTTACAACTTGTAGTCTCTTCAATATTCGCCATACATTTTCTATGGAAAAATAAATTCCGCCATTTTGATTTTTTTTCAATTCATCGAGAAGACCTTCTGATTCTGATCATCTTTTGCTAAGAAACCACTCTTCCATTTTTTATACCCTCCGAGATGGAGACCGAAGAAATTTGTATGGCGGCCATCTTTTTTTCACCATTTTGAATTTTTTTTCAGCTCACTGCCAATTGGATGACGTTTCGAATGACATTTGCTCGAGCACCCTCCACCTATCTTCACGCTTAGGCGTGCTCTTCAACCGTCTCCGAAATCCTCAATCATCAGATCTCTCCATATTTTGTTCCGAATGAATTTTTGTCTTCTATACGAAACTATTAGTGAAAAAAAAAATCATACAAAATTTTACAGGAGAGGTGATGAATCAGTCAGTGAATCAGCACGACAGCTATATATGTATAAATTAATATATAATATTAATATTTTACACACAAACATATAAACAATTACACAAGTATCGAATTGATTTTGAAATATATTAATAAATACAGTTCATTTTTGAACACCATGTAGAATTCATTCTACTCGTTTCCCTTTGTATTTTGTACCTCCGAATTAGGGGCCATTTGCCTCCGAATTAGGATTTTTACCTCCGAATTGGGGGATTCGGACTTTTTTCATATTTTATTTAATTTTACATTTAAATCAAGTTTTAATTGTTGTCCTTTTAGGATATTTCAAGAGTTAAATAAATAACGCTTCTGATAAAAATAGCCAGTTCTTCAGAAAGGTGTAGTAAATGCTTATTTTTTGACGTTCTTTCGAGTTTTGATGAAAATACCTCCGAATTGGGTGCCTTTACCTTATTGTATTCGTAATATTAATGTTACATTTGATAAACTGTAAATATTAATTCGACGAGTAAATTTGAGGGTAGGAGCAAATAATTATTCACTCGGGCAAGTGATTGCCTGGTAGGCACGCGGAACTATTGTTCCAATAATAGAATTTCTTCGTGCGTGACCTACATAATTTTTTTGCGTCAGTTGCTATCTGTTAAGGCGGTGACACACGATCCAACTTTGGACCCAATTCGGGTCGTGGTACACAACACGACTGAGAATTCTTTTTTTTTTATTGTCTGTTTGTAATTAATTTGTAAGAATTCTTTTGAATCAGTCTGTGATAATTGTTTGTTTGTGTGTTGTGTTGACATTGAATTTAATTTTTATTGATAATCTTTTGTTTGATAATTATTCTGAAAATTACTTTGAAATATTTGATGTTGACCGTAAATACGGACTAACTTACTGAATTTGTATTGTCTTTGTAATTGCTACTCGGTATCTGTTTGTGTTAAAACATTGTGCGTTTGTTTGTGCTAATTAAAAAATTGTTATAGCGTTTTAACATACCGAGTACAAAGACACCGTCCCGCCGGACTTAGGCTAAAAGCAGTTCGCGCTCGGGATGCCGTCGGGTTCGGTCAACCTACAGCGGGTTTTTGGCGGCCACCCCCTGTAGATACTCTAAGCAATTGATTATCGTCGTATGTCTGGACGTTTATCGTCCCTACTTGTTGGACTATTGACGGACGTTTATCGTCTCCAACCTGGCTATTCACTGGACGTCTTGTCGTCACTACCCATTGGACAAATCATTGAGGTCCCGATGGGCCATTGTGAGCTGGTGGCATTGTAGCTTATGACAGCGCCTACGACTGGCTGCCCGCCCCAGCGCGCTTGCCCACAATCTCAGGGCAACCGCCTCTTGATTTTGACTTCGTGCCTTAACAGGAGTGGTGTTGTTGGTGCTGTTCATCAGGACTATTTGAGGGCACCCCCCACACGGGCGGGGGTGCTCGTCCTTACCACTCTCATGGCACCGTGATTGATCGCTTGTGAACCACCCTCTGACCTGGGCTTGCTAGGGATTTGAAAGGTATCCCGCCAGGGGCGGGGGGGTCTCAACCCCCCTCGCCGCATTTTTTGCGACTTTGGTTCCAGGCGTCTGTAGGGGTTCTATTTCCCCCCGTGGGGCGTATTTTGGCCCTCCAGGGGCGGGGGGTCACGACCCCCCTCTGTTAGTTGATGAAGGTTTTGTAGCGGCTTTGCCGCAGCGGCTGTCCCGCCCTTCTCTCCCCCACGGGTTCTGTGTCCTCGACTTGATGGTTGCCTCCCTCGGTCTGTTTGTTTGTTGGCAGTAGCATTGTGGGGTCTTGTTTTGTTCGGCTCGCTTAGCCGGACCCGCGCTGCCACCGGGGAGCAACGCCTGGGTGTACCCGAGTGTGATTGATTCCCTCCGGTCTTAGGTTTGACCCAGAGGTTCATCGAGGACCCCTGTTTTGACGATGGCAGTTTATACTAGATAACTGCCGCCCTAGCTTCCACTACAGCCACCTCTCTTGAGAATTGGATCGTCAATAATTATTGTGGCATACTGGTTCTTCGCCGACGATCTCTGATATGGTGTACAACCCGACGGACGTTTGTTGGATGGTCCGTTCTAAGCTGGATTCGGGTTCACAGAGCTGTACTGTCTTGTATTGGTTGGTGGGAAGCCTAGGGCCCCCTTGGAGTCTTGTATTTGATGCCTAGAGCACCCGACTCCTAAGGGAGAATTGAAATTGATGTTTGATCCAGCTGACAATTCCTTTCGCGTTCTGAGTAAGCGAACGCGCTCGACGATATTGTGGGCTCTTTGCCGAACGTGTAGATAGATAACTACAGCAGTTCTTGTACGTCGAGCCTAACCCCCGCTGATCCCTACTTGCTTGATCCGGACCCGAGTGATTGTTGTTGGGTCCCGACGTGTTGGATCTGACTTTGTCGGGTGGTGTTAGTATGCTGCAACCTACTGTTACTACTATTACTGTTTGTATTTTGTTGACCATATTTGGTTTATCTTTTGTTCCGATTTATGGTTCGTACCCGCATTGATGGTGGACTAGCCCAATCAGTGGGTGTATGTCATGATATTTGCACCGGAGCTTCCACCGCGGACAAAACTCTGAATTTGTGAGATTTTGACTTTGAAATTTTGATATTGAACTGTATTACGTATCAAATCTTGATTGTAATCCTGAAGTTAGGAGGTTCTGAGTTTCGTAACTGCTTGTTCAACTCCACTCATTTTTGAAGGACCTCTCAGGAGAGGATCAACAGGATCCTCCTTGTCTGAATATTCGGAAAATCCGAACCTTGACGGTGCTAGTAATTCAGCACCAGCCCTACGAGGCTCGCCACCTTGTTGCTCCCAAAGAGGGTACCTTGTTGAATAAAAATTATTGTTGACCCAATACTAGGTCATACTACCCTCTCGGCCCTTTTGCATCGTGAGTTTGGAATTGTGGCCGGCCGACACGCATTTCTTTGAGCTATATTTGTATGCATTCATGTTGTCGTTTGGAAGCCGCCACTGTTCGGCCAATTATGGGAGAGTGTCCGCCGACCGTGTCATTGCCACTCGACTCAGCAGTAGCCGCGGCTGAGTTTGCGCGTCTGTTCTCCATTATGAGCACTAACTTAAACTGCTCGGTCGACCGAAGCCTACGCGTGCATTTTCGTTGCCTCTCCACTGAAGTGTTTTGTTTATGATTAATTGTAGGTGCGCTCTGCACTGAGGCCTTTTGCCGCGCTAGTGAACTGTAATTTTGTTGTAAGCTGCATGACCTGGTCCGGACGGATTGTGGCATTAGTTTTAAGTTTGTATTGTTGAATTTGTTTAGATATAAGAATAATAAGTAATAAGTATATGTAAATTCGACCACCCAGCGTGTGCCCATTGGGGCGGGTTTTGATTTAAGTAGGTCGATTGTAATGCTGCAAAAACGTATCTCCGCCGCGTTGTTGGCGAAACCATTTTTGACTTTTCGAGGTTCGCCATCGCGTTTTGTATTTGATGCCAGCCCTTTAACGCCTTGCCTAGTGCCTCCTCTGGGAGATGAATATCTTATCTTGACTTATTTAATTGTCGCAACGGATCACTCAGAGTTTTGGCACCGTTGGCCTCTAGAGTTTCATCCTTGCAGCAACGCGTTAAGTGGGCTGACAGCCGGATTCTCCCAAAATGGGGGATCCCGCCTGGATAATGAAGTTAATTTGCTGTATTTGTATTAGCGTCATGGACGCCCTCTTAAACCTGTATGACTTGAAGGCCGAAGATTCGGTTTTGCAGCTATTTGTGTCTACCTTGACACGTCTTCCGTTTTTAATTGTTAACGGACCTAATTCCCTTATGTCCGGGACGGGGGATTGTTCGCGCCCGGTTGACGTAATAATATATCCTTGGCGCGCTCTTGGCCTAATTCGGCCGGTTTGACATCCGCGCTGTTTATTGGATGATCGCGGAATCGCGCGATATCGCGTGATGTGGTGAACCGCCCCCCCCCCCGCGCGCCGGCCACGCGGCCGGCGCTCTAGGA
This sequence comes from Melanargia galathea, assembly GCA_920104075.1. Classification (NCBI taxonomy): domain Eukaryota; kingdom Metazoa; phylum Arthropoda; class Insecta; order Lepidoptera; family Nymphalidae; genus Melanargia; species Melanargia galathea. The sequence continues at coordinate 22,598,363 of OV049869.1, read as the reverse complement.
GTCGCCTGCGTGTCGCCGCCGCGATATCATACGAACCGCACTGTTAGATGCGGCTTCTCTCGAGTTCGCCCTTGTTATTTGGAGAGAATTGTGCGAGTCGGGAAAGCTATTTGGCCTCGTTTTGATTCCCCCTTAATTTGGACCCGCGCCCTGGAAATTCTCGCGAACGCCGCGCGGTGAAATCGCCTGTGTCGTGTAACGCGCCCGATCGAAAGGTCGCTTCAAATGGCGGGCTATTTTTGTCGCGTTAAACGATTAGCTCTATAAAGTACTGTGCTATCGCAACTGACGCGTCTATAGTGTGTGGGGGCACAATGGACCCCTGGTGTGGACTCTGGAAGGAGGGACACCGAACCGTTGGACCTCGTGCCAGCGTGCCTCGTGCCGAGGCCCCTGCAACGCGCCGCTTTGGTGGTTCCACACACACACACACTGACAAAACACTTACCTCATAACACTCACTACATACCATTAGAACCAACCATCGGCTTCGCCTGGACTTCGCCGCTGCTTCAAGGTTAATGCTAGCCTATAATTATAACCGCCGCCAGGTCGCGTCAAGCCGTCTCTATTTATTTGAGGAGCCGGTGCCGCCCTAAGGGGACTCGGCTCGTCTGCCTGCGGTATCGGCTAGGTTTCGCTATGGGCCCCGAGATCTGGCCCCTTTTGAGGGTGCCGCAGGACAGCCAAATCAAGGTGAGATATAGTAAGTTCATTGTGGAAAATATCGTAAAAAGTCAAGCCGCCTGGGAGCTTTCATCGAAAACGCTGCCTAATCCCTGAGCGGGTAGTACCTACGCATAATATGCTCTACTACCCGTGCGAAGCCGGGGCGGGTCGCTAGTAAGTAATAAATAACAATGAGAATAAATAGTAAATAGAATGGCCATCCGACGGTTTATGTATGAATGCGCAAGAAATATTTTCTGTCGTTTGAGGTCCCGACGTGGCCCACATGTGCGATATATAATGACGTGTAAACTGACGGAAAAATTATGTGTCTCTACGATGGAATACGTAAACATTTCACGCACACTTTAATAAATTCATCATTTCATTCAAATCTCATTCAAAAATCATTGGCATTAGGTACATTCATTAATCCAGACTAATTCATAAAACCAGACAGAATATTTTCGAAGACAAAGTAAAGTCCACTGTCCATAATTTTCGGCCTACGCGAAAAGTCATTAATTTAACAAAATTAACGACACAAATATTGGTGCGTGGCTTGAGGAAGCGCGAGAGGGGGAGAGGGGGTGAGTGCTGAGAAAACTTGAATGCATAGTAGGTACTGAAAAATACTGAAACATATTTCTTTTTCTCCACTACGTGACATAAAAATGATTGGTATCATTATTTTAAGGTATATTTCAGTTGAAAGATTGTTAGGGTATAATTTACCGTTATCATTAGGAGGTGTCACGCGGCACAATACGTGACGCGGCGGAAAATGTATCGACGTCCGCGAAACTTGGTACGAATTGTACCAGAAAATTGTTTTTTTTTTTTCAGAATATACGCTTAATTATAAATTATAATGATTGTCATTTCAGGGAAAAGTGACTTATTGTTGATAATTATGAGAATTATTTTTCTCTGTTACCTAATTGACAAAATGTTACAAGATTTGGAGTTAAAAAATACTTTCTTAATTTAAAAAAAATCCTTTTTATCTTCAAAAGCAATGGGGGCCCCCAAAGTTGTTCGTTTTAGACCATTTTTGTTACTCACTACATAGTCTAAGTCTAATTTCATTAAAATATGCACATTACCTACAGCTAGGACAAAAGAGCTACAAAATGAAATTAAGTTTTTCTCTATTACACACATAGAGAAAATTTTAATTATTATTTGACCTGAAAATAATCTCTTTAGTACGAACTAGAATAGAATTGTTTATTTAATTAGGTATAGAATTTTGAAGCAGTTCCGACTAGTTTATTTCACTACAATTGAATTTAGAACTAAACTGTTAGTGAAAAGTTAGCACATGCTAACTTAATTCCTGCAGTCGGGGCTTAGCTTTTGAAGTTTTAGAACAGCGAATCCAATTCTAATTTTATGGTAAATATCTAAATATTAAAATTTCCCTGGGAACAAAGTAGCGGACATCAGCTAGTGATGTCCGCGGCTTTGTTCCCAGGGAATTTTTTTTTTCGGGATGATATGTATCCCTTGCCCATCTCCAGGAGGCGAACTATTGCACTGCAAAGTTTCATCTCAATCGGATGAACTATATGCATGAAATATACATATACATATACATATAGAACGCCATTCGGAACTTTTTTCGTAAATCCGGAATGAAAAATAGCAAAAGTCCATCGCAGGATGCAAGCTGTTTATGTGCAAGTTTCAACTCAATATGATGAACGGTACGTAAATGTATAAAGGACGTCGCGCCATTCCCAGGGTTTCTTTTTTTTCTAAGACAAAGGTGGACTATGTGTATGTATAAAAGTGGCCTGTAAAAGGTCCACAGCATGCAAGCTATGTCCTAAATGTCTAAATTGATTCAGTGTTCTAGGTATGAATAGGTTAGTAAAGGACAGACATTTACCAGATTTTTTGGGACCATCTCGAAAACCTAAAGCATAAAAAATCACGCAAATAGCGTCAGCAGTCTCATAAAAATCCTCAAAATCCGAATTGAGAAATCCTTTTTGAAAAAAAGATGAAGTCCTTTTTGGAAGCCGTTTAAAAATCACCCGAGCCACATATTAGCAAGACTCCCAGAGCTTTGAACATGTAAGAGCGTTTAAAAATTGTGTGACGTAACTTTAGAAGAACTCAAGTTGTTTCGAAAATTCAAACTTCACAACAAGGTTAACATGAATTCAAGGGATCAATACCTATTTAATGTACAAAGCCGTAAGCTATGGCCTAAGTGTATTGCCTCACAACAGTTAGTTGCCATGCGGAAGTGGCTATTTCCTAGCATGCGAGCTATAAACGCTCTCATCAGAATTATGCCTGGTTTACAATATTCCAGTACCATTCCACTCTGGTCAGCTAGCAATTTATGCTACATTAGCGTATTAATTCCAGAACTGAATCCAGAAAATAATACGCCTTTACTGTATTGGCCGAAGGATTCGAAAGCCCATATTATTATCTCAAGAAAATCTTTACCATTAGGTGATTTAGGAAAGGTGTTATGACTTTCAGCAAAGAAGAAAATGATGGAGAGAGAGAGAGAGAGATTCTAAATGTTCATACTACAGTGTCACGCAGTGCACAATCATTACTGTACCTATCTACTGTACCTACAGATTATCCCAGCCTGGGAATCGAACCCGGGACCTCGTGATCTGCAGTCGAATATGCTAACCACTAGACCAACGAGGCAGATGCTTCTTCTGCCAAGAAATTCTCAGTGCCAGCCTCAGGTAGCTGGCGATGTGACGGGGGTGAACCCCGTGCTTCGGAGAGAATGTTATTCAGTCGGTCCCGGTTGTTATCACTATCATGTGACAATAGTCTTTAAAGCAAGCCAACCCCTTTGAAGCAGCGAGGCGAGTCTAAACTCTCTATTCTATGAGAGAGGAGGTCTGTGCCCAGCAGTGGGACGTTAAAAGGCTGTAGCGATGGTGGTACCTATCCAGGTATTCGAATAATGTAAACCGGCCGTCATAGTGAACAGAGGAACGATGGCTATCGGAGTTTGCAATCCATTAAACGCTATCTGTGTCTCGCCAATAGCCATCCAATTTTGCCCGCGATTCGTGATTTACTCGCTTCTTACATACTCGTATTTATACAAGAGCAAGTTACGTTTGTTGAAAATATTTTGATTCCTGTGACTAACATTTTTGTGAATGTTGCGACGCATAATCTTGCTATGTGAAAGAGGCATGTCCGCGCCACATCTCCGCCCACGCTACTTGTAGTATAAAGTCTTAATTCTTTAATTCTAAAAAAACTTTTAAAAAGCTCTAAAATCGACTTTATAATCTCTAAGACAATTTACTTATACTTTACTTTACATATACTTTATGCATTTATCTCGCTGCCAAAAAGATAGAAATAAAAAAAAATATTTAAAAATTTTAAGTATACCTATAAAAATCATAATTTTATAATACATATATAATTGAAGATCATAAATAAATATCACACATAATGAAATCAGTGGTTTCGACTCAATCCAGCTATACGCAAGATAACAATGAATAATGTAGACAACATAATTTATTAAATCTTTTCAGAAACAAGCAATAACAGAATTTCTTGCTGGTTTTTCGCAGTTGGAAAAGCATTTCGAACCAGTGTTATTCATGATTCACTTACGATTCAAAAGCACTTTGTAAAAGTTTATACGAATAAAAACCTTCTAATCATCATATTATTCGCAAAAGTTTTTATATCGACGAAGTCGTGAGTTACATTATTACGTAACACGAGTAAATAGGCAATTCCCAAAAGTACATTTATAACTGTCGGTCGTAAAACAAACGTGTATTTTTACCTGCGCCCCGCGGGGCTCGTACAGACCCTCACGTCTGTGAAACAATGTAATAAACAACACCCTCGCAGTTACTAGCTACTGATCCAGGGCCCATCGCTGGGCAACGTACCTTTTCCTCGCCCAAATCAAAATAATCGACTACTTACATTAAATGAGCGTCTCACTAGAAATATAATTTGTACACAGACAATATTATTAAACATAACATGTGAACTAGTCGCATAAAAACGCATAAACAAATAAACACAATCTCTTACGTAAAACTCATAATATTATATTACCGTCTACCTCCGGTCATGGGTAAAAATCCTACTAATATTATAAATGTGAAAGTTTGGATGTTTGTTACTCTATAACGTCGTAACCACTGAACAGATTTGGCTGAAATTTTGAATGGAGATAGATAATGCCCTAACTTAACACATAGGCTACTTTTTATCCTGGAAAAATCCTCAGTTCCCGCGGGATTTTGAAAAACCCCCAAATCTACAGCTACAGGCTACAGCTATAGGTAGATCACTATAACAAACTACCGTGAAAGTAAGTATAAAGGTTGGAAAAGGGAGCGGGAACGGGAACCAGAAATCCACGATTCCCTCAGGATTTGTGAAAAACCGAAATTCACGCGGGCGAAGCCGCGGGCAAAAGCTAATACGACATAAAACAAGATTTTAAGCCGGTAAAAACTTTACAGTATTAATTTTCATTTCATATAGTAGTAAAAGAAAGTAGGCCTACTTGATAAATTTTCTGCTCTCCATTAGTGACTTTACAACCCGTTCAGAATACAAATTCTACCGTGAAAATGCCGGCAATAAACTTTTAAATAAGGTAATACCTCTTTTTTAATCTCGATCAAGTCGATATTATATCGCATACTAGTTAAAAGGAAACGACGATTTATGTAACACATTCATCGTTTAAGAAGTTTTCCGAGTAGGAAAATCGACGGCAGAAAATCCCGGCGCGATCCACTCGGAACTTTAAAAAAGTTATTTATTACTGTGAGCTCACGGAACGCTCGCAATACAGAATCGATTTAAAAACTTTTATTACATTTTCCAACATTTTCTGTTTACAATATTACTAAATGCGTCATAATTAAATTTCCTGTGAGCGATTTTTTTATTTAATTTTTTTCGATTTAACATTGTTTTTATTTTGTCTTTTGTAAAAAAAGGACAAAATTTATTTTAAGGAGACTCTCCGCACATTTTAACAGCCGAGTTATTATTTATTTCATGTCAAGAAATTTTTCTCGCACAATTCAAACTTTTCAGATAGAAACTTTTTCATATCCTTTCGTAATACTTAAATATTTAAATATTTATTGCGTGACATGAAAAAAAATATTCAAATTTGGATTTAAAAAATTTACAGTTTACTAAATTGATATCTAGTCTTTGTTGTTTAATTCATTAATTTCAGAGGAGCGTGGATAAAATGTGTGTAGAGAGAGGACTCACCTGGCAGCGCTGGGCGGGCGGCGTGGCGGCGGAGCGTGGAGTGCCGCGCCGGACGAGCGCTGCTGGGTGCTGCAGGGCGGGCGGCGTCGCGCGGCTCGCGGACTGCGCAGTGGGAGTCGAATACTTGCACACACTACGGTGGGCCCGTGCGTGTACAGAGCCCTGTCGGAGACGTGTTGTGGATACTTTTACGATACGGCTCCTCCAACTAACATCATACAAAATCTATGTAGACAAGTATAAATTAAAAATTTAAAAAACCCCCGACATTCTCCATTTTGTGGTGGTGGCCATCTTGAATTTACATAGTGCAATTCTACTAATCAAACCCTTTCATTTGATACCCATATTAAGGGAGTTGTGAAATAATATGGATTACATATTATTTTTTGCCAATGCCATTGCCATGCCATTTTGTAGCGGCGGTCATCTTGGATCGATTTTCATCAAACATAGCTAACAACACTCTCGACTAATTCACCTTTCAAACATAAAAAAACCGCATTCAAATCGGTCCATCCGTTTGAGCGCCACAGGGAAACAGACACACACACACACACACAGACACGTCAAACTTATAACACCCCGTCGTTTTTGCGTCGGGGGTTAAAAACATTAATTGTTCTCGCGGTCTCCGTTGCTCGTTATTCCTGTATGAATTGTACGCTAGATATTACAGTGCTAAAACAGCAGCTGAGCAATGATCAAAAATATTGTCACGTTATTTAATGTAAAGTCAAATGTAAAAGGCGATAACATACCTACTTTCAAACCGAAGCAATGTTGCTCCATAAAATAATGCTTACGTCAATATTTATTTACTCCTTAAAAATGTTATTCGTATTTTAAAGATATCTCCACACGATTGCTGAGCCTCAAGAAGAACCAACATGTGGAGGTCGTTTGGCTAGGCTAGCAGCCTAGTTACACAAGATTTAAAAAAAAAATCATTTATTTACCAAAATAAAAATAAAAATCATTTATTTACCAAAAAAGTTACAATTTTTTTGCTTAGAATTACCCTCGACCCCCAAACTAGGATGACCTGTGATATGGGGGTCAGTCTCTTCCCAAACAAGTCTAATCGTTAATTACAAATAGGGCGATTGATAGCGATTCTAGATTTATTATTTAAGAAATTTGTAATCTGCTTGTAATCTGTAAATCTAGCGTTTTCAACAACCTAGCATTTATTCCCGGTAGTTGTCCAATTTTGTCCTGTTTACCAAATTACCGGGATTCTTTTGAACCTGTACTAAAAATTTGCAGTACTTCGGTCATTTTGCATTTCGATTATTTTGCAGAATCAAAAAAAACTTGCACGTGCAAGCTTTCCGCACGCTCAGCATTGCGCGAGCTGGGTGTTTATAGTTTATACTTTGTCGAGAGCGTGTGGATTTAGCATAAAAAATTATACATTTCCACCCTTACTTGGCATGGAATTAAAAAATATATTTATATATGAACATGGACCACGAGAAAGCGGTTACACCTGCACGAGGTGTAAGCTGTTGCCTACCTGTGCGCTTGCTAACCCGCGGCGAGTGCCGAGGCCCAGCAGGGCTGAAGATTGATCGTCGGTGTGGAGGGAGCGCCGGGCGCCGGGCGCCGGGCGCGGCTTAGCATCACGCCTTATCGCTGCAGCGCACGTGGAACGCCGGTTTTAAGTTTACGCAATAGATTAACCACGATGACTTGTCAAATGAACAAGCGATTAGCAGGGAATTGTATTCCTGGCGAAGTTTCGACCCATATTTTTGTCTTAACTCTCGTCTCGATACAGATGACTATCCGTATGGCTTGCAAGCGAGAGCAGACGGTTCGATCCCATCAAGCGTTATCAATACAGTACTTACATGTTTGATGGCTCCACTCTACATCGGAAACCTTAAAGCGCCTCCATTTGTGACTTCAAGAACAATCACGTTGCCGGAAACCAATTTAGAAAGCCCACGTACTTTACTTTAAGGTACACTTTGAGGTACGCGACCGCGACATGCGACACGCGACTGCGGGGAGACGACCCTTTCACGCTGCTCTGCTTTTCCAGAAGGCACACAAACATTCAAATGAAAAGCAATACTTAATTCGATGCAATAAAATACAGTTTAATTCGTACAGCAACAAATGCCTAAACTTAGTATATTGTATTGTGGGTATCTACCAAAATTCAGCTCTGTCGGAATTACTGCTATTTGATATCATTTTTACGTATATTTTGACCGCTATATTAATGTACAGATACGGCAAGTCTACGATTTTATTATATGTATAGATTTTACAGTTAGGCCCTTCTCCCACGAGGCTATCCATAAGCTACGCGACTGAGATGCGATCCTTAGGTCGTCTACTGGTATGCTACTCTATCGACCAGGCACTGCCAGTAGCGTGCGACTGACGTCAAGCGTGTTGTCGCCGCGACGCGCGTGCGACGCGTCGTGTGCGGAACATAGCGAATTTGTACGGCGACTACTGACGAGCGACTAGTCTGATACGCGTACAATACTCGAGTCGCTTGTCGATAGCGTCGTGGGAGAAGGGCCTTAATCTTAAATGGATAAACTCTAAAGTATTCGTAAGTTGTACACCCAGAGTTTCCATAGGTAAAGATAATATAGGTAGATATTTTACCAGATAAGGCGCTCGTCATGTCTAATAAATGGCTGCACATAAATGTGGAGCGTGACCCCCGCAGCACGGCCCTGCGGACCCTCCCGGGCCCTCGCCGAGAAACAATTTCTGTACAGATATATCTACTCATATTCTGGTGTATTCTGTATGACCAAATATTATTATAGTGTATTATACACAAGAGAGTGTTAATTAAAAATTTATATCACCACGACATGTGGATTTTATGGGTCTGTAGCGACACATTAGGTGTGCATGCAAGGCGTTCTGTCGACGTTAGCAAAACGCATTGCATGACGACACACGGCGCCGCGGAGGAGAGTCTATCCCGGCACGTCGCGACCGTTAGACGGGTACTAAAATCACTGTAATTAATAATAATAAAATTGGTAATTGTGTTTGGACATATTAACATTAAACAACCAGTAACTTGATAAAGCCCTTTATTTATTTATCATCTTTCCAACAAACATTTAATTACCCAGCTGGTAACATATCTACCAAAGTGGTGACCCCGTGAAAAAACAACATGCAGCCTGTACCAGCACCCGGGTCGATAAATAACCTGGCAGCGCCCGTACCCCAGGTAAAGGAAGAAAGGATGGCGGAATTGGCAGCGATTACCGTCACATCGCGCGTGCCTGAATTCTGGGCAGACCACCCAAGGTTGTGGTTCCTCCAAACGGAGGCTATTTTAGCCCCACAAAAAATGTCGGACGAGGCCCGGTACAACCTTGTCATCACCAAGCTGTCCAAAGAAGCCATACAACAAGTCACAGATATTCTTATCACGCCGCCGGATGCACAAAGGTACAAAGCACTGAAGGCGCGCCTCCTCGCCGTTTACGAGGAGTCGGAGACGCGCCAAATTCAACGACTCATCGGCGAAATGGAACTGGGCGACCAGCGGCCGTCGCAGTTATTACGACGCATGCGTGACTTAGCCCGAAGTAAGGTGCCAGATGACACGCTTAAAATATTATGGCAGAGCCACTTACCTGCCGCAGTCCAGGGAATAATCGCGGTGACCGAAGCGACGGAGTTGGATGTCCTTGCGCGCATTGCTGATAAGGTAATAGAAACAATTTCCCCTAACAATGTATTCGGACAGAAGGGTCCGCAGCTCGCGGCCATTGCAAGACCCAATGGACCGCAATACGGTCCCAAATACCGTTCGCGCTCCAGGGGACGCTCACAGGAAAGATCCAACTTTCCAACGAACACCAGACCCACCACCACCAGACCGACGCCCAAAGACAGGAAACCGGATTGGCTGTGTTTTTACCATTTCCGCTATAAGGCCAAGGCACGTAAATGCGTTGCCCCGTGTGCGTGGAAGCCGGCGGAAAACCAGGCGTAGTACAGGAGGTGGCGGGACCCTGTACCCATACTACAAGTAACCGTCTGTGCATCACTGATCGTACTAGTGGACTTCGATTTCTAGTTGATACAGGAGCCAATGTTTCGGTGCTCCCCGCACGTAAGTCAGCTAGTGTTAATAGTGCTACTTATAAACTTTATGCTGCCAACGGAACTGAAATAAGTACTTACGGTGTTAAAACATTAGTGTTAGATTTAAACATGCGTAGACCTTATCGTTGGACATTTATATTAGCAGCAGTGAAACAACCTATTTTGGGTGCAGACTTTTTGACCCACCACAGACTCTTAGTAGATTTAAGCAACCGAAGGTTAATAGATTTAGTAACTAATGTAAATAGCTTAGGCTCTATAGTATCTTGTAACCAACCTAGTTTAAACACGTTGGATACATCGCATCCTTATTTTAATATTTTGTCAAAATACTCAGACATAACGAAACCTGTGTCTTTCAAGGATACCCCTAGGCATACAGTGTTTCATCACATAGAGACGACAGGGCCGCCCGTGCATGCGCGTGCGCGCCCCCTCCCTCCCGAAAGGTACAAAAAGGTAAGTGAAGAATTTCGCATAATGCAGGAATTGGGCATTTGTCGTCCTTCGAAGAGCGCATGGTCAAGTCCGTTACACGTTGTTCCGAAGAAAAACGGAGATATTCGACCGTGTGGCGATTACAGACGACTCAATGCTATTACGAAACCGGACAGATATCCAATTCCGCGTTTGCATGATTTTACTTATATATTGTCTGGTAAAAGTGTTTTCAGCAAAATCGATGTGAATAGAGCATATCACTGTATTCCTGTTGCTCCTGAAGACGTTGAAAAGACTGCGATCATCACCCCATTCGGATTATATGAATTTCCTCGAATGTCGTTCGGTTTGCGCAACGCAGCACAATCCTTTCAACGCTTCATGAACAATACAGTACTACAAGGTTTAGGTATCGAACGAGCCGACGGAACTTTTGAACCTAGTTCAGAGTTCATATTCTGTTATATTGACGATGTTATTGTAGCCAGCGACTCGAGTTCTACACACGAACTTCACCTGGAAGCCTTATTTAAACGGTTAAATGAATACGGTATTACAATAAATTTATCGAAGTGTTCATTCGGACAGTCACATATCGAGTTCTTAGGACACGAGGTGACCACCGAAGGCATAAAGCCTTCACTTGATAAGGTCCAGGCTATTATCGATTTCCCTAAACCGGAAACAGTCGCACAGCTTAGAAGATTCATTGGTATGGTGACGTTTTATAGACCTCACCTACCAAACGCAATGAAATATCAGGCCGAGCTCAATAAATACATCGTTACCGCGAAAAAGAACGATAAATCACTAATTGTTTGGGACGATTCAGCTAACGAAGCATTCTTGAAATGTAAGAAAAGTCTTCAGGAAGCTGCGACATTATCTTATCCCATACCGCACACTCCACTAGCGTTGATGACGGATGCATCAAATACTTGCGTAGGTGCCGTATTACAACAATTAGTCAACGGTCATTGGAAACCATTAGGTTATTTTTCGCGCAAATTAACAGACACTCAATTAAAGTATAGTACATACGATCGCGAATTGTTAGCCGTATACCTAGCTATAATTCATTTCAGAAAAATGTTCGAAGGAAGAGCGCTTACCATATATACAGACCATAAACCGCTCACCTTTGCATATAGTAAACTAACTAGCGATAAAGAAACGCCTCGCAGAACTAGACAACTCATGTATATTAGCGAATTTACAACGGACATTCGATATATTCTCGGTAATGATAATGTAGTCGCCGATTCGCTAAGTCGAATAGAGACAATAACATGTCCAAGTAGTTTAGATTACGAAGAAATCGCTACCGCACAGAGCGATGATACCTACATTGCACAATGGAAACAAGACGCTACTAGCAGCGTAAGCATTAAAAAGGTATGTATGCCTAATGTTGCAACACACATTTATTGCGAAATGTCAACCGACAATATTAGACCTTATTTACCTAAACAATTTCGTAAATTAGCTTTTGACTTAGTTCATAATTTAAGTCATCCCGGAATTAATACCACACGTAAACTAGTATGTCAGCGTTATTTTTGGCCAGGTATGAATAAAGAAGTCAATAACTGGACCAAGACTTGCGTTCAATGCCAGAGAGCGAAGGTTCAACGTCACACCGTATCCGTTTTAGGTCGATTTGAACCGGCCGGACGTTTTGAACATATCCATACTGACATTGTTGGTCCATTACCAATCACGGTCGACGGATATAGGTACTTACTTACCATTATCGATCGCGCCACACATTGGCCGGAGGCATTTCCACTTAAAGAGATTACAGCGGAGGCCGTAGCGAAAGTCATTTATGACGGATGGATCACCAGGTTCGGAATATTTCAGCTCTTAACTACGGACCAGGGCCGTTCTTTTGAGAGTAAATTGTTTTCCGAACTTTTGAGGTGCATGGGCGCACATAGAATTAGAAGCAGTCCTTACCATCCGCAAAGTAATGGAGCTATAGAGAGATGGCATAGATCACTCAAGGTCGCTCTCAAAGCCCGACTTAATACTACTTCGTGGGTTGACGAGTTACCTACCGTTTTACTAGGACTCAGAACTACCTTACGAAGCGATTCCAACATTAGCGCCGCTGAATTAACCTACGGACGCACGTTACGGTTGCCAGGCGAATTTTTCGCGTCAGCGAAAGAGGAAACTACTGACCCGATTACATTAGTACAGGACATACGAGACAAGATACGTAAGTTGAAGGCCGTTCCTGAAAGACAACGAGATTCTCGGACTTTATTCATCCATCCAGATCTAAAGTCCGCTGAGTATGTATTCGTAAGGAATGATGCAGTTCGTAAACCCTTACAGACACCTTACGACGGTCCTTATCGTGTATTACGTAGAAGCAGTAAGGTATACAAACTTCAACTTCCTAACAGACAACTAAATGTATCTATAGACAGACTCAAACCTGCCTATATATTAAACGACTCATTGACGGATGACATCATGACTGATAGTGATAACCCTACGATCAAAGTATCTAGAAGTGGTCGAGTTATTCGCCCACCTATACGTTTCAATTTATAACTTACATGTATCCATTTTACCTTGTAAGCATAAGTAGTTAACTAAGAAATTATAATATGCAACTAAGTATAATTATTATTAAGGTTTTATGACACATACACATTTATATGAACGATCATTTATAATAATATTTTATTTGCAACTCTTAGCTATTGTGTTCTACTTTTTAAACATGCAAATCTGTCAAAATATCGTATTTATGTTAAGATGTAACTTCTTCTCGTAAAAATAATTTTTGGAGTGCATTAGTTAATTAAATTTCAAAGAGCTAACACGTCCATGATTTTTACAAATATGGGCAAAAATCAGTCTAAGGAACAAAAGGAGCAGATTATAATAGCTCAGAACTCAACAGAAGTAGAAGCGCACATGTCTCGGCAGAGCGTTTTAACCATGGTAATCATCGGGTTACTCCTGCTTATCGTTGGGTGTGCCTTGATCCGAAAGGTTCGTCGAGGCATTCGGCGGCAGTTCCGCAGCCGCATGAGGGCCTGGCTCCGCGAGGAAGTTAGTGGACCAGCGGCAACCCTTACGCACGTGCAAGTACAGCCGGCAGTAGCAGCACCAGCAGCGGTCGCGAATCTCGCACCAAATCCCGCGCCTGTTGCTACCCACTACGCGTAACACGTTCCGTAATTAATTCTTTTGTACTTATTCATTTTTTATTACTGTTATCATGACTCCACAAATTATTTTTACCTTTAACCATACTTATCTAGATATAAAATTTATTTTTATGTAACTAGTTCATACTGTGTATTGTGAAACCTACCGTGTCAGCGCACTCGGCGAGCGCAGCTGCCGATCATATTACAGAGCGCTCAGCAATGTTTGCCCCAGTGCAATTGTATGTTATTATTATATTTTGTAACTACTTAGTTATCATGTTTGAAATGTATTTAGTTTTGCTTTCATGTAGTATCAACCTTTCTTTTTACAAAAAGGGGAGGTTGATGTAGCGACACATTAGGTGTGCATGCAAGGCGTTCTGTCGACGTTAGCAAAACGCATTGCATGACGACACACGGCGCCGCGGAGGAGAGTCTATCCCGGCACGTCGCGACCGTTAGACGGGTACTAAAATCACTGTAATTAATAATAATAAAATTGGTAATTGTGTTTGGACATATTAACATTAAACAACCAGTAACTTGATAAAGCCCTTTATTTATTTATCATCTTTCCAACAAACATTTAATTACCCAGCTGGTAACATATCTACCAAAGGTCTACGTCTGATCCACGAGTATATCGATGACGATATCTTTTTGTTGTGTGGTGTGTGTACATTATAAAGTGTATTTACTCATTCGTCCTTGTATATTTCTAAATTATATTGGCATAGGAACACAATATTACAGGTTAAAAATTGCCAAACTCTGCCGGGTTAAATTATAACTTAGACTGAGCACCGGATGGGATCGCAGCCAGGATATGAGACTGTGCCTGTGATTGCACTGCAGCCTCAACCTAATGTTTATTGATATAACCTAACATAATAATTATTATGAGACAATGATTTGTCTCATAATAATTATGTTAAGTTTTTCTTACCCCGGCACTCACATAGCATTATACTTGTATAGCAAACATTTGAACACTTGATTGAACACATGTGTGGTAGGGGTCTTTGGTTTGCCATTCGGTATCGGTCTTTGAGCGCACATCAAAGTGTTTAAAGTTCAAATTCAAATGAAGCGAACATATTTGCAAAGTCTATTTAGCCGGTAAGCAAACCTGTGTTCAAATATATGTTTAAATGTTTGTCTGTGTGTAGCGCCAGGGTTAGAAGTAGGTCACGAAATATAAATCAATCCCGAAAATGGAACATTGACATTTATTTTTAACTTGAGTAAATGGACATTTCGTGTTGAAGAGAAGTACACGGTTTTGGTTTTGTTTTGTATATAAATATAGCTTCAGGTTTCACCTCAATCATATAGTGGTGTAAGTGGGTAGATTTTGTTCATCTCACAAGTCACAACGTATGAACTATGACTCTTTTTTCTGATGATTAAGTAGTGTGACTGATAGTGTAGGTGAAGATTGTCATCGTCTCAACCAACAGAAGTCCACTGCTGGACGTATACATATGCACGATCTTGACGATATGCACGATCTTGTGCCACTTGTATCCAGCGGCTGTCAGCAAATCGCTAAAATCAAAATACTACTTAGAATTTTATAATTACTTATAGTCGCTAAGACCGAGTATAACAAGTATAAATTCAAAATTCAAAAAACCCCGACATTCGCCATTTTGTGGTGGCGGCCATCTTGGTTTTACATAGTGCTATTCTACTAGTCAATCCCTTTCATTTGATATTGAGGGAGCTGTGAAAAAACGGCGGCCATATTCATTGACCCCCGACGCAAAAACGACGGGGTGTTATTTTTGGACCGATTTTCATCAAACATAGCTAAGACCACTCCCGACTAATTTATCTTTCAAACAAAAAAAAAACGCATTCAAATTGGTTCACCCGTTTGAGCGCTATGGGGGAACAGACAGACACATACACACACACACAGATATGTCAAACTTATAACACCCCGTCCTTTTTGCGTTGGGGGTTAAAAAGTACATCTATTTTAATTAGCGTAAAGAAAATCCTCTGCTGTAGGTATTCTCAGTTTAAACTCGGTTCCTAGTTTCTAAAGACTTAGGAAACAAGCATGGAACGAAAAGTTCGAGAATTCCTTGGAAACCAAACATTAAACAGGGCGGGACTGACCCCCGGGCCACGACTCACACTAACTACTCACTAAGCGACACACAAATGTTCTGAAACATAACATGAAGCACAATTAGTGTGAAAACGCTATGTCGTGAGAGAAAAATGTCACACTGATTGTGCTGGGGCCAAATACTCTATTTGAACAACGAGGGCGGAAAACAACGATTTATAATGTATTACAAGACTACATTTATAATGTATTACTAGTTGTGATCAAAAGTAACGAAGTGTTTTTAGGTATTTTGTATGCGTGTTTGTCTGACACGCACTTTACCCGCTATTCTGTCACTCGGCTGCTACCCCGCGTCTACAATAAGATCGTGGCTCGACGCCACAGGAGAAAATATTACCGGTCTTAAACTTAACAGTTAAAACCCTCTTGAAGCGCTCGCTAGATGTATATCCTATTTATCTCAAAAAATAAACAGCACATCTGTAACATCGTTTATTTTCAAGAGAAATTGAAATAATGTTTTTCTTCCTAGCGCTCGCATTCCCTAAAAAGGCTAAATAGATTTCAAGCAAAATTTCAATTCCCGGACGGATTAATTTTGAAAATAATATTTGCTACAGACACACATGCTGAAGTATCAAAGGAATCTTCGCTTCAGTGGTTGATTATGTCGAATATAAAACCAAATGATGTCAAATTGTCTATACCTACTGATGCCTCTCTACTTGCCTCTTACCTCTTTCCAATCAGCTTATTTGGAGTATACTTGAACCATTGAACATCGGAATTGAAATATATACGAGTACCTACTACGAAAATATTCATACTCGTATCTTAAGATTTATGTATGCTGAGTTCATCCCAAACAGCCTGATTAGTCCAGTGTTTTGGGAAACTTTCGGGAAATTGAAAAAAAAAAGAAAATATTTTCCTGATGTACCTACACCGCATTCTCTATCATCTATCATTGTAGATTTTATGGAATCAAAGGTAATATTTAAAAGAAAAAAGTGTAAAAAAAATTAAATCATAAAAATTTATTAAACATTATTTTAGTGTCTCGTCTATAAACAGTATTCTCAAGTAAGTACACAATTTAGTCTCCAAATTTTATCTAACTTACAATATACAAACTACCTATACCCCCGATATTTCAAACGAGCTATGTACCCCAATATTTTCAGGTTCAAGAATAACGTTCATATTATTATGTTTAAAGCAAAATTAATTTGGCCCTCCCTCATGTTGTTATTGTAAAATATGAATTTTCCATCAGAACAAGGGCTCGTGCAATTTGGTGTCGATCGCAGAAGGTACTCTCAGCGGAGACCCGATGCTAATTGGATCATTAGAGAAGGGTACTTTTATACCTTCGCTGGGGTCGCCACAAGATTTGCGAAACCGAAGTTCTTCATCCTAACAAGTTTGTCGACCTTTTAGCCTGGTTCTACTTCTTTATTACCTACTAGATAATGATTAATAAAAAATCCCGATCAAATAGCTCATGTTTTATTTATTTTGGTTCAACGATTTAATTCAAGTAATTTCTACGATTTAATACTTTGAAATCTTATTTTTAATGCATTATAGACACAAGTTTGAAGATAATTAAACGTGATGGAACGTGACGATGTGGCCAGAGGTTCCACGTTTATTTAGAAGATGCCTAATCATTCAATGCTTATAAGATACCTGACACTCACAAAGGGTGTCAGAAAACACAGATCTCGGTAGATTATTCTAAACCCTAGTCACGCGTTTATGGAATGAAGATTTAAAGCGTTTCGTGCGCGTAAACGGGATGTTGACAACGTAGGTATTACTTACTTTAAAATTGCTTTTCGAAGCACGAGGAAGGGCCAATGATGATTATAAATAAGCTATCATTGGATTGGAAGGATTTCCCCATAATTAAATCGGATTATTAAACTTCCAGATCGATATGTCCCAGGAGATTGAAGACTTTTTCCTTCGTCGCTAATATTATGTAGGTACTTAATATCCTGAAAATCAACTTAGCTAACTTGGCCGTCTTAGGCTATCCCAGTGAGATATTAGAAGGAGATTGGAGTGAGTGCAGCTCGTACTCGACCACGGTCTTTGCTCTGAGTAGATTACACTACGTCTTACGAGGAGATTTTTTCACTGGATATTAAAGTCTGGAATGTTAGAAATTATAAGTAATGGGAACATTGACGCCAAACTACGAGTAAGTACCCTTACTATATTCAATAAAGCACTTCTTCAGATAAAAAGCGCATAAGGCTTACCTAAGAGTACCTTGTACTACCACCACTGAGCAACCAGCCATATTAATCTAGGAGCTTGTTCGGCTACGGATCGTACAGCCTTGGGTTTAAGGCACGGTACGAGCCTAAAACGGAAAGTTGCCGCGTTATTTTGTCAAGATTCAGGAGACTTTCAGCCCGGAGACGGGAAGTGGTATGCGTCGCCACTGATCGAAGAGCGCGCGAAGCTAGCGGCCTCTCGCCTGATCTATCTTCGGTCGAGTCACATCGGCGGCCCAACGGATAATCTGCCAAAACAGAGAGGGAAGCAATAGAGAATGCACCTAGATTTGAGCACGAACTCCGACACTATAATATCTCCTACGGAGTTAATTTCCATCGAGACTGTAATCGGACCTTCGGTCGGAAGAAAATTATTATTGCTATCAAAGTGTTCTTGACGAGAATTGTAACTATCAAATTATAATTTTTGTTCAATCGTGCAGCAATTTATCGTGATTGGAAAAACTGCAGTAAAATACTGCGCAGGCTGCAGCGGGGAGCGCGAGTGGATGGCTCTTCTGACTACTTCTGAGTGCAAAACATAAAATGAAATGAGGAGACGCCGACCGGCGCGCGCGGAAAGCTCGAATAAAACGACCTGTATTGGAATAGTGCATAACATAATATTACTTACTTCCCGTCAACCGAATACGTGAGGGCTGCAAGGATCCTACGTATTATTATGAGCGTTATATAATCTAATCTAAATATATGTATAAGTAAAAGGAAAAGGTGACTGTACTGACTGACTGACTGATTTATCAACGCACAGCTCAAACCACTGGACGAATCGGGCTGAAAATTGGCATATAGTGAAAATTGGCATATTGTGACGTGCCATTCATCAAGAACGGATTTTTGAAAATTCAACTCCTAAAGGGGTTAAATATACCCGTAGGGGATGGAAGTTTGAATGAAAGTACATTATTTTTCACGTCATTTTTCAAGTTATATCCATGAAAATCGAGTTTTGGGCTATATTCGGTACATGATTAGGTTAATAGAGAAATACTTGTTTCAGAATTTTAAGAAATTCCACCCCCAAGGGAGTTAAATAAAAGATAAATGTTTGTATAAGATTTGTATGAAATAAAATAAATACATAATTAAGCTTTCTTATGTCGATAAACAATGAGTTGAGGCTTTGCAAACAAGTTATGTGTTAATTATGCCGCTCTTATCGTCTTTATTAAAACAATGATGTACGAAGTCATTGTTAACATTTTAAATGAATTAAATGTCCAAACAACAAAGAGTATATTATAATAGTTTACTTTTGGTAGGAACTAATTGTCCGAGCACGCCGAGGCAGCGTGGTGGCGCCGTGACACTTCAATTTAATGCGAGATGGCGTCACTCCTCACTGCACACGTTATTTCACACATTTCTGCTACACTTTTGCGAGCTTTGCTTGTATTTTATAAAATTTTACACTAATAATAATTTCTAAATGAATCTTTATCGATAACCCAGTTTTCATAGCAACTATAACTTTCATTTATTTGCAGGTGTATTTTAACAAGTATATTAATCAAAAATTTTAAATCCTCTGACATTCGCCATTTTGTGGCAGCGGCCATCTTGAACTGATTTTCATCAAACATAGCCAAGAACACTCCCGACTAATTCACCTTTCAAAAAAAAACACATTCAAATCGGTTCACCCGTTTGAGCGCTACGGTGGAACAGACAGACACCCCGTCGTTTTTGCGTCGGGGGTTATCTGTAACATTGCTGTATTACCGTATTATTATAAGTAGTCCATAGATAGGTACCGGGTCTGGTGTCTGGGGGATAATTTAGAGGCTTTTCTTACCGGCGAAGTAAGATTAATGAACAGAAAAACTTTCTGATGCGTCAATAATGACTTTCCTTTGTTATATTTAGGATCAACAAAAAGTAGACCAGTAAAAATTGCTTGTTTCTCCTCACAATTAAAAAAATCGACCAAATCCAGTCAAAGTCAGATTTGTACATCGAGGGTTCAGTAACTTTAAAGAATACTTAAAAAATTATATCAATTCATTTAACCTACGAGCTGAAGATTCGTGTCATATGGTATGGACTAAACCCTGACCTTTTGACGCTGCAAATAATATTTGACCTTTGTTAGATTAGATGTAACAGGAAATCGGATTACATTTTTCACAATGAGTCGTAAAAGCGCTTGATTTTAAGCCCTCCGCGTCCCTGCGCCCTGCGCCCTGCGCCCTCACTCGCCCTCGCTCGCCCTCGCTCCGGCGCCAGATTGTGTAACGAGGCAATTTCGCTCTCAGAGCCAAATTACTGTGAAATATAATTTTCCTCGCAAATGCTTACAGCTTACTTTTAGAATGAGACATATTTTGTTAAATTATTATAATTCGTATAAAAACATTGACATATTCATTAGTTCGGACCCGGGTCCTGCAAATGAAAACGCAAACATATTTCGTACCGGCACTCGTAGCTCCACGAGGCGACCTAAAAGCCGCCATTAGTACCTACTCATGCATAAAAGCCGGCTTTTATGAAACCTGAAGTTTTATTTCTACAGTCTAGTTTCTACACCTCTAAAATCGCGACGAACTAGTCTGGGTTCGAAAAGCAGAATCTACTGAGAAGAAACCGGCAAAAAAGCCAGCCGGCGGCAAGTTCCTTCGAAAAGCAATATTTTTATAATAATGCAAATAAAAAAGCTAGGTTAAACAAGTATAAATTAAAAATTTCAAAAACCCCCAACATTCGCCATTTTGTGATGGCGGCCATCTTGGACCGATTTTCAAAAATAGCTAACAACACTCCCGACAAATTCACCTTTCAAACAAAAAAAGCCGCATTCACACCCTTTTGAGAGCTACGGGGGAACAGACAGACAGACGTGTGTGTCTGTCTGTCTGTTCCTCCGTTATAGCTCACACACAGACAGACACGTCAAACTTATAACACTGCGTCGTTTTTGCGTCGGGGGTTAATAAATAAATACTTGCAAATAAGAAATTTGTTCCGATACTGTGAGGTAACAAGTAAAACGCGATTAATGTTTAATGACATCAAGCGTGTGTTCAATGAGCCCCGGGCAACAGCCAACACAAACATCAGCTCATTTTGCCTCTTTTCAAATAAAAAGAAAAGGCAAACGAATTCCGCAACTTTTGTGATTCAATTTACAAAGCTTTGCCTTTTTATGTGGAACGAACAAACGAACTTTTCGCATTAAGTATTATTTTTGTAACAATCGAAGCATGAATTAACGTGTACTACTTAATTTAACTTTTTTTAAGACTTCATATTAATATATACGTCAGGCAAGAATCGAACTCAGAATATTTCGGTGGCGTACAAGGCAGTAACCGACTGTACTGCAAAGATCGTCAACTCAAAATTTCGATGTTCAGTAATTCTGATGATAATTGCAAGTAGGTAAATCAAATCAAATCAAATCAAATCAAATAAACTTTATTCAAAATTGGTACACTGTACACTTTTTGAACGTCAATTTGTAATGAGATAAGAGACAGAACTCAGAAGTTCTTGACTATGTCAACTCGTATTCGAGTAATCTAAATAATTAATATCTAAGTACTTAAGTAAATTAAGGCAGTTTGCCATGCGTACAGATAACTTTGAGCGCCATTATGAAATTAGTTCGTAGCTCATAGTTATCCAATAGGTATATTTCGTCATATAAAGTCGTTATTTATTTTTGCGCATCTATTGCTCTATTTGAATTCCGCTGTAAACTTCAATTCTAGACACGATGTAACTTAATTTGAAAGAGAAATCTGTCGAAGCAATGCTCGGCGAAATGGAAAAATGTGGTTGACTCTCATCTCCGGAGCTCGCCGCAGACAGATGAACGACATGTTGCGAACTTCAACGCCGCGGTTCAAATGCAAAAGATTACAATGCGTTGTTGGTATATGTCAGCACTAACAATTTATTTTTAATCCAATGATACCTTTTACTCCACCACCACTACAGCCTTTTAACATCCCACTGCTGGGCACAGGCCTCCTCTCTGTAGGAGAGAGGGATATAGAGCTTAGACCCGCTACGCTGCTCCAATGCGGGTTGGCAGGCTTTAACGACTTGACATGACAGTGATTATAACCGGGACTTAACGTGCTCTCCGAGGCACGGGGGTGAAAAGCCGCCAACTGCCAACTTCTGGATGGCACTGATAATTACTTGTCAGAAAAACCCAGTAAGTAACAAATATTTGCCCGACCCGGGAATCGCACCCGGGACCTCGTGATCTGCAGTCGAATATGCAAACCACTAGACCAACGAGGCAGTCAAAACTTTTTACTCATTAAAAAAATCTTTCACTAAAATTCAATAGATATAAGTAGACTTGAATGCAAACCCGTTCTAGTGACAGCCGATAGACGCCCACTGCTGGACATAGGTTCCCAGCAAAAATCGCCAGAACACGATCATGTGACGCTTGAATCCCGAGGGTGACATAAGAATCACTTGAGATCGTCTGGCTACTTGGTGGGGCATTTTCATTCTACTGTACATTCTACTGTAGGGGTCTACATTATACTGTTAACTGTACTCTACTATACTCTACTACTCTGCTCTGTTCTATTCTAAATATGATGTGGTCGAAGTCACGAGTACCTTAGAAGTAAACAAATTACATAATGTAGTAAAAACAAGAAACTGAAAAGCGATTAATAAAGATAATGTAGTAAAATGTAATGTAAACTAATATCAGTTTCAATTTGTTTTCCCATCATTTCATTCAGCCGTCTCCTGTAAAGGGATTCCTTTAAATAAATATTGGATCGAGGAGTACAAACAGTGCGCACTCGTCGTCCTACGCATCGTATAAATGCTGAATACGGGATAGCAATGCAATTACAGTTATACCTGCTATGTATTTTCGCTGTTAGAACGTGCGCTTTCAACGCGAACCTTTCATGCTAAATAATCAATATACAATGTTAGACTTATAAAATTAGAATTTTTATCTTTTGTAACACGCACTTTCCACATGAAGACTAATTTATATTCTACTTGCAACGGCCCGGGACTTCCTTCGCGTAAGTTTTTAACCCCCAACGCAAAAACGACAGGGTGTTATAAGTTTGACGTGTATGTGTGTATGTGTGTGTGTGTGTGTGTGTCTGTCTGTCTGTTCCCCCGTAGCGCTCTAACGGGTGAACAGATTTGAATGCGGTTTTTTGTTTAAAGGGTGAATTAGTCGGGAGTGTTGTTAACTATGTTTGATGAAAATCGGTCCAAGGTGGCCGCCGCCACCAAATGACGGATTGCATATTTTTTCACAACTCCCTCAATACGGATATCGAATGAAAGGGCTTGACTAGTAGAATAGCACTATGGAAATACAAGATGGCCGCCACCACAAAATGGCGAATGTCGGGGGTTTTTTAATTATATCAAATCGTATTATATTAAATTATATTAAACATAGCTCCACTACACTTCCGACTAATTTACCTTTCAAACTTCAAACAAGTAACCGCATTCAAATCGTACCTGTTTGAGCGCTACGGTGGAACAGACACACACACACACACACACACACACACACACACACACACACACACACACACACACACACACACACACACACACACACACACACACAGACACCCCGTCGTTTTTGCATCGGGGGTTAAAAAATTCCTCAACTAACAAAATAAAGCCTTTTTGAGCACACTATTTCTTTTTGTAAACGTCTCGTGTACGAACAATATGAGTGTAATCTGCTACAGCTATGTTTGTTTATGTTACTACTTCCACGATATTACTTCTGACGGTATCTTGTACAGTGGATCTGACATTATTGAAACTCTGTTTACAACTAGCTTTTATCCGTGACTTTGGCAAAATCTCGCAGGAACCATTTCTTTTCCTCTCTAGCTCTATTCACGCAAAAAATCACATCGATCCGTAGCTATGTATGTTGCAGCGCGATTGAAGCACTGACCGACAAACAAACACACTTTCGCATTTAGTAGGGGTTAGTTTTATTCTTTAACTAGCTGATGCTCGCGACTTCGCCCGGGTGAATTCTTAAAAATCTCACTTGGGGGTGGAATTTCCAAAATTCCTGAAATACGTAATTCTTTATTTTTAACCGACAGTACGAATACTGATTTTCATTGATCTAACTTTAAAAATGACGGACTTTCATACAAACTTTCATCCCCCATTTAACCCACTTGGGGGTAGTTTTTCAAAAATTTCTTAAACATATAACTCTTTATTTTTAACCGAAAACCTAAATACCAATTTTCATGGATATAACTTTAAAAATGACGGACTTTCATACAAACTTTTATCCCCTATTTAACCCCCTTAGGGATGAAATTCGCAATAATCCTTCCTTAGTGTGCGCCTACGTTATAAAAGGAAGCTACTGTAAAAAATTTCAAGTTTCTAGCTTCAGTGGTTTTGGCTGTGCGTTGATTGTCAGTCAGGACAAGCTACTTTATATTATTATAGATTATTATTTTTGGAACGAAATCCCTTATCCCGCGTTGCGAAAGGGGGCTAGACGGAAAAAATTAAGAGAAAAAGTTGTAACGACACTGCGTGCGCGTGTTTCTCTGTCTGTCTCTCTCTCTGTCTCTCTTAGAGAAAGCATGCCAGTTATTTTCATTTGATCTTTGGCGTTCCATCCGGGTGTCCCTTGACACCTCTCAAGTTTTTTTTTCATACTAACCCCCATGCTAACCCCCAGTATTAAAATACTAGGTATTTTAACTTTTTTAACGTGTTTACCTATAGAAACGCCTATCATGGTAAGATCCGAATCTATAATCAGTTTTATAAAATTATTTTAAGATTTCATTAATAACTACTTTTTCGTTGCCAAGTCGTCAGTTTGCTTGAATCGTTGTCTAGTGACTTGAAAACTGGGCGCAGTCTTTGTACGAAAACTTGAGGGTCATTTAATTAAAAATACCAAACATTCAACATTGTAACGGGCCTATTCAAAAAGTTTTTATTGTTTTTGAGAATCTCTTACAAATAGCTTTGACTGAATGAACAAGTTCGTATATCAATTTCCAAGGCAATAGTTAAATAGCGCTTTAGATTGACTGTAGTTTATCTTAACTTCGAACACATACTATTGAATTTAATTTAATTTTATACTTAAGACGCAAAACTATTATTTGTAAAAAATTTGTTCCAGGGCTGCCGTACTATGAACAATCGTTAATGTACATTGTTTCGCCTAATAACTCGCATTGGAGCAGCGTGACAGTTCTAAGCTCTAAATCCCTCTCTTTTATAATAGAGGGAGCCTGTGCCCAGCATTGGGCACGCTAAAGAGTTGTAGTGGTGATGCCGGTGGTAAATAATTCAAATATCGCGTATAATATTAAAACATTAAATTACTTTGAAAAAACAATCTCTTCCACGGCGGAGCGGATCGACATCTGGCTATCGGCCCCAGTTACTTTTTATCACAAAATATCTTCAGCATCCTTGCATATTGAATCCGCTAAAGCATACTAAAGATTAATATAAGCGCACCCCATACAAACAAAGTTTGATTCTCGTTTAAATATTAATCAATCAAACTCAATGTTTATAGGCAAACTGGAAACTAATATTTGTATTTTTAGTTTGTTAGTAATATGTAGTTTCAAAAGTTATACGGGCTCAAAGATTTACATAATTATACAAATCTTTGAGCTTGTGTTATTTTGAAACTAAATATTTTTAAGAAAATCTGACAAACTATAGAAAAAATTTTTGTTTCGCGAGCGTGTATACTAATTTTATTACTTAACTGCAATTGATTTAAGTTAAAATAAGTATCAAAGTTCGCTAGTATGGGGTGCACCAGGAACGCTGGAGGGTCAAGGGTGACTTAAGGCTTCTAATAAGACAGATTCGAATTAAACCTGCACGTGGAAAAGAAATAAAGTCAGGTTTTCTTTCAGATCTCTACTCGTTCTTGCGAAAACTTATTATTTAAAACGTCACAGCTAGTAAGTTATTTTAAAGTTGATTCACTATTCGTTGGTAAACTTTTTAATTGGCTGACACTCTGTCGCTCCGCTCTGTCAAATGTACAGTAAGTGGAAAGTAAGTTGGATTATACCTATAATCCAACTTACTTATAAGAGAAATTATACCCTCTTGATTATACTTACTGCGAGTACGATTGTGCGAGTAAGAAACTTGACAGTTTGTTTGACAGTTCACCACAGTCCACACAGTTCTGTCTCGAGAGGGGTATCACAAAGGCATTTAAAGTTTGAAACTCTTGTCCATTTACTTAACGAATGCTCACGTACTATTTAAGAGTGAAAACAAGTTTATGTGTTATACCTTTATAACACATAAACTTGGTATACGGGTATGTTAACCCGAAAAATCCAAATCGCACATGCGAATCTGAATTACGATTAATTGTGATTACTTTTTTATGAATTCAAAAATAAATGTACTTTTCAGGTAATGCTGTTTTGTTTGAATGGTTATAATAATGTTTATTTATGAAAAAAAAATTAGTTGACATTTCCTCTTAGATTTGCTTTTTAACTTTGTATACGTTTGACCCATAGATATATGGTTTGACCGCTATATCTGTCTGTCCGTGAGTCTGTGTTGTCCTAAAACTATCGATTTGGAGGTTTTTTTATTTGATGCCTTATTTCTCGGGACAATAAAGATTTAAAACTATTTTCGCTGAAAGTCTGTTTGGCCGTTTAAGGATTATTATCAGCTCTTTTCATAGCCGGTTTAGGAATCTGATATTACTTCCTCTAGTGTAAGCAAATAAGAATTTGATATGCTATGTGAGCTCGACGACACTGCAATAATATGGTAATTTCGGCGCCTGATGTCTTGTGATTGTCTAACGAGTAAGTTACTCGATGATTTCGCTTGGTCTCGATGAAGTGTCATAGGCCGGGAAAATATTTATTGATGCCTGATTATCTATAATATAATAAAACTGTAACAGATCCAATTCTGTACATTGAAGATATTTTGAAAATTTTTATTGGAGGGCACTCTATGTATAATCGACACTGAAGCCAAAACTGCAATTTTTTTCATTTTTGTCTGTCTGTCTGTCTGTCTGTCTGTCTGTCTGTCTGTCTGTATCTTGGCCGCGCATCACGACGAAACTACAGGACATAGGATACTAGGACATAGGATACTTTTATCCCGAAATTCAGCACAGTTCCCTTGGGAGAGGGGATGAAAGTTAAAACGTGTATTTAGCTGTAATTCATTAACGCGTTGTTCGATTTCATTCATTCTTTTTTTGTTAGAAAGGTAGTACTTTATATATTGTTCTGTAAATATTTCAAGGTCATAAGTTTTTTAGTTCTGAAATGACAGACATTTATTGGGTTCAAATAACTTGGGACCCGGATCTTTGTACGTACGGCTTATTTTAAACTGGCGTGCGTTTAAATTTATCTGTCTATTTGTTCCAGCTAATCTCCAAAACGGCTGGGTCGATTTTGACGGAACTTTCAATGGCAGATAGGTGATGTTACAAGGAGTAACTTAAGCTACATTTAGTTTAGGTAAGTATATAAAATAATTATGGGATCCGATCCGATTCTATATAAAAACCTATATCCACGCGGACAAAGTCGCGGGGATCAGCTAGTCTATTATATCAATATGGTCTATCAATAGACCATAGATCAAACTCAGACCGTTAACCTCGTATTACTAGCGTAAACTTTGTGATGTAGACCCGTTCATCCCACATGTTGGGGGTAATTTAATGTTACTGTCTATGCGACTTCAAAAACAGGATTATGTTTTTCAGATATATTTGAGTATATTATAATTATACGTGAGATTCTTTACCTCGAAGCTGGATAAATCCCAACTTTAGGTACTTTACTTTTTACTATTGTTCTTAGCCAAAGCTAGCTAAAACTAATTAATTAGCTTTTTATGAAGTTTAATGTGCACAGTGCACACTAATTAAATACAAAAATACATCATCATTGTAATATACTGCGTATATTCTTGAATTTTACAAGGCTTTTTTACGAGTTATCGTAAAAATCCAAATTTTATTGCAGATAAGGAGACTTACATAAATCCAAAGAACATGATCCGAGTTCAATCATAAACTTCATGTTTTCCTGCCTACGATGGCCTGAAATGCAAAGGTAAGTAAGAAAGAAAGTAGAATAAGAAACATGTTGAATTCAACCGTTGACAATTTTAGAGAAATAGAATATAATTAAGGCAAAAATTACATGGAATTACGAAAGGAAGAGTACCAAGTACGCATGTAGTGAGGGTGTTTGTTTATGTGACTCAAGGTGCACCTGACACAGAACGGGCAAGTAAAACTCATTAAAACACTCTCCATTCAGTCTCCCCAGAGGTCTCTTCAGTGCTTAGAATAAATTCACTCCAACATAAATATAAATTAAAAGTTAAAAAAACCCCGACATTCGCCATTTTGTGGCGGCCGCCATCTTTGACCGATTTTCATCAAACATAGCTAAGAACACTTCCGACTAATTCACCTTTCAAACAAAAAAACCGCATCCAAATCGGTTCACCCGTTTGAGCGTTACGGGGGAACAGACACATACACACACACACACATAGACACGTCAAACTTATAACACCCCGTCGTTTTTTCGACGGAGGTTAAAAATTCACTCCAACAAAAAAGTTCTCAGAATAATGTCCTCGAGTACTCCACACTAAAATAACAAACAATTGCACAGTACTCGTACAGAAGTTAAAGTCTAGTTAGTTCAACCGACACAGAGCTGCGGCTTTCTAATTTAATTCAAAGGCAATGTAAGTACACTACACGCTAAAAGAAAAAGTTTTCCAATGAAATTTCCGCCGGAACAAACAGCGATGGCTCGTTGCCTAATGTAACTTTAATTGTTTTTTAAAGAATCTTCTATTTCATAGGTACTTCAGTGTTGGTAGACTGGTCGTCAATCGGCTCGTGAGTCGATGATCACAACTTATCGCTGAATGTCACATTTCTCATATACTCATGTAATTATATTTCTTAACTAGCTTCTAGAATTTCAGTTTTTCACAATTCCCGAGGGAATTGTGGATTTCCGGTTCCCATTTCCACTCCCTTTTCCAACCTTTATACCTACTTTCAAGGAAGTTTGCTAAAGTACCAATAGCTGTAGCTATAAATTTCATTTTTTTTTTTTCAAAATTCCTTTCAAAATCCCGTGGTAACTGTGGATTTTTCCAGGATAAAAAATAGCCAGTACATAATCTATCTCCATTCAATTTCAGCCACATCAGTTTTGTAGTTGCGGCAATAAAGAGTAACAAACACACACACACACCAACTTTTGCCTTTATAATATTAGTGTGATAGTGGCCTTTATTTAACCCGTCCATCCCGCGGGTGATCTGCCGTGTGCTCCGGAGTCGTCCACTTTACCTTGAACCACTAGTCGTTCTATGGACACACCTTCATGCGTAGACACGAAGACAGTGAAGATTTGAGCCTGAACAACGGAGCATAGACGCAGCTCGATGCAGTGACTCAAGAATGGATTTGGTTGGTCCTGAACCGGAACAAACGGTTACGGACTACTCTCAATCGTTCAACAACCGTTTTCACGTTAAAGTCAATGTTTAATGGAATTTAGCTGCTGTGTATAAATAATTTAAATTTTGGTATGATGTTAAAAACTTCAAAACTGGGGCATTAGATACAGTTTTTCCAACGCTGATACTACTACAGCTGTACATCTAATAAATAAGTGAATTGCGTCTGCGGTCGGCCCGAGCACTGTCCAGTGTCCAGCCGCTGTGCTGGTATAACGACCCGGTAATATCAACAGTTTATAGCTATTTCAGTTTACACCTCCCCCCCATCACCACATCCCACTGTCGGGAACAGTCCTCCTACCTTATATGAGAGACAGACTAAGTGTTATCCTCATTTGAGTAGAGCCTGAACCCGCCCCGCTGTTCAGATGTGGGTTCGCGAGATTTAACGAGTGTCACACGATAGTGCTAATAACCGGGTTGGACGGCTTATAACATGGTTTTCCGAAGCACGGAACTCCAAGCAACGGCACTGAGAATTTCTTGACAGAAAAATTCAATACGTAACATTTTGGCCCGACCCGGGAATCGAACCCGGGATCTCGTGATCCGCAATCGAACATACTAACCGCTAGACAAACGAAGCTGTGTACATATACTTGGTAAACTACCTATGCAATGTGCTACACACTGTGATAACATTAAAAATATACAGAGTATAATTAGTCGGCGATGGAGTTTTTGCGCTTGCTAGAACTAGCTAAAATTATTTGCTCATGCTGCGTCCGGTCCCTGCACGGTCTAAATGCACCCTAATATCGCCAGGTTTCTTCTCATTAGGAATAGTGATAGGTAGAGCCAAAATTAAAGGTTTTTAAGAAAAGCCTCGTACAGAATCGTTGCTAACAGAAGTTGCACTGAACGATAGTCTGACAAAAATGTCCTTGAAACTTTATCCACCATCACCCTTTGGTTTTGAGGTCCCTCTGCTAGGCACAGACCTCCTCTCTCATAGGTGAGAGGGATTTAGAGCTTAGACCCGCCACACTGTTAAGTGTGCTTAGTCTAAATCGGAGCACTCGAAAACGAACTCGAAAACTATTGATCGATTTCAGAGTAAAATAGACCTAAAATGGCTTGTATTAAGGTTCCTTCTTCAAACCTTAATACAAGCCATTTTAGGTCTATTTTACTCTGAAATCGATCAATAGTTTTCGAGTTCGTTTTCGAGTGCTCCGATTTAGACTAAGCACACAGTGTAAATACTCCCTAACGACCAAAGATGGCGCGCTACGATATTCGTAGCAGTTCTACGAGACACCGTAGAATACTTGGCTGCAGTATATAGGGCATGAGTGTTCCACTAGGTGGCGCTAGTCGCTACGAGATTCCTCGTTGAACAACTCATTGGTCGTAATGATAGACATTTTAACTGGATGGCTCTGTATCCAGGGTTGAAAGTGGTTCATGAGCTGCCCTGGTTACAGTTCAAGATATTTTGTGATTTGTTTATAGAGTACTGCATAGATGTCATGCTAAATTACTACTCGAGACCTTCTCTTTATGGGTTTTCATTTAAAAAAAAATTATGTTAAGTGTCCACTAGCAATAAAAATTATAGAAATTAACTCTGGAAATTGTAAATTCGATATCTGTAAGTTTGGTATTGACTTCTGCAAGAATTTACGGAAGACCGATTAATGTCTAAAAATGTTATTTCATTACTCTCTAGATATAACTCTCATCAAACATATTATAATGTACGTATTTAATTTCAATACGATTTTCTTATTATACATCAATTAACTAAGAATAATTATTGTAGGAAAAATCCGCAAACATATAGGTACTTACTTACGTTATAATATTTTTGAAATGCATTATACAAAATCATTAAAATCTATTTATTTGCAAATCGAAATAATACTTAAGTATCATAAATAATTTTTATTTATGAAGATATTTAACTTTTCATAAAACCACAGTATTTAAATTGGGATTTGTTTTAAGAATACCATTCGTTTGTTATTGTTTTATCAGGAAAGGCTTCACATCAAAACTTACAGATTCAATTCAATATTTCTGGGCCAATAACTTCGCGAACTTAGAAATATCAAACAGACTGGGGCGGAGGCTGGAGCACGGATAGCTGCCTACCTTTATAGTTTTGCATTCGTAATATAGATCATTTCAAATTCAAATTCAAAATAATTTATTTCATGTAGGTCAAACTCCGTCTATTATGGCTAAGTCATAGCTTTACCACCGGTTCGGAAAGCAGGTGTAAGGATGCGTTATAACGATGTACATTAAAGTTATATCAAACAATGATATTATTGTGTGTTTTTGACCGTGTAGGCAAGCGGTCGCTCCACACCTCACTGCCTCACCGCACGCTGCAATTATTGATAATAATTGACTGAATTCATCATTCCTGACGCTTTGAAGTTTGATGTTTGAACGCACCTGTCCAACTCATTACATAGTCATTGATGCGTCTCATTTAAATTAACGGACAAGTAACTATGTGTGACCTGTAAAATATTATAATAGAATTTTGTTAAGGGACCATCAATATGCACTTTATAAAATTATATTATCATCAAAAACTAACATTTACAATACTAGCCACCGCTACTTTTACAGCCCTTTAAAGTCCCACTGTTGGTCACAAGCCTCCTCTTTTTTTGGAGACAGACCTGAATATTATCTAAATTACAACTACTTAATATATACATATAATAAAATCGTAGACTTGCCGTATCTGTACATTGAAGATTTTTGCAAAATAATAACTGGGGGATGTTAGGAATAAGTAATAGAACGTAAAAAAGCTATTTTTGAAATCGTCTGTTTGTTTGTTTATCTGTTTGCCTGTTTGTCTGTATGTTTGTGCGCGCATCACGCAAAAACTACTGAATGGATTGAAACGAAACTTGGAATGATTTAAGTTCATACTACGGAGTAACATATAGGATACTTTTTATCCCGAAATTCAGCACGGTTCCCTAGGGAGAGGGAATGAAAGTCAATACGTGTATTTAGCTGTAATTCAATAACGCGTGGTCCAATTTCATTCATTATTTTTTTTGTTAGAATGTAGATACTTTAGAAATTACCGACTGATCTCTAAAAGGCTGGATTGGTTTTGATGGGACTTTCACTGGCGGATGTTTACATTTTGATCTACCTAAACATCCGCCAGTGAACTTTAAACAGTTTTAACATGATATTATGAGCTCAAAGGAGCTTAGGAAAAATAAAATGATTCCTACGGGATTTTTAAAAACCAATATAATATATCCACGAGAACGAAATCGCGGGTGTCCGCTTGTTTATAAAATAAAGGATAACCAAACTTCTTTGATCAAAGAACTTACTAGCTCTTGAAACCCCGAAAGACCTGATAGATTGATGATTTTTGATACTTGATACCTACTTTAAAAAGGTCTCGAACATCCGGGCACCAAAGTCCCAGAAGGATTTCCACCCATAAAGGCTTAAAAATATTATATATATTTGCGCCTGTTGACTTATTCGAATCTAGACCGCGGCGCTCGCCCAGATATAAATTTCAATTATATACTATTAGCTGATGCCAGTGACTTCGTCCGCACTCCAAATCCAACACAAACCCAACAGGCACTTCCTGAGATTAGCGCGTTCAAACAAACAAACAAACAAACAAAGAAACAAACAAACTCTTCCGCTTTATTATATTAGTATAGATACCTAGATAGAAGAAGATAGATAGACTAGCAGATGCCAGCGACTTCGTCCGCTTGGATTCTTATAAATGTCACTTGGGAGTGCAATTTCTAAAATTCCTGAAACACGTAATTCTTTATCTTTTACCGACAATACAAATACCGATTTTCATTGATATAACTTTAAAAATGACGGACCTTCACATAAACTTTCATCCCTTATATGTATACCCCCCTTAGGGATGGAATTCGCAATAATCCTTTCTTAGTGTGCGCCTACGTCATAAAAGGACGCTACTGTGAAAATTTCACGTGTTTTTCAAGCTTCAGTGGTTTAGGCTGTGCGTTGATGATCAGTCAGTCAGGACAAACTTCTTTATATTAATATAGATAGATTATGCCTTTGGAAAACATGGCCCATGCATATGTTGGGCCAGCATATTGTGAGCCAGCATGTTGTGAGCCAGCATGTTGTGAGCCAGCATGTTGTGAGCCAGCATGTTGTGAGCCAGAATATTGTGAGCCAGCATATTGTGAGCCAGCATGTTGTGAGCCAGCATGTTGTGAGCCAGCATGTTGTGTTGACGCGCTGAGACAACGTGTACCACTACTCGTGTATTACAGCCAAAATACACCAATAGATTCAAATTTGGCTCACGAGTATGGCCCAAATGTACGTGTACAAAGCTCTCGGGGAATAAAAAAATCAAGAGCGAGAATATACTATCCACTACGTCTGAATAAAATATTTTTATGAGCCCTATACAAAATGAGCTATAAACTTATGGCGCTAAAATTAAAATGGCGCTCTAATAAGACGCCATTCACTATTCAAATAGCTTTTAACATTAACACAATATAGAGAATGTGTGAAAATGTCTGTAGGTACATGAATATGTGGTTTTATAAGGTGATGATGAAGAGTGATTTGAAGCCTCAATAGCTCAACGGTTAGGGCTGAACTGAAAACAGAAAGGTCATAACATAAACATAAAACAATAAAACATAATTGCACTCAAAAAATTGCAACAATATTATTTGATTCACTGAACGAGAGAAAAATACTCAAGATTTTTAGCAAACAAAACTATCTTACACGAATATAGAGTTTAATGAAAACTTTGGAAGTAAAGTCGGGTTAATTGACTATCGTTTAGTCGTAACGTCTTTATACGACGATCCGTGATGACACAGCAGAACGGGAAAGTCTTTACGTGCTCGACTGCCGCCCACTGCTCCACTTTGCTCATTGCGTCAAGCTCAGCGCTCTGCAGCGCTCACATGCTCAAGATAACACATGTTAAACTTATGAGTCGTTTCACTTCTAACTTTATATGAACTCGTCCTAACTAACTAAATAAATATTTAATGTTTGAGTTTCCTATGAGTTAATTAAATTAATATTTTATCTAGTCTATACTTACATAAGTATAATAAAATCGTAGACTTGCCGTATCTGTACATTAAAGATTTTTGCAAAATAATAACTGGGGGGTGTTAGGGATAAGTAATAGAAAATAAAAAAGCTATTTTTGAAATTATTGTCTGTTTATGTTTGTCTGTCTGTATGTTTGTGCGCGCATCACGCAAAAACTACTGAATGGAATTAAATGAAACTTGGCATCATTTAAGTTCATACGACAGAGTAACATATAGGATAATGTTTATCCCGAAATTCAACACGGTTCCCTTGGGAGAGGGGATGAAAGTCAAAATGTGTACTTAGCTGTAATTCATTAACGCGTAGTCCGATTTCATTCGTTCTTTTTTTGTTACAAAGGAGACACTTTAAAAATTACCGGCTAGTCTCTGAAAGGCTGGATCAATTATTATGGGACTTTCACTGGCGGATGTATATACTTTGATCTACCTGAACATCTGCCAGTGAACTTTTAACAGTTTTTAGCAAGGTATGAGCTCAAAGGAGCTTAGGAAAAACAAAATGATTCTGATGGGATTTTTAAAAGCCAATATCCACGCGAACGAATTCGCGGGTATCCGCTTGTCATTTAATAATTATTTTGATTATCGACTTCTCCATCATTTCTTGATGAATGTCAAGAATAATGTTCAAATTTATTATTTTTTATCTATATTTTATTTGTATATATGTAACATGAGATCAAGATACTATGAAACTTCTCTATTAAAATAGACAGGGAATGGAACAAGGGGGATGTCCCGACGTTCGGCGAGAGCTCGTAAACAGGCCGATGTATGCACAATAAATTGGTTGTCATTAAATCGCGTCGAGTGTTTAATGCGCTATGTTTAATGTCACATTTTATAGCGGAGTCGCCGAGAGCTGGGAGTACAGGAGGCCTACTACAATCTTTAATCTAACGATCCAATTCCGATGCTATTCAATATCAGCGCTTAAAATAAATCGCATTGAATTCGTACCATGAAGTATCTTTTTGTTTCTATATTTTTATACTAGGTTTTTGTTTCGCTCATGACGTCATGACGTCTATTGGTCGGATAAAAGAGTTTATGGTACGAAATAGCGATTCAGTTCAGTTTAGGTCTTTAATTGAGTCGCGATTATAGTTGATGGTAGACCCACTGTTGTTCTGTAGTAGTAGGCAATCTAGTTCTATATTATAAACTAGCTGATGCCAGCAACTTCGTCCGCTTAGAATTTTTATAAATTTCATCCCCTATTTAACCCACTTGGGGGGGGGGGGGGGGTGAAATTTCCAAAATTCCTGTAAAACATAATTCTTTATTTTTAACCGATACTACAAATACCAATTTTCATTGACATGACTATAAAAATGACAGACTTTCATACAAACTTTCATTCCCTATTTTACCCACTTGGGGGAAGAATTTTCAAAAATCTTCAACCATTTATTTTTTATTGAAAGCCCAAATACCATTCATGGAAATAACTTAAAAAATGACAAACTTTCATACAAACTTAATTCACCTATTTAACCTTACCACTACCACCTTAAGGGGTTAAGGGTTACCTTAACCACCTTAAGGGGTTAAGGGTTAATTATATATTTATATCTCATAAAATTTTATAAATTTTCAATTCCTATTTAAACCCCTTAGGAGTTGAATTTTCAAAAATCCTTTCTTAGCGGACGTCTACGTCATAATAGCTATGTGCATGCCAAACAGCCCTATCCGTCCAGTGGTTTGAGCTGTAGGTTGATAGATTAGTCAGTTAGTCAGTCATTCACCTTTACCTTTTATATATTTAGAAGAATACAGGATCTAACAGGATATTTTATAGCCCGATAATAGCCAAAGTCATTCTAACGTCACTCAAAATATTTTTCTATTTTTCAAACTATTTCGTCGTTGAAAGGATTTCCACAACCCGCGGTAAAGCTCGTATCCGGTCGCTTGACATCGTCCGTCCTAGATGAGAGTTAGCAACGTCGGGCTCCCCATTCCTGCACCTTGAGACACCAATGTCCTTTGTCCTCCAATGAACAAAATATGTTTCAGTTCTCCTCAGTAACGGGATCAATAAAAAAAGTTTAACTACTAATAATCCTTAAAAATAGTTCCGATGTCAAATGTGGAGCTTTCTCGAGAGACCGCCCTAAATCAAATTTCAGCAGAAACATTTATTGCGCATCATCACTTGGCAATGCGAACGTAGGTGACAAATCCCTCGTATAATGTTATATTATGTAGAGTTGCCAGTTGCTGTTGTATTTTCGGAAAAGTCATATTTTGCTTCGAAAATTTTATCTGCGATCCGAAAGTTGGAATTTGTAATTTTTAAGTTGTTTGTAAATTTTAAGTTCCCGTAAGTAATTACCATCATTATCTCACTTCTATATATTATGTAAATATTTATAAAAATTTACGTTCAAAGAGTGTACAGTGTGTGTGTGTGTGTGTGTTTGTGTGTGTAAGTTTTGAATATTTTTTTTTTAATTTGAATTTTTTATTTTTTGTTGAAGTAGTAATAAATTTAGAAAAGTCGGAATCTGAGTGTAATCTGTATTTTGAGTACTTACTACGAGAGTACTAGAAGATTAATTTTATCAAACACACTTACAGCGCAAAATAATATATAGATTTTATTTTGTAATATTATGCAACTGGTTACCCTATTCTTTAGATGTTATAATGTGTTTGTATTTTGTAATTGTTAGGTAATATTCGATTGTGTTGATGCCACAGTTGTGAAGCTTTCTTGACTAATTAGGAATTGTTCCTAAATTTATCGCTTAGAAACCAGCTAGGAAACTACGCTTAAGAACTAATTTACATACCTATATAATAAACTAGCGGACCCGGCAGACGTCGACCTGCCCGCTATTAGCGCCACCTACCGGGTCCAATTTTTCTACTTATAAACCTTCCTCTTGAATCATTCTATTTATTAAAAAAAACCGCATCAAAATCCGTTGCGTAGTTTTAAAGATTTAAGCATACATAGGGACATAGGGATATAGGGACAGAGAAATCGACTTTGTTTTATACTATGTAGTGATTATAATTAAGTTATTTCCTATTAAGTAAAATCAGTCATAATTATTAATTTGGAAAAATACCTACATAATATTATGTTAAGTTTTATCACTTTTACCTCACTTTCATGTTTTTAAACTGACGTTCAAAAAGTGTACAGTGTACCAATTTTGAATTTTACTTTGACTTTAAAATATTTCCTGTATTTTTTAAAAATTCGCAATGTAATGAAATCAGCTGACGCTGAACGTTGGGTAAATATAACTAAAGTTGTCACCGAGTTGTGCACGCTACACATTGCGGGTTTGAAAAATACTAAACCACTAAAAACAAGTATAACATAAATATCCCTTATACCCTGTATAGCTATATTGTGCTGTATTTTTTTTTATACAATCGTTCCATACAACCTAAATTCTTTTGGTTTATTTTTGTTAATTATGTATGTACACAATAAAAAACACAGATTCTTTTGTTTTATTTCAATGGCTCGCATAGTACTTATACCGTATGCTGGGTTCGTGCAAACTTTGTACCTACCACGGAACAAAATATTAATAATACTACTACCACGCTTTCGGAAGCTCCGCAGGTGATTTTTTTTTTTTTTTCATTATATGCATAATAATATTTGTTGTGATAGTTTTGCTATGATTCGTCGTAAGGTTGCTCGTTAGGCCGTCACTGACATTGCAGATAAATTCCAAAACAATTTGAAGGATCTTCTAAACTGTAAATCCAGCTTAAGTCTAAAATTAGATTTCATAGAGTTTCTGATTGCTGAAATAATTATTTGAGAAACACAGTTGCAAACGAACAACTCTTTATTTTAAATGAAGACATAAATTGTGAGACAGTAATTAAGTAATAGAATATTTTTTATTCGAGAAATGTTTTCCTATTTATTATTTGAATGTCCTGTGGAGATAAAGAAACTTGCGATATAACGGTAAATCTCTTAGTATCACGAGGCCCACACAAAATTCATAAACAAACGTTAGAGGACGCGTGCACTGGTGACTTTTGCGATATTGCTATAACTCTACGAGCATTATAATATTTTTTATTAATTTTTATTATTTTTATATATTTATTCGTATAGCTATTTAAATATTTAGGTGTATTTTTAAATCATAATTAGACTACATAATATTTAATACGTACATATTTTACAAATCATAATTTCAAAGCTTTTCAATTTGATACACAAAAATAATGGTATTATTTGCCAGAATAACCACAGAACACGATGTGTGTCGCTTTTATACAACAGCTGCCCGTACTCGATTAAGATCGTCCATCCACCTACTAAAGGATCTTCCAACGCTACGTATCTCGATGAGAGATCGCCGCTCGAGCAAATAAAGACCCAACCTATATTACAGGCTCTTCGAATTATGTGCCCCGCCCATTGCCACATCAATTACGCGACTGGATGTCGGTAACTCTGTTTGTTGAAGTCATATTTGCCTATCTTAATATAGTGTCTAAATCTTATACTAGATGGCGCTGTGCGCTTTTACCTCGCGGTTACAAATGTTTGTGGTCGCCACATATATAACGAGCCACTGAAATCAATAAAGTAAGTATCAAACGAGTCCAGCCTTGTGTTATTTCGAACTACCCTACACCGTGTGATAAGTGAGTGAACATTTGGCCCTAATACGAACCGGATTGATCAAGTGAAAAAGTGAAGTGTTGTGTTAGTGACGTGAATACATGGACAAAGGTCGTAAGTAGTAGTGATATAAAGAATTAGGGACTTAGTTAAAATTCAAGCAAAATTAGTATGAGAAAAAGACTTAGTAAAATTTCAAGTAAAATTAGTATGGAAAAAAGACTTAGTTTATTTTCGAGTGTAATTTGTATGAAGAAAAGACTTAGTGCAATTTTCGGTTAAAAAAGACTTAGTTTATTTTCGTGGAAGTTTTATATGGGAAAAGAACTTGTAAAATTTTAAAAAGTGAAGTCTGGGACTTAGTGCAAAAACCTTAATATTAACTTGTAAAATTTTAAAAACTTGTTCAATGGACTTAGAAATATTTGTGCAATATTTTATTTAGAATTTTACTCCAACTTTGGACTTATAATATTTTGGTGATTGATGAACTTTGAAAAATTTACATATGATTTGGACATTGAATTTTTTCATAACTTATTATCTTCGTTTATACAAGTGGCTGTTTGGACTTGTTATTTTCACTGCTTTATAAACGAGCTTCAAAGTTGTTATTAAAATCTATATTAGAGGAATTCAATCATGGTTGAGCAAGTGATATTTAATGCACAAGAGGAATTGGCTGCGCATATTACAAGAGCTTTATCTAATTATAAAAAGTCTAAGAGTAGAATTTCGAAGTCTTATGTAGATGCAAGACTTGAATTATTAGAATCGGATTTCACAATTTTTAAAACAAATCATTTGGAACTATTGAAGATAGCGACACCAGAAAATAGAGAAACATATAAATATTTTGAGGCAGACAGATATTATGTTTGTGAAGATGAATTTTTGGAATTAAAAGCATTAATGAAAGAATTTTTATATGAATACGCCCAGAAATCAGCACCTACATTGGTGAATACAAGTGGTCAGGCAATTTCAAATCATAACATTCCTTTGAGAACAAAACTACCCGCAATTGAGATACCTTCATTCTCAGGGAACTACAACGAATGGACGAGTTTTTACGATCTTTTCAAATCGCTTATTCATTCCAATGAATCTCTTAGCAAAATACAGAAATACCATTACTTGAAGAGTAATTTAAAGGGAGAAGCAGAGATTCTTTTGAGACAGTTTCCTCTGACCGAAGCAAATTACGAAAAGGCATTAGAGTTATTAGAATCTAGGTATGAAAACAAACGACTTATAGCACACTCACATATTACACGGTTAATCAATCAGAAGAAGATATTAGTAGAATCTGCCAAAGGATTACGCGAATTATTAGACACAACAAATGAATGTTTGAGCGCATTAAACAATATTGGCGTAACAACTACAACTTGGGATCCAATTGTTACACATCTCATTGTGGCGAAATTTGACAATGAGAGTCATCGACTTTGGGAGCAAAGGCTAGGAGGTTCACGTGAGATTCCAACTATTAAGGAACTTACAGATTTTTTGGATGTGCGCTTCCGATCATTAGAAGCAATGAATATGTCAACTCAAAAGGAGAGCACACCTAAACCACGGCAACAAATTAAAACCTTTAAAGTGACTTCGGAGGCACTTTGTGTATTTTGCTCTCAAGATCACTATGTGTATAATTGTAAGGAGTTTGGGAAACTGACCCCAATGGAAAGAAGAGAGTTTGCAGTGAAGAAGCAGCTGTGTTTCAACTGCCTGATACCCAAGCACAGTGCTAAATCATGCCGAAAAATCAATTTTTGTCGTATTTGTAATCAGCGGCATCACTCTCTCCTGCATAATTCGGCTCCTAATAGAGAAGCACAGTCTGCACAGGACTCACAAGTTGATAAAGAAGATGAGGATATCCAAGTGGCAGTACATAAGGCTGAGACAAATACAACCCAAGTTCTTTTAGCAACGGCGATGGTAAGAGTAAAGGATAAGAATGGACAGAAACATACACTTCGAGCTCTAGTGGATCCAGGTTCGCAGGCATCCTTTATCACTGCATCAGCCGCACAACTGTTAGGATTGAAGAGGTTAAATGTTTACAGCACCATAACAGGTGTCGATCCTGACGTTACTATGACATCAAAGGAAATGGTAGAGTTTCATCTCTATTCATCACAATCAGAAAAAGTTATCACCCCCGTCAAGGCACACATACTCAAATCGTTGGCTTCGATTTTACCACGGGAAGAAGTGTGTCTGAGCTCCGAGAATGAAATCACCAAACTACGGTTGGCAGATCCAACATTCACCACTCCACGTGGTATAGATATTCTTTTGGGTGCAGAAGTATATGCACAAATTATATTAAATGGTATACAACAATTTGGTGCAATCATTGCTCAGAATTCGGTACTCGGTTGGCTAATTTCAGGAAAGGTAGATAACTCATACAAAAAGCATGTCAATGTTCTCTCAATGCATAGCCAACTCGAGATGGGTAATATACAACAACCACTCTGGCAAGCTGAAAGGATAGATGCACATACACAAACTGCAAGAAAAATACAGTGCGACAAATTAGATAGAAAGCATACACGCACCGTTTCTGGGTGTTACAATAAAAGATTATCATTTTCACGGAAAAATGGCACACCACCCAGAGACTCGAGGTATCTTGCAGTTGAGCGTTTGCTTCACAAGAAACGTAGTTTTCACAATAATGCAGAGTTTAGGCAACGTTCAAAGAATTTTATGAGAAAAGATACAACTCTTCAAAATGTGAATGAGGTACCCAAAGAATATTTGCATACAACAGGCGTCGATTTTCAACAGCATGGAGTTCTACGAGATGATTGGTTTTACAAGACTCCATGTCGCCTCTTATGGGATGGAAAACAATAAATTGGAATACAATGATACAATCAATGAATAGACCTTCCCTCCAACATGATATACTTACACAATCTTTTCTTGCGTTAGCGATACACAAGGTTGTCTGATGGATGATCTATAATGTACTTACAGACAAATCCTCGTAAGAAAGGATGACTAAGATTTAGAGGTTCATGTGGATAAATTGTCCAGATCCAATTTAATCTCTAGTGGCAGCACAGAATATACTTAAACCAATTAAATTGTTTACGTATATGATTAAGGTATAAGTTATGGCATATTTTGGTTTTTCACAAATCGTGTTCTAATTCAAGTGTTAGAAGATTTAACAACACAGAGTAACCAAACCTAAGGATCATGAGATATAGATTTAACATTCAGTTAAGCCACTAGAAAAACTTATGAACCCAAGGGGTGATTGGTTTGATTAGTAATTTCTACTTACTAGATTTTAATTTATCGTTAACTAAAGGAAACGTATTGTTACACTGTGCAAAGATTTAGGATCCTTTGGGATGGTTAACTCATGTGATCGTTGTAGATAAGTTAGGTATATGTTTACAAGGCTCCTTGGTATTGGCTGGGTTAACAAATTACTCAAGCATATCGATATTTTGTAAGCTTCCTGTTTCTTGATGAATTTTACGCCAGTCCTTTAGTTACCTCGTTGAATTGGCGTCACTAAGGTCAACAACTGGGTAGCGACGCTTCCGACTAACCGTAGTTCTTGTATTGCATTTTGTATTCTTGATGAAACTAAGTTTGAAGTGAAAATGGTTGCAGCCAAAACCAAGACAGCCTTTAAGTAGTATCTCATGACTTGGATCTATGTTAATGTTAATGATTATGTAAGTAATGTATTGTGGCATGTGTAAGCGTCTTATTCAACTCTAG
The DNA here is from genome assembly GCA_920104075.1 of Melanargia galathea. Lineage (NCBI taxonomy): Eukaryota > Metazoa > Arthropoda > Insecta > Lepidoptera > Nymphalidae > Melanargia > Melanargia galathea. The sequence continues at coordinate 22,555,308 of OV049869.1, read as the reverse complement.
TTCTTGTATGATTACAGAAACATTCACGGTTTTGGATAACTTGGTAGAAATAGAATCGCAGAGATTTGAGATCGTATTCGGTGTATTCAATGGTATTTACTATGTTGAGACAACAGCGACCAGTGGATTTTTCTTTAATAGGATTTTAAAACACAGGAACTTTGCTGAAATGCATTACGACTCCTAATTGTATAAAATTATCTGTATTTTTGATGTTATTAATGAATTTATGTTACTCTCAACCTATACAAAACCTTGTACAATTAATGTAATTATTATAATGAATGAATTTTACAAAATTCTTCTCATTTGTTTAAATTGCAAACCTTATTGTTTCCGACTTTATAATAAGTGTAAAGAAAATGTGAAACTAGATTAAATTAATGTTGTATCTATTACATATTTCAAATGTGTAAAATGTATTAGTTAATGAATTAATGTTATGAATTGTTTATCAATGTATTTAGGGTTCTCAAATTATCTTTGTTCATGTAAAATTGAGTTGTTACAGTCCACTAGTTAATTTATGATTATTTTCTGATACCTCTTTTTGAAGGACTAATCGTCCTTGGCTGGCGGCAATGTTGAAGTCATATTTGCCTATCTTAATATAGTGTCTAAATCTTATACTAGATGGCGCTGTGCGCTTTTACCTCGCGGTTACAAATGTTTGTGGTCGCCACATATATAACGAGCCACTGAAATCAATAAAGTAAGTATCCACCGAGTCCAGCCTTGTGTTTATTTCGAACTACCCTACACCGTGTGATAAGTGAGTGAACACTGTTTCTTCTATGGATCTCTACATTCCTATTTGATCGCGCTGATATACTCCACGCAAAGCGCTCCCATCACTTGCTGAGTGATTCTGTGCTTTCTATTAAGCTCATGTCTTTAGTCTGGCTCACGTCTGGCATAGTCATCGGCTGGGCAGAGTTCTGAAAACTTCGAGAAGACTTCTCGTCCAAAATTCCCCAATGCCTGGTGATAAAAGACAGTGCGTGTTGCCAGTGTTGGCATACGACTCCGAGACATAGTCGATAACTTGTTCATCCACTATCCACCACCACTACAGCCTTTTAACGTCCCACTGCTGGGCACAGGCCTCCTTTCTCACAGGAGAGATGGATAAGGGCAAGGCTTAGACCCGCTACGCTGCTCCAATGCGATTTGGCGGGCTTTAACGACTATTTCACAAGATAGTGATAATAACCGGGACCGAGTGCTTAACGTGCTCTCCGAGGCACGGGGGTGAAACACCGCCAGCTTCCAACTCCGGGCTGCCACTGAGAACTTCTTGACAGAAAACCTAAAATACCTAACAATTATTTGCCCGACCGGGGAATCGAACCCAAGACTTCGTGATATACGATCGGATATGCTAACTACTAGACCAACGAGGCAGTTGTTCATAGTGGCTCACAATTCGCTAGTGCGCAGCCGGCTGGTCGTCAAAGCACATGTTATATAAAGCGGGGCGCGCTGGCGAGTGCTACAGACACCTGTGCTCGCTCGACAGTGCTGGTGCTGCTGGTGCTGCTGGTGCTGCTGGTGGTTGCAGTGACAGAAGTAAGTCACTACATGTTACTCCTTTACGTCATTCAAAAGATAAAACGTACCTAACTGTGTGAGTAGGATATGGTGTGCAGGTAATTAACAAAAAAATTGGTTTAAAAATATTTTTACATTAATCTGTTTATAACTGTTTATTTTTAAAGGGCTAATTTATAATAGGAAGATAAATATTCATTATTAAATTTTATTAGGTAGTTATATAATACTTGGTTTAAAATAAAAATAAAATAATTACCACTCATATACTTTAAGTATGACAAATTAAAAGAACAGATTCCAAAAGTGCATTAAATACTTACCGCGTTATTTATAAAAATTAATTTATTTTTACTTTAAAACAATCCAATGAAAATTGAGCAACGTGCGGAAATTATTTCTTTGAAATCATTTACGTGGGTTGAGTTAGTTTTTATGCATGTCTAAGCATTAATTTCACACTGAATTCTAAAGCGTATGCTATTGAAAGCACTCATTTAGAAATACATATTACCAACTTTTTCTTTTATTATTTAAGTACTCGATTTAAACTCGATTTTTATTTTGATAAGAACTTTGGTAATTAATATGATTTATTAATTTAATTTAGGATTAAAAGGAATATTTATCTGTTGTCATAAAAGATTCAAAGTTTCGAATTTTAGTTGATGGAGAGCCGTACATTAGTAATATCCCATAATATAATACATGTCAGTATGTTAGTTGATTAACGTGAAGATAAAAAGCATCGCATATTTAAACCTGTTCGGTTTAACTGCAAAGGTAAACCCGAACCTGGCCTTATATTAACTGGCTCGATTACACAGTCGATTATGTTAATTACTTAGAATAGTGTAGAATAGAATAGAATAGAAAGAAAAAAAAATTAAAAGTTGACAGGGTATAGGCTAGTGAGGAAAACTTTCAGTGACACGACTAACTAATACCTCGGTATTACGGTATGAAGTGAAAAAGTTTACTAGTTCATAATTGATATTCTTAGTATTTTTTTTGTTAATACGTATAATAAATAATAATAAATTATATTTATTAAGAAACAAGCGGATACCCGTGACTTCGTTTGCGTCGATATTTTTTTTTAATCCCGTGAGAATCATTAATATATATATAGTTATATATATAAAGCTACTTGAAGTTACGTATTGATCACCTCTCCTGAACAATTTTGTATGGGACTTTTTCACCATATTTTCCGTGTGTGTAGAATTCAAAAAATTTAGGTCTACAAAATTATAGAGAGAGCTGGACGTGGAAAATTGACTAAAGTACCCTAAGGGATCTCGAAACCTATCAGTCGGAGAGGTACCATCCCCAAACAAAAAATGTTCAAAACCTTGGGCAATTGGGTGAACCGGTGAAAAAAATATGGCCATCAAACAAAAAAAAATTTCGTCTCCATACAAAAATTTCTTAATTTTCAAGAGGCTCTCCAGAACAATTTTGTATGGAACTTTTTTCCCCTCACTATTTAAGTGTGTAGAACTTATGGGTCTTCCTTCAGGAAAATTATGAAATGTCATGAACGTGGAAAATTTACCAGAGTACCCCAACGGCTCTCAAAAACTATCAATCATAGAGGCATGGTTCTGAAACTGAAAATGTTCAAAACCTTGGGCCCTTTGGTGAGCCAGTAAAAAAAAGATAGGTACCAAACAAAAAAAAATTTCGTGTCCATACAATTTTTTTTTTTAATTTTCAAAAGGCTCTCCAGAACAATTTTGTATGGAACTTTTTTCCCCTCACTATTTATGTGCGTAGAACTTATGGGTCTTCCTTCAGGAAAATTATGAAACGTCATGAATGTGGAAAATTTATCAGGGCACCACGACATTTTTGTATGAAACTTTTTCCCCCCACTACACGTATACATAAAACTTCAAGGTTTTTTTTTCACAAAAAATACAAAACGTAGTGAATGTGGAAAAATTACCAAGGTACCTCGTGGGTCCTCTAAAACTACCAGTCTTACAGGCATGGTCCCAAAGAAATGTTGTCAAAGACCTTGGACCATTTGGAGGACCGTTAAAAAAAATGGCCGCCGAACAAAAAAAAATCGTCTCCATACAAATTTTTTGTGTTCTTTTCAAGAGGTTCTCTTGGACATTTTTGTATGGAACGTTTTCCCCCCATTACACGTATAAATAAAACTTAAAGATTTTTTCACAAAAAATACAAAACGTAGTGAATGTGGGAAAATTACCAGAGTACCCTAACGGCCCTCAAAAACTATCAATCATAGAGGCATGGTCCAAAAACTAAAAATGTTCAAGATCTTAGGCCCTTTGGTAAGCCAGTAAAAAAAAAGATAGCTGCGGAGCAAAAAAAAATCGTGTCCATACAAAATTTCTTTTTAATTTTCAAGTGGCTCTCTAGAACATTTTTGTATAGATCTTTTTTCCCCACTAAACGTATGCATAGAACTCATTAGTGTCCTTTCAGAAAAGATACGAAACGTGATACCAATATTTCTTTCTATCTTTCAAGAGACTCTCCAGAATATTGTGGTATTTGGTATGGCCTCCCATTTCTTAATTTTACGAATATTGAAGAGACTACAAGGCCCGCGAGCTGCTTGCAGCTCGCGCACCGAGCGCAACACTAGTTATATATATAAAGCTACTTGAAGTTACGTATTGATCACCTCTCCTGAACAATTTTGTATGGGACTTTTTCACCATACTTTTCGTGTGTGTAGAATTCAAAAAATTTAGGTCTACAAAATTATAGAGAGAGCTGGACGTGGAAAACTGACTAGGGTACCCTAAGGGATCTCGAAAACTATCAGTCGGAGAGGTACTATCCCCTAACAAAAAATGTTCAACACCTTGGGCAATTGGGTGAACCGGTGAAAAAATATGGCCACCAAACAAAAAAAATTTTCGTCTCCATACAAAAATTTCTTAATTTTCAAGAGGCTCTCCAGAACAATTTTGTATGGAACTTTTTTCCCCTCACTATTTATGTGCGTAGAACTTATGGGTCTTCCTTCAGGAAAATTATGAAACGTCATGAACGTGGAAAATTTACCAGAGTACCCCAACGGCTCTCAAAAACTATCAATCATAGAGGCATTGTTCTGAAACTGAAAATGTTCAAGACCTTGGGCCCTTTGGTGAGCCAGTAAAAAAAAGATAGGTACCAAACAAAAAAAAATTTCGTGTCCATACAAATTTTTTATTAAATTTTCAAAAGGCTCTCCAGAACATTTTTGTATAGAACTTTTTCCTCTTACTATTTATATACGTAGAACTTATGGGTCTTCCTTCAGGAAAATTATGAAACTTCATGAATGTGGAAAATTTATCAGGGTACCTCATGGGTCCTCTAAAACTACCAGTCATACAGGCATGGTCCCAAACAAATGTTATTAAGGACCTTGGGCCATTGGGTGAACCAGTAAAAAAAAGATGGCCGCCGAACAAAAAAAAATTTTCTCCATACAAATTTTTTGGGTTCTTTTCAAAAGGCTCTCCTGGACGTTTTTGTATGAAACTTTTTCACCCCACTACACGTATACATAAAACTTAAAGGTTTTTTTCACAAAAAATACAAAACGTATTGAATGTGGAAAAATTACCAGGGTACCTCATGGGTCCTCTAAAACTACCAGTTATACAGGAATGGTCCCAAACAAATGTTGTTAAAGACCTTGGGCAATTTGGTGAACCGGCAAAAAAAAAGATGGCCGCCCACAAAAATTTTTTTTTTTAATTTTCAAAAGGCTCTCCTTAACATTTTTGTATGGAACTTTTTTCTTATCACTATTTATGTGCGTAGAACTTTTGAGTTTTCCTTCAAAGAAATTATAAAACGTCATAAACGTGGAAAATTTACCAGAGTACCCCAACGGCTCTCAAAAACTATCAATCATATAGGCATGGTTCTCAAACTGAAAATGTTCAAGACCTTGGGCCCTTTGGTGAGCCAGTAAAAAAAAGATAGGTACCAAACAAAACAAAATTTCGTGTCCATACAAATTTTTTTTTAAATTTTCAAAAGGCTCTCCAGAACATTTTTGTATGAAAATTTTTCCCCCCACTACACGTATAAATAGAACTTAAAGATTTTTTTCACAAAAAATACAAAACGTAGTGAATGTGGAAAAATTACCAGAGTACCCTAACGGCCCGCAAAAACTATCAATCATAGAGGCATGGTCCTGAAACTAAAAATGTTCAAGACCTTAGGCCCTTTGGTGAGCCAGTAAAAAAAAGATAGCTACGGAGCAAAAAAAATTCGTGTCCATACAAAATTTCTTTTTAATTTTCAAGTGGCTCTCCAGAACATTTTTGTATAGATCTTTTTTTTCCACTAAACGCATGTATAGAACTCATTAGTGTCCTTTCAGAAAAGATACCAAACGTAATAACAATATTTCTTTTTATCTTTCAAGAGACTCTCCAGAATATTCTGGTGTTTGATATACCTCCCATTTCTTTATTTTACGAATATTGAAGAGACTACAAGGCCCGCGAGCTGCTTGCAGCTCGCGCACCGAGCGCAACACTAGTTTTTTTCCTAAGCTCCTTTGAGCTCATACCTTGCTAAAAACTGTTAAAAGTTCACTGGCGGATGTTTAGGTAGATCAAAATGTAAACATCCGCCAGTGAAAGTCTCATCAAAATCGATCCAGCCTTTCAGAGATTAACCAGTAATCTTTAAAGTATTTCCTTTCTAACGAAAAAAGAATGAATGAAATCGGACCACGCGTTAACGAATCGCAGCTAAGTACACATTTTGACATTCATCCCCTCTCCCATGGGAACCATGCTAAACGGGATAAAAAGTCTCCTATATGTTACTCCGTAGTGTGAACTTAAATCATGCCAATTTTCACTTCAATCCATTCAGTAGTTTTTGCGTGATGCGCGCACAAACATACAGATAAACAGACAAACAGACAAAAATTTCAAAAATAGCTTTTTTACGTTCTAGTATTTATCCCTAACATCCCTCAGTTATTATTTTCCAAAAATCTTTAATGTATAGATACGACCAGTCTACGATTTTATTATACACTAGCTGTTGCCCGCGGCTTCGCCCGCGTGAATTTCGGTTTTTCACAAATCCTGTGGGAATCGTGGATTTCTGGTTCCTGTTCTCACTCCCTATTCAAATCTTTATACTTACATTCAAGGTAGTTTGCTATATTGATTTACCGATAGCTGTAGATTTTGGTTTTTTCAAAATCCCGTGGGAACTGTGGAATTGTGGTTTTTTTCAGGATAAAAAGTTTTGCCTATGTTTTAAGTCAGGGCATTATCTATCTCCATTCAAAATTTCAGCCAAATCTGTTCAGTAGTTAAGAGGCCGCTGCGATCATTTTTAGTTTCCAGTTTTGACCGCACGAGGGCGCTGCAATCACTTAAAGTTTCTGGCCTAGGCCGCCAGAGGGTGCTGCGATAGTTTTTTTAGTTTCCAGTTTTTGCCGGTAGAGGGCACTGTGATCGTTTTAATTTCCAGTTTTGGCTGTTAGAGGGCGCTGCTATTGCTCCAAGTTTCCGGCTTAGACCGCCAGAGAGCGCTGAGATCGTTTTTAGTTTCTAGTTTTGGCCGCCAGAGGGCGCTGCGATCGTTGTTAGTTTCCAGTTTTGGCTGCTAGAGGGCGCTGCTATTGATTCAAGTTTCCGGCTTAGGCCGCCAGAGAGTGCTGAGATAGTTTTTAGTTTCTAGTTTTGGCCGCCAGAGGGCGCTGCGATCGTTTTTAGCTTCCAGTTTTGGCCGCTAGAGGGCGCTGCAATCGGTTTTTTTAGTTTCCAGTTTTGGCTGCTAGGGGGTGCTGCTATTGCTTCAAGTTTCCGGCTTAGGCCACCAGAAGGCGCTGTGATCGTTTTTTAGTTTCCAGTTTTGGCCGCCAAAGGGCGCTATGATCGCTTCAAGTTAGACCGCCAGAGGGCGCTGCAATCGTTTTTAGTTCCCATTAAAACTTTCATCCCCTATTTTACCACCCTTAAAAGCAGAGTTTTCAAAATAAAATTTACAGTTTTATTATTTAAAACTCATAATCTAAATGCCGATTTTCAGGTCTGTAACTTTAAAAACATAGGACTTTCATAAAAATTTTCATCCCCTATTTTACCACCCTTAAGGGGAGATTTTCCTGAATAACTTACACAGGTTTTTATTATTTAAAAATTATAATTTCATATCCTATTTTCATATCTGTAACTTCAAAAACATAACCTTCCAACCCCCATTTTACCCCCTTAGGGGAGGATTTTCGTGAAATATTTTCCAGGCTGATATCTAAGCCCTAGAATTAACCTACCTTCCAAATTTTAAGTTGATAACAGCAAAATTATAATTAAAACTTCCCATTAAAACTTTCATCCCCTATTTTACCACCCTTATGGGAAGATTTTTCAAAATAAAATATACAGAGTTTTATTATTTAAAACTAATAATCTAAATGCCGATTTTCAGGTCTGTAACTTTAAAAACATAGGACTTTCATACAAACTTTCTACCCCCATTTTACCCCCTTAGGGAAGGATTTTAGGGGTACTAAATTGCCTATAACCTGCCCCAAAAGTTGGACAACCAAATGTAAGAAGAATTTTTCAAATCCGATTGGTACTTCCAGAGATTAGCGCGTTCAAACAAACAAACAAACAAACAAACAAACAAACAAACAAACAAACAAACAAACTCTTCCGCTTTATTATATTAGTATAGATATGTAAGTATCTTTATAACTTTAGCGTAGACTGCATATATTAACACCTTATTATTACAAAATAACGTGAAAATGAGCCACGTCAGCAATCATACTTCAATTACCACCGGTACGGAAAGCGGATTTTAGCCGGCTGGAAAACTCAGCAGTTGCTCGATTCAAAATTATATCCAGCTGTGTAGATTTTAGGTAGCATATTTATGTAACAAATAACAACGCTTCTAACTATGTGGACCCTGTGGACAGATGAATGCTAAGCCTTCATGCAATTTTCTTGCAAAATTTTCGTTAAGAAATTCATTGATTGCGCAATAAACTGGATTTAATAAACGTATTTTTACACAGTTTAAATTTTTCTAATGGCAAATCTAAAAATTCTTCCAAAATCTAATCATACATAGGCGTAAAGTCGAATAGGGAATTAGTTTAACTCAATTAATAAATGGATGACAATAGCAAACACCTGTTTCCGTGTAATCAATTCGAATTAAGCAACAAATCAAAGTTACTGTGTGATTAGGTGTATGTAGGACTCAGCGCACAGTTCACACTCATTTGAATAACGCCTCGCGTTCCACACGAACATTACCTACATGTTATGTGAAAAATGATGCGCGAATGATCTATGATGGTGTTTCAGTTTAAACTCCAGACGATTGACATCGTAACGATGAAAGAAAGTACTAGCTATTAGTTAATGAAAGAAAGTACTAGCTATTAGTTACTTTGCTTTCTGTCTGCATCATAATTTCTCATTGATAGAGAGGTTGGAGACCTTTTAATTACTCACATATTGATATGAATTTTTGACATAATAATGATTACTCCTTAGAGATCCTTCTACATACTCGTAGGCGCACTTTTCGACTATTACCAAGTTAACGTGCTCTCCGAGACACGAAAGAAGAATAAAAGTTGAATTTGATTCAGACTTCCAAAATCGATCATCCATTCAGTTAGCGACTTGTCTCAACGTTGCTTACACACCACAATTGATATGTACATGCCCTCGCAACTAAACCACACCACCCTTATCAAAACTGCTTCGTTGGTCCAGTGGCCAGTTTGTTTGGCTGAGAATCATGTTGTCTTTGGTTCGCCCCGGATCGGGCCAAAAAAAGAAAGTTTGTGGGGAGTTCTGCCAACCCTCGGAACCCCATTATCTATCCGTTCTTCGAACTCTATGCTCCGCCCGTTGCCACTTCAGCTTCGCGACTCGTTGATCTATGTCCTGTTCCACAGCTGGGCACAGGCCTCCTTTCTCATAGGAGAGAGGAATTTAGAGCTTAGACCCGCCACGCTGCACCAATGCGGTTGGCGGGCTTTAACGACTAATGTCACATGAGAGTGATAATAACCGGGACCGACTGCTTAACGTACTCTCCGAGGCACGGGGATGAGACACCGCCAACTACCAACTCCGGGCTGGTACAGAGAATTTCTTGACAGAAAAACCCAATACCTAACAATTATTTGCCTGACTCGGGAATCGAACCTGAGACCTCGCGATCTGCAGTCTAATATGTTAACCACTAGACCAACGAGGCAGTATATATGTCGGTGACTCTGATTCTTTTACGGATTTACATTTCTGATTTGATCATCCAATGAGTGACTCTGAGCTTTCTTATATGACCACAATACTGCGTATACAATTTACGATTTGAGATCGCAACCGATCGCTGAATATGTGATCGATAAAAAAGTATCTAAGTGTTCCGAAGCCGCAGTTGGCGAGTAATACTCTGATTGGCGCACTTATCTGTTCCCGGGTCATTTGCCACAGTTCCACGGTACACTCCGCCCACTACACGGATATAGACTGAATCACACTTTCAAAATGCGACACAACACTTACCGTTACTCACCGAGGTAGAGTAGTTCAAATTAACTTTAACAGTGCGTGTTATACAAATGACGTGGGTGAAATATTAACTTTCGGGAAAAGTTAATTTTGAACGCCCGCCGCCCGCGCCGATTTTAACCGCCGTTTTGAACCATTCGGGTCGAACAGTGCGTGCGAGCATCGCATTGAGTCGGATGTTCATAGTGTGATTCTGGACATAGAAAATGAAACGATTACAAGTAGTCGGCGCGTTTCTATAGTATGTTGCTGGCAAAAGCGAAATAATCATGTCGATAAGGACAATAAAAAGATTAAACTTGTGCGTAGCTCCGCGGTCCAGTATGGCGACGAAATACCTACCGTACTAAAATAATATGAAACCGTCCCATATAGTATGGTTTTTCTTTTTAACAATATTTTACAGTAATGGTTTTATTAATTTTCTATTACCTTATCGAATAGAAGCAGGCGTTACTTTGCGGAAATCCATAATATATGATGAAAAGTCAAAATTATTTTGCTATGATCCGCAAAACCGTCAAATTTGTATGGTACAACAAGCAGCATGTGCTATGCCCTGTCAGCCTTCCTGCTAGACTCTACAATGACTTTGCAGTTGTGCATTGTAGAGTCTACATCTCCTGAGGATGCTCCGGTGTCGGAGCGAAACGATCGTCGAGTTTATTTCGGTGGTTGATTTGTGTGGTGTTACTTGGTGGTGGTGCTTGGGGTCCGCTTGGTTGCTTATTTTTCCTGCTTATTTAACAGCAGGAAGGCTGACAGGGCATAGCACATGCTGCTTGTTGTACCATACTTTGACTGTTTTGCGGATTATAGCAAAATAATTTTGACTTTTCATCATATATTACCTTATCGTGTGAATAAGTTGTTAAATTATGCTATCGAGATTTTATTCATTCATAATAACTATTTTCAATCATTTATTTTTAATTTTTTTGACAAAAAAGCTTCACTACTGAACAAAGTGTTCTCCTATCCAAGAATTTTTACTAAATTATATAGGTTTTCTCTCGATGTTTCCTTCACTGAAAAACGACTGTGTCAACCACTCGTTGAGGATTTGCACCTGCTGGCAAAGAATTTAAAGGGGACTAAAGTACACGTGGTCCTTACTCTATGATGCCGGTAACACTCCACAGCTTCTTATAATTGTATTAATTAACTAGCTGAACCCCGCAACTTCGTTCGCGTAGATATAGGTTTTTATATAGGATCGGATCGGATGCCATAATTCTTTTATGTACCTAAACTAAATGTAGCCTGTTACTCCTTATAACATTGAAAGTTCCATTAAAATCAATCCAGCCGTTTCGGAGATTAGCTGGAACAAATAGACAGAGCGACAAACATAAATTTAAATGCACACCAGCTTAAAATAAGCCGTACGGTCAAAGATCCGGGTCCCAAGTTATTTGAACCCAATACTGAGGGTTGTAATGTCTGTCATTTCTGAACTAAAAAACTTATGACCTTGAAATATTTACGGGACAATATATAAAGTACTACCCTTCTAACAAAAAGAATGAGTGAAATCGAACTACACGTTAATGAATTACAGCTAAATACACGTTTTAACTTTCATCCCCTTTCCCAAGCGAACCGTGCTGAATTTTGGGATATGGAGTATCCTATGTCCTACCTCGGAGTATAAACTCAAATCGTACCAAGTTTCATTCGAATCAATTCAGTAGTTTCGGCGTGATGCGCGGCCAAGATACAGACAGACAGACAGACAGACAAAAATGAAAAAAATTACAGTTTTGGCTTCAGTATCGATTATAGAGTGCCCTCCAATAAAAAATTTCAAAATATCTTCAATGTACAGAATTGGATCTGTTACAGTTTTATTATACACACATCAACACTGTCTAGGGATATTCTGATTTTCTCAATTTATTCAAAATTGGTTATAACTAACATACAATATGTATATATTTTTGTAAAGCCTATTTATCAGACTATCTTTTAGAATAAAACAGAATTAGTTTTTTTGTGTAAATAATTTTTTATTGAAATAAAGACAAAAAGTGAAATGATGGTAAATTTAAGGATGAATGTCTTTTTAAGAAAAAAATATAATTTTAGCAAAATTATCAGGTTTTTTGCAGTTACGTGAAAAATTATTTAAAATTAGTAGTCAGTAAACCACCCATGGACGTTAACCACGGTCCTACAACGGCTTTTCATGCTTTGAATCAAGTTATCAAAGTCTTGCTGTGGGATATTGTCCCAGGACCTGCTAAGATGCAAAAAAAGTTGCTTTGCAGTCGCAATGTTCGGAGGAAAACTCCTCAAAGCCCTTCTTTGGAGCATGTTCCATGCGTGCTCTATGGGGTTTAGGTCTGGTGATTCAGCGGGCCAGTCTAAGATCGACACATCGTGCTCTTGTAGCCAGCTGGTCACCACTCGCGCAGTGTGCGAACGAGCTTTGTAGTGCATGTGCGTGAAAACTTGATCCATTTGCAGTCGATTGGGATAGATTATTGGTGCTAGCACCTGATTACGGTATTTTTCAGAAGTCATGGTGTTTCTGATCCAAACGAGATCTGTTCTTCCATCGATACGAATTCCCGCCCAAACCATAATTGTTTTGCCGTGGTATGGCTGGACTTCCTGACGGTGTCGCAGACGGTTGTCACGACCAGGAGCTCGCCATACACGTACTCTTCGTAAATCAGGATGAAATCCGAATCGGGACTCATCGGTAAACAGCACTACAGACCACTAGTTATCTTCCTAGAGCAAATGTTCGCGAGCCCACTGTAATCTTCGTCCACAATTTCCTCTGCGTAGTGCTGGAGTACGAAGCGGCCTGCGAGCATGAAGGTTAGCCTCGTGCAGTCTTCTCCTCATTGTTTCGTCACTGACAAGCAAATGGTGGTCTGACTGGAGCCTTTAAACCAACTGCATGGCTGTAGCATTTGGTTATCTTCTCGCGGTCATTTGCGAAAATCGGTCCTGTCTTCGGGCGGTTATGCGCTTCTCGCCTGGGTGCCGTTCAGCTACTTCACCAGTGGTGCAATAACGTGACCACAACCTTGATATCACGTTTTTTCTTGTTTCAATCGCCTCGGCAATACTTCGTTGAGGAGCCCCAGTTTGGAGCGTACCTACTGCCCTTAACATTTCGTCTCTTGTTAAATGGCGCCTCTGCATGATGCATACAGTTGCATAAATTAGAAATTAACCAATAATTTTCATTGAAACTTTCATTTGATACAAAAATATACCAAAAACTGGGTTAGGTCAATTGAAACTTTCGAACTTCGCTACAATTATGCCGCACAAATCTTTTGTTTTCAATTTATTTTTTCAAATTCAAATTTAGAATCATTTAATATGGTCTACAAAATAAGCTTTAATTAAAATAATTTAAAACCGATTAACATTTTTCGAGTTTCAGAACTTTATACAAAATATCCCTAGACAGTGTTGATGTGCATATTATAGATATACTTACTTAGTGCTCATCGCGTCTTTCTAATACAAGCTAGGTCTTTCCCAAATAAATTGATTACTCGATTTTATAAATCGTTTTAACTGAAACGTGATTTCTTTAAAATGTCTCAGGTCATTTTAAAGGACTATTAATCAACCGATATAAAAGGACAATGGACGTAACATTCTATACTCCCCGCTTTCAATACTTACGCAGTATAAAAACGTAGCTATTCTGAGCTTGAACATAGACTCGCTTGTTGTACAAAAACTGGAATGAAACACGCGAGGCTCTTTCCACAGCTCGCGAGATGTCCGCGCCATAAGACATGCAAATCTATTGTTCGGACAAATGCACTGCTCTCATCATCGCAAACGCAGAAGATAAAGCGATGAAATAAATACATTTCAGACAACAATCCTTAATCACACTATTATAAAGGCGAACTTCCTTGAAAGTAGGTATAAAGGTTGGAAAAGGGATCGGGAGTGGGAGCCAGACATCCACGATTCCCTCAGGATTTGTGAAAAACCGAAATTCACGCGAGCAAAGTCGTGGGCAAATGCTAGTATATATATATAATTTTTCCTTGCCCTATGTAAGTAATTATGGCATCAAGCCTGGTGGAACTCTCCCAGTGCCGATGTATCTACTCTAGCAGCACCTACAGAAAAGGTTACCTTACAAGCTCATGTGCTGATTAAATCAAATAATTATCTTATCCATAAAATGTTAACACGACTATTTGAAGGAGGATAGGAAAATTGTTATTTTGAGTAATGCACTCTCGCAACTTTGCTACGGAATATTCTATAGATCCTTTTTATTAAAAGAAAAATAATATGTTTCTCATTTCATCTTCTAAGATACAGAAATATTTTTATTTTACAAACAGAATCTCTTTTAAATGGTGCTGTTTAATACTTTTTTTCATTTAATTGAACACACAGTCGTATGCTAAACTGAAATTGTTGTATAAAGAAGAGTTTTTGTTAAAACGCTTTTGCTTTTAATTTGTACCACAAACCGCGATGATTATAATCTCCATTTCGTTGAGAAACATTTAATACAAAAAGAAACTGCACTTGTTGTGTCTATTATAGTAATACTATGGGTATGTTTTTCGTAAAATTTTCGGTTCCATCTTGTACCAAATTGCGTTTAGGTAAAGTTTGTTCTTTATTAGGGACTAATTTATATTATGAAGTATTTGTTATTTCTTTCATTTGGTACAGTTTTATTTCGAAAACAGTTTAAATAATACTTACTCGTGTGCGTATACGTATATTAAGTGTTCTATTCTTCATTATTATTTTTTTTACTTTTAACTCAAAAAAAAAACTATGAGTATTTTAAATTAGTGTACGTAAGCTGAAAATAGAAGTCCTTGCTTATAACCAGACAGTAATCTTGCGACATTTTCATCATTTCTTGAAAGATATTATGATACGTGGGTAGGTATGGCTTTTGGTTGTCTTTTGTACGTAATGCCATTAGCCTGAGTGCAGTCAGTGTGCCGACTTATGTGTTATGTGTGCTCACGGTTCTCATGTGTACTTGTGTACAGCTAGAAACACATTACCACTGACACAAGATATCTAGACATTAGTATTTCAATTAAGATTTCGACACTTGTGTTACCTATATACTTGCGTCGATCAAGATAGAGAGAGCGCTCACGGAGCGGTTCGCACCCGCGCCCGCCGCGGTTGCGGGCCCGCAATACTCGAAATTCATACAAATGTCGAGTGCAAAACTCACGACGCGATTTACTCCCGCAGAGTTGGCGGTTGCTCGCGGCTCCCGCAGAACCGGCGGGCAGCGGGCGCCCGCGAGCTTTGCGGGCGTCGCCCGCAAGCTCTGCGGTTTTTTGGCGGGCGCGATCGCATTTTTCTTATAGGAGGAGCTGGCGAACAAAACGGTATAATTGCATCAAACTAAAGAGTAAGAGTCTTTATTTGCAAAAATGTGGTAAAAATATTATGGATCTTAAAGCTTATTGTCTTCCAACACATTTAACTAATAAATTAGTGTGCAAATTGAATTACTGATTTTAAGACTAAACAAAATGACGTAAGTAGCATACATGTCACCGTTCTAAAGATATAAATATAAAATTAATTGCAATAAATAGAATTTATGTCATATATTCTTTTAAATTGTAAAAACATTTCTCCATGAGCCAGTTCTTTAGTTTTACTTTAAAAGTTTGGAGAGGCATGGCCTGTATTGATTCAGGTAACCTATTAAATATTAATTATTAAATATTAATATTAAACTGAATGACATACTTACAGTGAGCTTTTGGCGTGGATTTTTATTTACCCATATGTAGTTTGTGACTTTATTGAACATAATAATATGTTAAATTCAGTTTGCTATCTCATATAAGTTAACGGAAGCAATCATTAATTAATATTCCAAGCAATAACTTGTTTGTGTAAACACATAACTCCAGAAGCAGACTATCAATTAATATTAAAACTAAATCAAACTATTATTAAAATATCTGCGTTTATCACCCGCACATAACTCAATTTATATCAACTCAGAGATTAGTTTAACTGAGATCTATTTTCAAATATATTTTATACTAATTAATTAATTACACTCAGCCAAGTCCAAAATGGCAGCATTTATTCGATGAGGGTGTGATTGCTATCGCAGCCCTCAATCAAATATCATGACCTAGACGCTGAAGCATCTAATAGTCGGTTGAGTCTTTGGAGGAGACTCAATTCATGGCTTCGAAGTACCCGTATTTATACCAATAATTCAAGATGGCGGTTCGGCGCCACTGAATGAATCAAATGTCAGTTAATTCTAACCTATTTCAATTATGAAATTAATAATTCGTAAACCATTTCTAAAAATTCTAATTAATTTTCAACAATAATTTAACATTTGTAAGTCAGTCTGACATTTGTAAGTTAGTTTAGGCCAATTTCAACATAAATTGTTTAAAAACTTTATTAGTGAATAAAGTTTTTAAATGATAAACTTTTTAATTAAAAAAAAATTCTTAGTAAAAAAAAAACAAATTTTTCTTCTGAAAAAGAAATAATCATTTTGATTGACATCTTACAAAGTATGGAAATTAATCCATTTTGAACGAAAACGTGCTCGATTATTCAAATCTTTCGAAACTTTATTGTAATTATGCCGTTATCATCGAAATGGATGCAATTTTGATACAGTTGCGGGCCGTTTTAAGTAAAATTAAGTTGATATTCTTATTCAGCAAGCCAAAGACCATCGGATTAAAAAATATAACATTTTGTTCGCCAGCTCTTCATATATAAATATAACCGCCGGTCTTGCGGGCGTCGCCCGCCAACTCGGCGGGCGACGCCCGCAGCCGCGGCGGCTGCGGTCCCGCAAAAACAAGCGGGCTCGTGAGCGCGCTCTCTCTAACCTCTCTCCCGCAGCCGCGGCGGCTGCGGTCCCGCAAAAACAAGCGGGCTCGTGAGCGCGCTCTCTCTAACCTCTCTCCCGCAGCCGCGGCGGGCGCGATTCCAAACCGCTCCGTGAGCGCTCTCCGACAATCGTCATAGAGCATGTTGATACATACACTTGTTCGTAATGTACCTGAATAAATCAACATTATTTCTATTTTACAAAAGAAGGTTTCAGAATAGATTTTTCGACAACTTATAGATATAAAAGTTTATCCTTTTCAAATTTTTGCTAGAAATGAGGATTGTTATCACTTAACTGAGTGATATTAATAAGACATATTTTATGTTTAAACTTTGTTCTCGGTATTTTCAAGACCTGTAGCATTATAGCAAAGTTAAGTAGTAAGAGTAATTAGTTGTAAAAAGAACTGCAATAACTAAATGATGAAATCTGATTTCCTACTTGAGTTCTAGACCCTAGTTGTAAACTTTTATCATTAAATAACGAACGGAGTAGATAAAAGACTTAATTAGGTACAATAGAATGAAGTAACTGAGTCTTGTATTTATAAAAATAGCAGCATCTATTGATATAAATCAAAATTGCGACTCAAAGAAAAACTCTCAACTTATACAAAGAAATGTTGGTCACTCTTTATAATTATTATGTAAACCAGAAATTTACTTTTCTTAATTACAATATCAATTTATTTAAGTTCGATTGAAAATAAAAAAACATACGTTAGTAAAATTAAATCTCGTTCCGTATCCAAAGGGGGCCAAATGGAGCCTTCTACTTAGCATATCTACCATGGTAGACCAAGATCCCAGTGCGATCTGACATAATTTATTTTCGGAAAGATGAAACCTTAGGCTCTCACTTAGTGTCTCATTTGCTTTAAATAACTGCGTAATTGTGGAGTTCGTAACTGGGGTACATAAGGAGATATCAAGTGTGAAAGGTAACTAAAAATAAGAGTAACTAACTTAACTTATTTTCACTTGGCAAATTTTTATATACATATATATTGTAGAATATCACTCCGAACCACTACCAACAGTATCAGACACTTTCCATGGGCCAGCACTTTTATCAGACACTTTAAAGCTCCATAAAAATTAAATGAACTTACTTATTTTTAGATGTCTGATTTTTAACCCCCGACGCAAAAACGACGGGGTTCTATAAATTTGACGTGTCTGTGTGTTTGTGTGTGTCTGTTCCCCTTTAGCGCTCAAACGGGTGAACCAATTTGAATGCGGTTTTTTTTGTTTGAAAGGTAAATTAGTCGTCAGTGTTCTTAGCTATGGTTGATGAAACAACGATCCAAGATGGCCGCCGCTACAATATGGCGGATTACATATTTTTTCACAAATCCCTCAATATGGGTATCAAATGAAAGGGCTTGACTAGTAGAATAGCACTGTGAAAATCCAAGATGGCCGCCACCACAAAATGGCGAATGTCGGGGGTTTTTTAAATTTTTAATTTATACTTATTAATATGTAACTAAGACAACTATCATAAAGTTATATTTCATCACTCAGACAAATTGTAATGACCAAAGATCTCCATAAGTACCCCAGTTACGAACTCCACAATTACGCAGTTATTCAAAGCAAATGAGACACTACCACAGAATATATAATAGTACTGACACTACTGAGAGCCTAGAGTTTCATCTTTCCGAAAATAAGTTATGTCATATCGCACTGGGATCTTGGTCTATGGCGCTACGTTTTAAGCACCTTGTTTTCTGCCGTCTTGATGTTGCTATGGTATCTATCTAGTTATTTACGAAGAATTATTTATATGTGCATTGTAAAGGACCCTTTGTTGTCCGACTCGCGATTCATCGATTTTTTATAAATAACACCATGAATTAATAATAGCTCTCTTTTAGTATAACTACCACAGTTGTGCGCTTTATTCCAGACTAGCTGATGCCCGCGACTTCGTCCATGTGGATTTAGGTTTTTTAAAAATCCCTTGAGAACTCTATGATTTTCCGGCATAAAAAGTAGCCTATGCGTTAATCTAGAGTATAATCTATCTCAGTTCCAGCCAATTTCAGCCAAATCAGTTCAGTAGTCTTCGCGTGAAAAAGTAACAACTATACAAACGTTCGCCTTTATAATATTAATGTGATTTTGCGAGTTATAGCCAGCTTTTCTCGTTTTCAACTTTTGAAATATTCTTTTGTTCTCTAATAAATATTATTATGACAGAGAAATTCATGAAACTTAGCTCCGGAATATCAACCTACGTCCATAAATTAACAAAAGTCATAACAAAATCAGTTTACGTTCGTTCTTAAATAATTAATAAATTATTATATTAGATCAATCTTATCTGTTTTAAATAGATATTATTATTGTTTTGTTTTATTACTTACTGTTTTATTATTGTTTTCATTCAACACAAAGTCTTGGTCTCCAAATCAATCCTTGTAAAAACTTATTGTTTCAAATGGAGTTCATTCCATAATATAAATAATTCTGCCAAGGCTCGATGAATGAATTAATTAATATTAATATTCATATTATATTCAATTCGACCTAGCGTCACACGGCTAATTAACAGTGGCGAATTTTGTTTACTCTTATTTGTATAAACGTGTGTGTGTGTGTGTGTGCAGTCGCAGAACACACAATGCAGAGCAAGGCCAGCGCGTCGAGCCCGAGCGCGAGCGTGCGCGCAGTGCTGCTGCTGATGCTCGTCGTGTGCTTGGTGGAATGCACCACAGGTAATCAGATCCTGTTGTCTGTGTGTGTGTGTGCAGTCGCAGAACACACAATGCAGAGCAAGGCCAGCGCGTCGAGCCCGAGCGCGAGCGTGCGCGCAGTGCTGCTGCTGATGCTCGTCGTGTGCTTGGTGGAATGCACCACAGGTAATCAGATCCTGTTGTCTGTGTGTGTGTGTGCAGTCGCAGAACACACAATGCAGAGCAAGGCCAGCGCGTCGAGCCCGAGCGCGAGCGTGCGCGCAGTGCTGCTGCTGATGCTCGTCGTGTGCTTGGTGGAATGCACCACAGGTAATCAGATCCTGTTGTCTGTGTGTGTGTGTGCAGTCGCAGAACACACAATGCAGAGCAAGGCCAGCGCGTCGAGCCCGAGCGCGAGCGTGCGCGCAGTGCTGCTGCTGATGCTCGTCGTGTGCTTGGTGGAATGCACCACAGGTAATCAGATCCTGTTGTCTGTGTGTGTGTGTGCAGTCGCAGAACACACAATGCAGAGCAAGGCCAGCGCGTCGAGCCCGAGCGCGAGCGTGCGCGCAGTGCTGCTGCTGATGCTCGTCGTGTGCTTGGTGGAATGCACCACAGGTAATCAGATCCTGTTGTCTGTGTGTGTGTGTGCAGTCGCAGAACACACAATGCAGAGCATGGCCAGCGCGTCGAGCCCGAGCGCGAGCGTGCGCGCAGTGCTGCTGCTGATGCTCGTCGTGTGCTTGGTGGAATGCACCACAGGTAATCCTCGCCTCAGCCTCTTCCACTGTGCAGCATTTAAGCTCTTACTCTCGTTAACGGTCTTTACTATACCAATTAAATTAGCTACGTTCCGCTTGCAACAGAAGAACAATTCCAATGCCATTTATATTTACTCCCTTTATTTATACAATTTTATCCACATTTGAAAATATCCGCATTCGTGTAACTGAAAATTCTTAGGAATTCAATAAGTGTTTGACTCAAGTTCTCTAGCAGTTCGAGCTTTGAGCTTTATACCTTTGTCAGGTCATGGCGGTAAATACTATTATTTATATTAGAGGTCAAATTTATCAACCGCCGCTAAACCCTTTAGTACAGATTTCTTGAGTTTTCACAAAATTATGGGCCTATAAACTGAGGATCGATGCATACTTTTTCATCCAATGTACTTACCTACGATGCTGAAAAGTTTAATAAAGCGGTTCCATATGATTTAATTATTTGTTGTGTAAACGACGCAAAGCAAAGCTTATGAGCTTTAATTTACATTAACCAATACTTCCTCCATCCGCAGGTTTGTACAAAGTTTAAGCTAATAATGGTATAAGTTTAGTATAATGGTATTAGTTTTACAACCTTTTAATTAAATTGACATGTCTTATAATGCCTTCTTTTTTCGCATCATACATTGTGCAAAAGATGGCATTTTGAGACTTGTTTCATTATTATTTCCCATATTAGATGTATCTTTTTTTAATCACGTAAATACATTTTCTTTTAAGAATTACTCGTATCCAATCAATTTTATAAATGTATTGAACATAATATCTTTTGTGATATCTCGTTCTCGGTAAATAACTATATTAAGAAAGGATGTAGGTATAGTAGGTATGGTATGTTTGAGGAAAATCCTTTAGGACATATGAGTTAAACTATTAAAATGTCAATAGACCTAATTAGAATCAAAAGTGCGTACCTAACGCGTTTCGGATGACTTGATGACCCTTTGTCATTTGTCGGGAGTCTACGATAATTACATTCCACTTTCACAAGACAAATTGACTGAATTATTCACAATCACCATAGCGAAACCGATTCTAGAATGTCTTTATTACAAGCTATACCTATCCCTCGTGAAATTATCGTCCGATAGACGCCCACAGCTAGACATAGGTCTCTAGTAGGGATCTCCATCGCCGCGGTCTTGTGCTGTTTATATCCAGCGACTACCAGCGACGCGTCTGGTGTTGTCGTTCCTCCTAGTGGGGTATCTGCCAACACTGCGCCTTGCGTTATGCCTGGACTCCATCAGAGCGGAGATGTGCGGAGATGTCTGAAGCGGAGACGAGAAGAATTGAAAAATCATAATAATCATGTAAATCATATGATTTACATTAGTTATAAAAAATCATAATTAACAAATTAATAAACTTTTACGAAAATTTATCGCAAGATCTTATGAAGTATAAATTATATATCAAAAGGTCTCCACGAAGTTTAAAATTTTTAGGCCAACTATTTATACCTTTCATCACATTGTTTATGCCAACGGAAATTGGGGACAAATTTGTTAGTTTACAATTGAATAACTTATTGAAAAATGGTGATTAAACTTATTTTTCTTCAGGGCTCGATGCTTTCAAGTATTAAGAAGATACTAGAATTTTTTCAAATTTTTAAAATCACATTTTATGTTATAAAAAAATTATTTTCATTGGTGAAGGCTCGCGCGTGCATGCCGTGTACGCCGCGCGGAGCCCTATTTTCAACATCAAATTAAAGTTATAATTAATAATGGAGATAGAGTTTCGATACTTGAGACTTTTTTATTGGAAATTTCCTCCTCTTTAACGAACTTTTTTCAAAATTGCTGAAATAAGTATAAATATTTTTCGAGTTATTAACATAAAACGAAATATCATTTTTTTTTCATCTTATTTTGTTAATAACAATTGCAATTTTTTACCTGCACCAAAATCCTTCAAAAACATTTTTCTAGAGGTGATTCCGAATCGGATGAGCTATCACTCATATTTTTAGGACCTTTATCTCTATTTTTCACGTTTTCGAACTTTTTGACCAGTCTAATACACGAAAGGCAGGTGTCTCAGTTATGTCACTATTACTTAAACTGTTCTTAGGGTTCCGTATTTTACTTCTTTTACGGGTTATGCGATGCGGGGGAAACTAGCAACGCCGCTCACTGCACGCAGCTCACATCTCTTCTCGTCTCTGCTACGCGCTGTTGCCAGCTTGCGAGGGACAGCTCACACCTCCGCTTTGTACCACCGCCAAGCTCAGGCACAACTCACATCTCCGATCGTGCCATACAAAAATGATACATTTCCGCTCACTGGTATCCACTGAAGCGGAGCGGAGACGAGATGCGGGAATAACGAAATTCTATTGGTTGTTTAAATCCATCGTTTAAATCACATCTCCTCTCCTCTCGTCTCGTCTCTACTCTGGTGGAGTCCGGGCCTTAGGAGCTCGTCATTATAGCACCTTCGGAATACTTGGGGATTTTTTGAACTACGTGCCCCACCCAATGCCACTTCGGTTTTTCAACCCTTTGACCAATGTCGGTGACTCTGGTTCGGATCTCCTTATTTCTGATTTGATCACGGAAAACCTCTCAGCATATGAAAAATACATTACATTTAAATTAGGGCTACTCGTAAATCGTATGCTGAACGAGATTAAAAAAGTAAAATTGCCTGTATTATGTTTTATTTTTTCAAAGACATTTTAACTAAAATGTCATTAGTCAGTAATGCGTACATATTTTTCAAAACAATATTCTGTGGATATCAACCAATTTCACTTTAGAAAGAGAGTTTTAAAAGGTCAATTAAGAAGGGAAAGATCCAGAAAAACAGTTGTAGAGACGCAGAACACTTTTATTACGTTTATTTTTTTAGCTTCATACTTTGAGTTACAAATCCAAGATGTCACATAAGATAAGAGTTCTCTAAGCGTTAAATTCCCTAGCGCACGACAATTACGTATCTAAGTAGTATAATTATCAAAATATGTGTGTTTCATAATTGCAAAAATATACCTAATAGCTGATGTCTTTATTTTGAGTTTTAACAAGCATATTTTTTGGTGAGGTTGATTTAAAGTTCACTTTAGTTTTGCACGATTCACAGAATGAGGCAAGTGTTTAGGATGCCACCTGTGCAGATACATTAGCAGCATCTCACATCCAGGTGACCTATGGTGCCTCTATGACAATATTTTGTCAACTTCCATAGGAATTTCATCTTTATGCCTTTTGGTGGGTTACTGTGCGGCCCGGGGCTGTTTTAAGTTAGCTTTTAGTTTCTTTTATAAATTAAGTATAAGTAGTTAACAGTTATTGTTTTAATAATATAGAATTATTTGATAATAAAAAATGATTTAGACACGTATGCTTTCATACAATCACAGTAACCTTGTTACTTCACTTGGGGATTCGTTGGATAGTTTTGACAGTTGAATCATCGGATTAGCGGTAAACGTTGAAAGTTAGAAGTTGGACAGTTTTGGTAATTTTTGGGATTTCATAAACTGTTTGGAAGTACGTGTTTAGGCGTAGAGACTTACTTAATTTATACCCGAGCTCGTTATTTATTGTAAATCCCTCAGTACTCGTCCCTTGGGTAGTTTACGAATAGGTACTTCAACTTTTGAACCGACGTGTAGTATTTCGATACTCGAAGAGTCGAGATATGCAAATTCGAACTAAGTATGCAGGTTACCACTAGCGGAAAAGTCATACTGCCAAGCAATTTAGCGGTCGGCCACAACGACGTCGCGTAGAAATCAGTTGAGAGCGCTAACTCTCATGTTAAAGGATCCTTGACTTCAGAAAAGAGTAGATAATAATGAGTTACTTATTATCTACTCTTTTCTGATGTCAAGGAACCTTTAAAGTCTATTCGCTGGTATATACCTACTCACTGGCTACACGCGTGAACTAGTTAATGATAAGAAAATTAGAAATTGTGAACATATTACACGTCGGTCGTCAATAAAGTAACAAATCACGTCGTAAAGCGTGCGACTTGTGGGCCGACCATAATTACATCAAGTCTCACATCGCGGTGCCGTAAAGTATGCCCAATATTTACACCGAACTAATATTCACTCTCAGTATAAAGTTAACGAAATTTTATCATAGCTATTTACTCTGCTTCTAATAGAATAATTACTGATCGTATTTTTATTTTATGTTTTTATGTAATCGGCGTCCATATAGCTTATACAAATTTTGAGAAAATACTGGTAGGTAATTAAACCGAACAGCTGTTTTATTTCAAGTAGACCTACTTTTCAGGCTCACTTGAAACGTTGGCATATTATAGTTAAGCTCTAGAGTCTAGAAAAAACCATTAAGTTAATCATTCATCAGTATAGGTACTCTCTTCAAAAGCAATACAACTCATTGCATGCATTCAAAAAATGCATGCAAAACATGCATTCAGAACCAATTTGATACTTCAGTCGAAATACAAATCATTTATCTTTACATAAATAGTTGTATTGTACAGGTAGTTGAAAATCGATGTAATTTTCCTAGTAACAGAAATTAAAACTCCGGAATATTGTGTAAATGCACATGCATGTGATGCATGGCAGTTAGGCGTGTGTGCTGACGTGCGCGCTAATTGAGGGTTTATTAATTAATGAACAAAGGTCGTGGACTTCTCGGTACCGCCCGCTAGTGTTGCAGCTACTCGCCGCGACCTGCTGTTGCGGTAGGTCCTCGCACGTCATGCACAGAATAACACAATTTTAGACTTTTTTTAATTTAATCCATACTAATGTTATAAAATATGCGAAAGTGTGTCTCTCTGTCTATCTGTCTGTCTGTCAGTCTATCTGTTTGTCTGTCTGTCGCTAGCTTTTCATGACTATGGAAAGTAATGACAAAGACTACTAACAGTATAACTGCATAAAATCGCGAATAGGTAGTCGCCCGCCGTCCCTCTTGTTCCAAAGTAGCATTTTAAGTTAGTTGTTCTTGGCCTTCTCGATTAACGTATAGCGTTGTCCTTTTCAGTTCACAGTAGGTGTCGTAGGTTCACAGTGTCGGATGTGCTGCTTAGATAGATCGTGCTCACCTAAAAGATGCCAGCTATACTTACCCTTGCTTTTAAACTGCATAATATACTTAGGTACTAGGTGCTATACCTAGTACCTATATTAAGTAGTTTAAAAGCAAAATAGAAAAGAAAATATAAACTAGAAACAATCCCATATTGTTCCATTTATGTGAGCATTAGGTAGCGTAATCTTGCAATAACTCGAGAAGACAATTCAATAGCTACTCAATTATAACGGAAACGTTTAAAGTGAGCGGTATAACACCGCGGGGCGCCGCTATTTGTTACGAATAGACAGACAGACATGCTGACTTGTTGCTTGTATAATATTTATATACTAAGATGTATTTTAACCGATAATGTTTTAACTGTGGTCACGCAGTTTTTAAATTTTTCGATGGTTAAATACACAATTTTCTTCGAGATATCAGAGCTGATTTCGTGTTATAGTTTTTGCAATTCTTTTAGACAATTTATATATTTGTTTCTTCATTTTATACAATTTTATAACCTACATCTCCATTTTACTACAAAAGCATGTCTCTGGTGATATGTTTTTCGATTTATTTTAAGAATATTAGCCCAACTTAAGAGCTTAGCAACTGGCTAGAGTACAATGACAATTTAAGTGTTAAAGAGATGCAGCAGAGCAATGTAAGAGAGTGGAGGCGAGACAAACGCTACAAGTTTTGCTCCTTTCAGCTTACCCTCGTATTTCGTTTTACAGATTTTTTCCTTCTTTCAAATTTAAGTAGGTACGCCCCTTGCATATTGAGATAATATATAAGTTGACTGTCAATATGTCAAATATATTAAACAACAATATGGTATTATAATAGATGTAACAGTGTTATGTGTTTCCACAGAACAGAGAATTAACAATAGAGCTAGCAAGGCATCGAACCTTATACAGAAAGTCAACGGATGGCGAAGCCAGCGCGGAGGTACGACGCAGTACACAGACACACACGGGCTCGCTCGCTGTGGCGCGTGGCTCAAACTATCACACGTAGCTTAGTTTATAACTATTATTATAGTAAATTCAATACTGTTCTACATATTATAAATCCTAAACTTAAATTAAAGCGTAAGAAATAAAAGAAGTGCTGGCGTTCCCAGTGGAAAAAGGTCAGGCAATTCTTTTAGGTCTGTCAATGTAGTTTAGGATTAATGTGAAATTAATTCATTAAAAATTAAACAGTTTAACTACATACTCAGATTTGGTGTTAAGCCAGAGTAGGCTATTTCACATTGTTTTTTTGAATGAAAATATTATTAATTATTACAATAGCTTGCATTGTACCATATATATATACATATATATTCTCAACATAAATCACCAGGTAGAAAACCATTTTTTGTGATTTTGGAATGCATGTTAGTATCTCCTAATTACGGATACTTCAGGGTAGGGCCTCTATATATTTTATCAGCAATGCATGAAATCACTTTTAACAAATCGTGAAGGTAATTCAATAGTTGCTCAATTATAAGAGAAATGTTTAAAGTAATGTAAAGCCTCGTAACATGTATAAGTTTTTTAATTTTTTCGGCTTTTTAAAGTCGATAAAATAAATACAAGGGAAATGAATAATTTGAGCCACGTGACTACAGTACGACCGCAAACAGTTATGGCATGCGCTTCGCATATAAGATTCGATGCACTGTAGTTTGACAAATGCACCAAATATCTCTGTTGTTTGTAATTATTATTAGTTTTATGTAAAATAGCAACATATTATGTATATATTTTTTTTAATTGAAGAATAATTAATTTTGCATGTTTTTTACTACTACGAAAATGCTTGTTACCAGCAAGAAAAACCTTTAAATGTGAGAGATTTTTACGTAAAACATTTTATTATTCAGCGGACACACAGAACAACGGCGTGGACTGTAACTCGTTTTAGATTTTGGAACATTTCCTTTCATTAATTGTATTTGTATGTTTCGTGCGTTTGTTTTTGAAAACAAGAAAAAACACGTTTTCCTTGTGAATATGGCTAATTCGATTTCGTAGCAGCGTAGCATCCCCGTAGCGTTGCTCGTGCGTGCTGTAGGCGATTCCGCCTCTGCGTGTTCACTGCTCTGTGGCCGCAGCGGGAGCTGACTCGGAAAATTATCACTGAACAAAAAGCACCGAGGCATTTATTGTAGCCGGAGAGCTGGTGGGAAATTTGACGAGGTACTTTTGTTACTATTATTTCATTACGGTTACAAGTTATTGCGACCTAACAAGATAGGAATTAGGTTATTTTAAAAATAGATTCAAATAAGTCTACCCACTATTACTTACAAGACTCGTACGACACAGCAAATCTAGAATAAGATCCGCGATCAAAATAAATGATTTAAATCCAGATTGATCCTGGCTCACGAATTAAAATTTGCTTTCGAGTGCACATTAATCAGACTGATAAAGCGATGTTTCAGGTCAAACAAAATGTATGTACTCAGTTAACAAGCTTCCAGCGTCTATCAAGCACCTCCTCAAAATTGCCCACGAACTCTCGAACTATTACAGTGCATGTTCAGGTTAGCTGTTTGTTAATTGAAATAACCATGTTTTCCATAGAAACAGGAGCCTTGTTCGGTTTTCGCGGAAGTGGTTATGTTTCCGTGGCTCGAAGTGACGGCCAAGGCTGACGTCTCACTAGTCACTCGGAGTGTTCAATTAGTTAATTCAATAAACCTGTGGAAACATACTATTATTTAAATTTTATTCCATACTAATAATATTATTAACTAGCTTTTGCCCGCGGCTTCGCCCGCGTGAATTTCGATTTTTCACAAATCCTGAGGGATAAGTAGATTTCTGGTCCACCCGCCCCCCGCCGCACGGCGGCGTACCGCGGTACCGCGTACGGCGGGCGCAGAGCGCAGGGGCGCGTGGCGCGGCGCGGGGAGCGCGAGCGTCCGCGTCGGCCGTCGCGATCGCGCGCAGCGAAAATACCTATCAGGGCGTTTTTAACATCTGTATTTACCGATTTCAACACAACTCCTTTTTTGAAAGTCGGTTAAAAAGTAGCCTATGTTACTCCTTGGTTAATCCTCTACTTGTCAGTGAAAGTCCCGTCAAAATCGGTTCAGCCGTTCCGCAGATTAGCCCGTTCAAACAGACAGACAGACAGACAAAAATTTTAAAAACGTGTGATTCGGTTATGGTATCGTTCAAATAACCATATGAGCTTAATATGTGGTAGTTATTTCGAAATTACAGACAGACACTTCAATTTTATTTATTAGTATAGATGCGAAAGTATGTATGTCTGCTTTTTTCCACGGCTCACTCGCTGAACGAAATTTGACGAATATTAAATTAAAAAGTTACTGTCTTAGTAGAATGTTAATACGCTTCAAGAAAGCAGATAAATATATAACTGAGTCTCAACAGATAGCGCACAAGCCCCTACGGATCAACGAGATTTGCTCGGAGGCCGGAGCCATACCGCGCGTCTAACAAACTAAGCGTTTCCCGCGCTACAGCGCTACAATGCATTCCGATATTTATTTTTCCTACTTATTTTTCTATCCCAATGCTACAAACGACTGAACATTGCTAAAGCGCTGACAAATCAGGTTTATACCTACTTTATAAAGTTAAATCTAACTTGAACACACGCGGTGCACTCATCAAGAGCTGGGGAATAAAATAAACATGATAGATAAAGTGTTGTAGCATGATTAAATCTCCTTTTTGCACCTCTTCGTGAGTTATGCCTCATTGCTTAGGTTTCCACTAATCACGTATGGGTTTGGTTGATAATAATGCTGTAGGCTTCAAAGTCCATCAGGTCTTTATGATCAAATGTTGTGCTTATAACCGGGATGGACGGCTAAACGTGCTCTTCGGGGCACGGAGAAGATGCTCAACTGTTAGCTCTTGACTCCGGTGTCACCTGGCTGGTGGTAAGTGACAATGCAGTCTGAGATGAAAGCGGGCTAACCTGGTACGGCAGTTTAGTTAAATCCATACTTCTAATTTATTATTACACGCAGCCCCAGCCAGCACCAGCCAGCACTGGAGTGCTAATAAATCACTCGGCACGGCATCGCCGGTCGCGTAATAACTAGCCACGGCCGAAGCCCCCACCAGATCATTCCAAAGACAATCTAGAAATTTCCAGTAATCGAACCCTTGTCCCCACTTATAAGACGTCGTCAAAAGTTACACTAGCGATTATAATATCTGGTGTTTCATTGTGTCACGAAATACCCACATTATTTTAAGTTTAAAAGTGAAACAAATAGAAGAAACAGATCTCCTCATAAACTTTGTGTGCCTAGATGTCTTCTATAACATGGCTATAATAATATTTTATAAGTTACCTGAATCAATACAGGTTATGCCTCTCCAAACTTTTAAATTAAGTACAAGTATAAATTAAAAATTTAATAAACCCCCGACATTCGCCATTTTGTGGCCATCGGCGGCCATCTTGGATTTGCAATAGTGCTATTCTACTAGTCAAGCTCTTTCATTTGATACCCATATTAAGGGAGCTGTTGTGAAAAAATATGTAATCCGCCATTTTGTAGCGGCGTCCATCTTGGATCGATTTTCATCAAACATAGCTAACAACACTCTCGACTAATTCACCTTTCAAACAAAAAAAACCGCATTCAAATCGGTCCACCCGTTTGAGCGCCACAGGGGAACACAGACAGACAGACACACACACACAGACACGTCAAACTTATCCCGTCGTTTTTTCGTCGGGGGTTAAAAACTAAAGAACTGGCTTATGGAGAAATAGTTTTAAGATCTATAATATTTGTACCCCATTTTCGCAAATAAGAACTCTTACTATTACTCTTACACGTGTACCGAACGGGCACCTTCTTTGTATAAGCTGACATGACACATTAACCTTTACGCAGCTTCTAACAAAGAACTAATACAAAGATGCGCGCATTGTGCTGAGGGACAGTAGGTACTTAGATACGCCATAAACAGTTGATCGCTCGCATGCATTAGAGGAGTGTCCACATAATGCACTCCATAACGTCCTCAGTCACCCGCTGACCCCCTCTCGCCTGTAACTAAGTTGACTTGAGACGTCGACACACTCTCACAGAGGCAGGTGTGTATTGGAACAACGTCACTGTCATACATACGGGTATTAAGGAGACCACTCTCGAAAACTTATCGCTATTATTACTTATACTACCTAAACACAATCCAATACCAATAACCAATTGTCACAAACTTGTAGTATCTGTATTAATAGTTCTAGTATTTAGTATTTTTCAAACCAGCAATGTCGTCGTCGTCGTTATCAACCGATCGACGTCCACTGCTGGACATAGGTCTCTTGAAGGGACTTCCACATGCCACGGTCTTGTGCCGCTTGTATCCAGCGGCTCCCTGCGACTCGTTTGATGTCGTCGGTCCACCTAGTGGGGGGTCTACCAACACTACGCTTCCCGTTGAGAGGTCGCCACTCCAGCACCTTGGGACCCTAACGTCCATCGTTCGTCCAACAACCCTAACGTTCTCCGAACTATGTTCCCCGCCCATTGCCACTTCAGTTTCGTAACCCGCTGAGCTATGTCGGTGACTCTGGTTCTTCTACGGATCTCCTCATTTCTGATTTGATCGCATAGAGCAACTCCGAGCTCCATCGCTCTCTGAGCGACTCTGAGCTTTCGCAACCAGCAATGTATAGCGTGCATAACTCGGCGATAATTTAAGTATTAGCTAAATACTTAAGTTGTCGCCGAGTTCTTTGAACTCTCTAATAGTATAGTGTAGTCTGAACTGCGCTTCTGTAGTAAAAATTATAACAATAACACTTCCAGATGTTATATAATAAATTGTAATAAGTTCCTTTAATATTACAGGTTCCTGTCTAAGTTATGGTCACTCTTGCTGGGGAGGTGAGTTCGCAAAATCATATAACTAATTAATTATAAATAAATTAATATTTTTTACACACTAAGTACATAGCTGCTGTTGTAATTTACTTACTTTTACTTAATGTAATTTACTTAATATAAGCAAATATTTCATATCTCGTTTAAAGAGCACCTTTGGAATGAACCAATGATGTTTTGAAAGTAGATCGATAACATAACTACAACGTCATGCTACAAGATGTTACTAACAGTCGCTTAGGGCCTGTTTCACCACCTTCTGATAAGAGCATAATCTATCTCCTTTCAAAATTTCAGCCAAATCAGTTCAGTAGTTGCGACGTTAAAGAGTAACAAACACACACACACACACAAACAAACTTTCGCCTTTATAATATTAGTGAGATGTAGAATACCTATTCGGAAATTTCCATCAAGCGTGTAGTCTCTTTAATAAAAATATAAATTTTCCAACTACAAGTGTAAATTGAAAATTTAAAAAACCCCCGACATTCGCCATTTAGTGGCGGCGGCCATCTTGAATTTGCAATAGTGCTATTCTACTAGTCAAGCCCTTTCATTTGATACCCATATCAAGGGAGTTGTGAAAAAATATATCATCCGCCATTTTGTAGCGGCGGCCATCTTGGACCGATTTTCATCAAACATAGCTAAGAACACTCTCGACTAATTCACCTTTCAAACAAAAAAAACCGCATTCAAATCGGTCCACCCGTTTGAGCGCCACAGGGGAACAGACAGACACACACACACACACACACACACACACACACACACACAGACACGTCAAACTTATAACACCCCGTCGTTTTTGCGTCGGGGGTTAAAAACTAAAATAGATATAATTTAGTCATTAGCAATCGTGTCATCAAACCACATTTCCATTCCGTTCCGTATATTCTACTGTGAATTACTGAATAAAATAAAATAACATAATTCAATTGCATTATAGTAAATTAACCATGAAAAGGGTGGGGGGTAACAATTATTGAATGCAGTGTTCGCAAATTGTCTTGCTCTGAATAAACCGAGATTATTTTCATACTGACCCGGCCTGGGGGGTTATTCTGTAACTTAGTTAGCAACTGAAAATAGTTGCCAACGAATTAGTTCGATATACATTGCTGCTTTACTGTGTGAAATTATGAAAACACTTTATAATTTCCCACAGTAAAGCAGCAATGTATATCGAACTAATTCGTTGGCAACTATTTTCAGTTGCTAACTAAGTTACAGAATAACCCAGCTGGTTCTGCCCACGAGCTGCCCACTCTATATATTTCCGATACCGCAACGTAACTTTGCGTTTTTATTAATTAAAGCTACTCGTAACTTCGAAAGTTTTACTTAGATGCTTTGAAAATCAGGTACAAGTTTAATTCTACGCCAGACTTAAATTAAATTAAAAATCCCGTACGAACTTTAGTTTATATTTGATGATAAGTGACTAAGGGGTAACTTAGATGGAGTATGGACTATTTTACAGTAAACCCATACTCCTAATTGGTTTCTACTTTACATCGTACCGAAACTTTAAATCTTTTGGCGACCTGTCTCCGCTGGTAGGGCTAGCCACCAGCCCCTCCTATCAAACTAGACCAGAAATAACTTAGAAATTATATTTGCTACATCAACATTTTATGACAAAGGAACCGTTTATATTAGGGGGATAAAATGTAGCCTTGACTACTCCTTGTAATCCCTCTACCTGCGTGTGAAAATACCGTTAAAATCTGTTCAGCCATTTAGGATTAACCGTTCCGTCGAGAGCGAGACGATCCTGGTCGGAGGCGAGGGCATCAGGGCCGTTCTGAAACGCGCCCTGGTTCGTCCCTGTGACAGTCTCTGGCGATGCGGTATCGGGGTAGCGGAAGGTTGGAGTGGGGGCTCTGACTACCATGCAACCCTGGGAAGATAGCAGCATTTCGTGGCTGCCCCACCTGATTTTTAGGAGCAAAGGGATTTTGCCTAGGATGTGCTCAAAGGAGTTTTGCGTTAGGGAGGCACCGGCGTATGTTCGCTAGAGTTCCCGGAGCCTTTCAGTACACGCGGAGGCTGGCCACCGGGGGGGTTTTAGTGGGTACAAATCCCACATAACTCGACCTCTTCCCAGGAGGTCGAGTATCTTAAGAAGATTTCCCCCCCGTGAACAAAAAAAAAAGGATTAACCGTTCCCATTATTTACGGGACAGCATATAGTAGCATCATTTACTTAGCAGCCTCAATACGATGACGTGAAAAGTTTTAGGGATCACTTCATTTCATTTCAACAATGAAGCCTTTTATGGCATTATTTAGTCGAATGGGTGAGGTGCTAAAATATTTATCGACTTTATGGAACTGTTGGAGCTTATTTTATCTTCACAATGGAGTATCATTTGTGTGTTATCTGTTTGATATCGACGACATGGGCTTCTGCGTAATCCGGGATTCCGATCATGATCACTAATGTGAAATTAAAGTTTCGTGTAAATTGGTTGAAATATGACGATAATTGTTGAAAATATGGGAAACGTCAAGCCACCTGTGAGCTTTCTTTCAAAACGCTGCCTAATCCTATTGAGATGTTAGAGCAAACCAATGTAGGTGTGGTGGGATAGCAGCGGGTAATTACCACCCGTGCGAAGCCGGGGCCGGTCGCTAGTGTAACATGTCAATAGGTGTAATTATCGCGTAAAAGTCGTCACAAACGCGCAGCTGTAGCGTCACATGGGGGCTTAGCGGCTCCGATAAGCGTCGGCGGCGGACGCGGCACAGCAGCTGTTGCCAGCTGGGACCTACCGCAGAACTACCTACCTGCGACCACCTATCTAGATAATAGTCATACTATCGAATAATACCTTATTATTAGTAGGTACATAGTTACTTATAAGCTTTGTTAGTACCCAAAAAACTGGCCAAGAGCGGTTTCCGTATTTTATTTTTCTGGCAGTAATT
Organism: Melanargia galathea; assembly: GCA_920104075.1. Lineage (NCBI taxonomy): Eukaryota > Metazoa > Arthropoda > Insecta > Lepidoptera > Nymphalidae > Melanargia > Melanargia galathea. Next base: position 22,521,024 of record OV049869.1, on the reverse strand, counting down.
TTTTTTTTTTAATTTAACTTCACGTCTATGGAACGGTAACAGGTATTTAACAACAAAATTGCATATAATGCGAAATAGATAGTGCGAATTATCAAGTCTCTGAATAAAATATCTGTGAAACACAGAAGGACAGACGGACTATGAGTTCCTTTTTTACTAAAGAACCCTGAGAGAATCTGACAGTCATTAGTCGTGTCACCAAATTTAATAAAAATGAGCAGATTTGTATTATATCACCTAATATGACTTTAATACCAGTGTCAGAGCGATCCTGGTGTAATCCCATGATCCGGCGCGAAGGTAATTAAAAATTTGCACACGAACGCGTGGCGGCGCCCGCGCGGAGCCAGGTACAAGATAATCCTGGCCGAGTGAATTTAGACGTTGAACATTCATTATACATCATCAAAGTTATTTATACAACAAGTTTTGACACACACTTCCGCACGTACTCGCTATACGCAAAGCGTGTATAAATTCGCTATTATAACTGCCTCATTAGATAAGTGTCTAGCTTGTTTGGCTGTAGATCATGAAGTCCAGGTTTCGAGCCCCGGGTTAGGCCAAAAAAAGTTATTCTCGATATAGAACAGCCCAGCTGGGTTATTCTGTTACTTAGTTACCAACTGAAAATAGTTGCCAACGAATAAATTTGATATACATTGCTGCTTTACTGTGGGAAATCATAAAGTGTTTTCATAATTTTACACAGTAAAGCAGCAATGTATATCGAACTAAATAGTTGGCAACTATTTTCAGTTGCTAACTAAGTTACAGAATAACCCCCCAGAACTGTATGCTTAGCCTCACTTTGCACAGGTCGAAAACTTTACTAGATACTACTGATCGAAACACAATGACTTCAGAGTAAAATGGACCTAATCTGGCTTATTTTTAAATTGGTATTACAAGTTTGACGTCTCTGTGTGTGTGTGTGTGTGTGTGTGTCTGTCTGTTCCACCGTAGCGCTCAAACGAGTGAACTGATTTGAATCCAAGATGGCCGCCGCCACAAAATGGCGGATTACATAATATTTTATCACAACTTCCTCAATATGGGTATCAAATGAAAGGGCTCAACTAGTAGAATAGCACTATGTAAATCCAAGATGGCCGCCACCACAAAATGGCGAATGTCGAGGGTTTTTTAATTTTTCATTTAAACAGACACACACACACACAGACACGTCAAATTTATAACACCCCGTCGTTTTTGCGTCGGAGGTTATAAAGGCTTTTCTGAGTGTGTTTTCCAACTGTTTGTATTTCAGCGCACGGCAAGCGGTCCGGCAAGCCCCCCGCGGCAGCGCCGGACTGGTACGTCACTAGGATCCTGCGACGGATGGCCGCCAGCAGCGAACTGGTAAAGAGCAGTGCTCACCTTATAATATTAATAAATAATTATTGAGGTTTTTTGACGTGATAACGTCTTATAAATCGATTAACGCCTGCTACATGCACGAAAAACATGACTCATTGTCACGTACCGCAGAACGTAGCGCATAGCACGTAGCTCGTAGCGAAGAACGTAGCACGTAGCGTAGGAACTAAGCGTTCGGCTTCTGACGCATCTATATCTCTTTGTTTTCTTATGACATTATCACGCAAAATTATCGTCCGTAAACCGACTTTACAAATAACCAATTTTTTTTTTAAAGAATATTCCTCTTTCCCCTACAATTAAGTGAAAACCTGTACTAGAAGTGGGTACGATGTAACGAGTGGGGTTTGAACCGTCGACCCTACGGTCCCCGATCCACGACCGGCGACTGTTGCGCTATTGAGGCTATTGAGTAACTATAACCGTCATTATTACGGCGGTAAATAAAAAAATAGAGTAATTTTTCCACGACGATAATATTGTGTGGATTGTTGGTAATTTTCTTTAGTAGTAAATAATAACTTATGAACTATCTAAAGTAAACTTTCTATCGCAGAACCGCGAAAGGCAACTGGACAGTCGAAATGAGGACGCCATCTACCGGGTGGAGGACGACACACGCTTAAGCAACAAATTCATGTGAGTATTTGATGGTTCATATCGAGAACGTAGCGGAGCGTTTTAAGAGGCCTTCACTAGATGGCGTTTACATTTCACATTTTTGAAACTTTCAATAGATGGCGACAGTTGTATATTTTTCTTCAGGATATTGATTTATAATTATATTTTTTCTATTTTCAGGAGCAATAGTGAAGACGTTCCTGTAGAACAACCAGCGAAAGGTCTCGAAGCAAAACCTATGATAGATGACGATGTGCTTTCCAAAGTGAAATTATGGCAAATTATGGTAAAAAAGAATTTTTTTTATCTGAATTCTTCTCTTCTTCTGCTTCGCTTGAAGCCTCTCACATAAAATGAAATGCAACGAAACTTTGTCATTAGCTTACATAAATTCCAGAATTAAAATAAATACCTCTTCAATCAAGCAATCGTTCCGGGTTCGACCCCTGGTTAATTATTTATTTAATGTAGATAATAAAGTCGTATCTGAAAAGGATTTTGATTTAATCTTTTTTTTAATTCAGAGAGCAGCGTCAGAGGCGTATTGAACATGGAACCCATGGACTGAGCACACTCAATTATTTCTTACCCGTAGCCGAAAATATATCCAATTTAATTGAATTTATAATTAAAGTAATTGAATTTATAGAATACTCCACCGAAAGGTCAGTTGTAAGGCTGGGTTACAATTGACTTCTGCAATGTAAAAAATAAGATTATAATAGTATGTGCCATTGGTAAATACCTATATTTATATGTTCTTTAAATTTCTTCATATACCTATGTATAAAATACTTATGTAATAATATTATTGTTGATCGTTAAATATTATTATCTTAATGATATAACGTCTTACCTATTGAATAAATATTTTTTCTTATTATTAAGATTTTAGATCTACATAATTGTCTCTAGGCATAAGAAGTTAATTTTTTTAATAACTAAATGTAATTCCATATTTTTCAAAATGTTTAAAACCGCCAATCAAAAAAATTTTAAGATGCAATCTGTACTGTACTTACTTAGTATTTTTTTTTTAATTTTAAGATTCTTTTACCAAACTAAAAATCTATTTGTATCCGACAAAGTTAAAAAACATAATGTGCTTCGGCTCAGTGTGTGTACATTTACTTAAATTAAGGTAAATAATAAATGAGAAGAATTTTATTGTCAAGTGATGTTCTAACTTCTAGCAAGTTCTAGAAGGGCACACCGTTATCAATTCACTGCAAGTTGGTGTTCATTACTGAGAAATAAAAACAGCCTATGAATATTTAGGGCAAATTCATGTCCTTTTTTTCTTTTTTTTCCTATTTTCATTCTCAATGAGCCTTAGCGATGGGACGCATGGGCAGTGCATGCGGCTTGATTTAAATAAATAAAATATTTAGACTATGAAGTACAAAGTAATTTATTGACGTGATAACATCTTATAAATCGATGAACGCCGGCTACACGCACGAAAAATCATGACTCATTGTCAAGTACCGCGTGTAAGCGAGAGCGCGGAACGAGCGATAGAGAAGGCACGATAAGCCTAAGCGTTCGCCTTGTGACACATCTATCTCTCTTTGTTTTCTTATGACGTTAAATTATAAATTATTATTAAAAATTATCGTCCGTAACATTTTCGGTGACTGGTTCTGCTAAGATTCTGATCCTGTTTTAATTACGTAAACTCCGAGCACAGCTCTATCCATCATCCGCTGAGTAACTCTGAGTTTTCTTATGAGGCGCGTAACGGCATAGCTCTATAGGATCTCAAGCAAAATTCTGGTAGCCGCTGGATAAAAGATAATTGTCGATTGACACGACGCACGGGTAGTTAAACTGGCTTTATGTCCCTTAGGAACAGCACAAACCAAAAGTCCTAAATATACATAGGTATAAGATATATGTATTTAGGTTATATTATTAGGTAATGAAAATGTCAAAAAACCATAGTTTGGATAGAGAGAGATTAACGCCTGTTTTATTCATATACTAACTAAATATTGCACGAAAAAGATTAATCATTGTCACGTACCGCGGAACGTAGCGCGTAGCACGTAGCACGTAGCGCAGAACTAACTGTTCGGCTTGTGACGCATCTATCTCTCTTTGTTTTCTTGTGACGTTATCACGTAAAATTATCGTCCGTTAATCGACTTTATAGGCAAGCAATTTTTTTTAATGTAAAATTGTATTAGGACATGCCAGTTATAAGTCAAACCCGCGATCTTTCTAATATTTACGTGCGGATGCCCTTAGAATTCTACAGCGAGACATGCAACAGGTCGAATATTATTTCTTCGACATAGTTGTACCTACTAATGTAGCTAATGTTTCTTTAGCGACCTTCAAAAACTCCTCTTTAACGAGGTCAATGTAAAGATACCCACACGCCCTGTGGCTGGCGACTGCGCATAAACACAAGTTTACACTAAAAGCATTGTAGCCGGCATCCTCCCCGGGGATAAAGGTAGTGTTAATTGCCGCCACTCACTGATATCACAACGCCCTGATCCACAAGCGACAGCTGTTCTTCACACTAATATTATAAAGGCGATAGTTTGCGCGTGTGTGTGTGGGTATGTATGTTACTCTTTAACGCCGCAACTACGAAACTGATTTGGCTGAAATTTGGAATGGAGGTAGACTATGCCCTTACTTAACACATATCCACTTAGCTACTTTTTATCCTGGAAAATCCACAGTTCCCACGGAATTTTGAAAAACCCGAAGTCTATAGCTACAGCTATAGGTAGATTACTATAGCAACCTTACTTGAAAGTAGGTGTAAAGGTTGGAAAAGGGAGCGGGAACGGAAACTGGAAATCCACGATTCCCTTGGGGATATGTGAAAAACCGAAATTCACGCGAGCGAAGCCGCGGGAAGAAGGGAAGAAGCTAGTACAACATATACCTATTGCTATTGTTGCTCTTCCTCCACCGTTCCACCCGGATACCACGGAACTGCGCGAACTGCGCGGAAAAGCGCGGAAACGCGCGGAAAAGCGCAAAGTGAAGCGAACGGAGCGATGACAACGCTCACAAAATAATGCGTTGGCATCCCTGTATTCACACCCTATATACTCGCACGAAATGCTCTTTCGTCCAACGTTGCTGACACCATAGATTTTGTGATAAATTGGAAAACATCAAATTTAGTTCCCAGTATTTTCAACGCGACACTTTAAATCACCATAAGAATGAACTCATTTTGTATGGCAATGAACATAGACTGTGCAGTGCATTGTAGATAGAGGACAGTGGTAGGCCTAGATACGATGCAATGTCTTTTTAACGAAATTAAAATAAGAAAAGAACGTGTCATGATAAAAAATCTAAGTAAAAATTCTAGGGAAAGCCGCCCAGCACTCGTGACTTGATAGTAACATTTGTTACGGCCGCTGGAAGGTAAGAGGCCCTATTGAGGGCCAGGCATACTTTCAGGTTAATCGTGCAGCTACTTGCCCGCTGCCTGCTGCACGCTAGAGGCATAGAGGTATGAGTAGGTACTTCTTTTCTTTTTAATTTGTATAGCGTTTAGGGAGGAACGACCTCAGACATCCATCCTCCTTTAATTAACAGTAAAGCTTCAGTATTGCATTTGAATTTAGAAAGAACAAAAACCTTTCTATTCGAAACACAAAAAGAAATAAAATGGAAATAATTAAAAACCAACCCTCCAAATCAAATCAATCTACAAACAAACTGCATTAAAATCATAACACAACGAAAAGACCCCTACCATGAGTTTTTTCCGTAAATACCATGTCTATTTGTTTTGTCTCCATAAAAAAGTAATGCGTTACCCCTGAGTTCGAAACAAATGAATAAACTAAGTGCGAGTCGGGCCTCGCTCTTTTAGGGTTCCGTACATAATTATGGACAACATAATATTTTGGGCATACTAAGAATTATTTCATTCCCGAGTTAGACATCGCAACAAGCCATAAAAGAAAAACCCAAAAAATGTTCGTTTGTTTTGGTCACAGCTTTCAAACTACTTTATGAAACGTTGTTTTTAGTAATACAGTATATATGGTACATAATATACCTGAGTTTCATTTTCCTAACTGGTTTAGTTTTTGAGATAGCCCGCGTCACATAAATGGTCTAAAATTAACAACTTTGATTTTAGACCATTTCCTTATTTTTTAAGCAAAAAATTAAAATATATATTATATATTCGTGCTCTACTCAATAATTTCTAAACAATGATATCCCACAAGCTAGGGTAAGAAAGAAATTTTTTTTTTCGGCACCTTTTTCATGTATGAGAGCCCCCTGAAAAATTATATAATTCAATTTCTAATTCAATGTTTAGCTTTGGGTTAACATTCTACACCAAATACCAAAATTTTAGGTTTGTAACTCATTTAATCTATGAGCTAGAGACCTGTGACTGGCGGACGGACAGACAGACAGACTGACAGACAGCCGAGTGACATTAATAGGGCTCCGTTTTTTTTTTTACCCGACTGGGTATATGTGTTTCACCTGTGTGTATGTCCATTCCTATGTTCGCTTGTAACTAATCAACGGCTCAACGGATTTTGATAAATGATACGTCATTAGATTTGTCTAAATGACGCGAGTGTTATAGGGTACCTAAATTTAAAAAAAAATCAAAATGGCGGATTTTATGCGCTTTAATGTGCGAGCTGAAAAAAAATTTTTTCTTCAAGACCCTCGAGTGGGGTATCAAAATAAAGGAATTCAAAAGGCAAATACGAAAATGTATAAATTTATATATTTGGAAACAATTTGGAGTGATTAATCGTAGAAAATGACCGTTTCCTATGTCAGTTCGTAACTACTTAACGGCTCAACCTATTTTGATAAATTATACGTCATTAGATTTTTCTTGACGGCGCAAATGTTACTGGGTACATAAAACTCATAAAAAATCAAAATGGCGAATGTTATGCACTTTAATGTGCGGGCTGTAAAAAATTTTTTTCTTCAAGACCCTCGAGTGGGGTATCAAAATAAAGGGCTTTAAAAGGCGAGTACGAAAATGTATACAATCTATATGTTTTAAATCAATTTGGAGTGACAAATCATGAAAAACAAAATAAATAACAACTACACTGTAAGTGGTACGGTGGTAGTTTATTAATTTTTAGTTCGTTTTTTAGCATGGCAGTCGGGTTTTTTTAATTTTTAAATTATAGCTTGTTACCCTTTGGGTACGAAACTCTAATGAAAGCTTTCTAAAGAAGTATAATATAAAATCGATTCAACTTTTTTCGATTTCGATATTACCAAACTTTTTAATAATTTTCATAAACTTTATCATTAATGCATACACACGAAAACCATTTTCTATACCTACTATAAAAATCTCTTAACTATAATCACTTTATATTTTATGTATTTTTTTTTACAATTCCATTATTTATGTAAAACTGGGTCAACTAACCGTAGTAAGGGCAAGCAATTAAAAGAAAACAATACCAATTCATTTTTTATTTCCACCCGTTTTCCTCCATATTTATACTCGGCTTTCGTAAACAGCTTACCTAAGTACAAATTGTTTGTGTCGCCACGCCGCGCTGTTTAGTTTGAATCCATTGTTTTCAAGCGAAAATAAAACAAACTCATTTACCTACTACTTTTTAAATCAGTTAAAATTTCTGTACACTAAAAGTGTAGGTAGATATAGCTAAAACTATCAATTGACCGAAAGTTTCCAACTAGACTGAAGCCCCCAGAAAAATGGACGTATAATTTTTTGCGGACGTTCTTTATCGATGATCCTGAATTTATCGAAGTGTGCATAAATTAATTATTTATTTATGTATTCCATTGTAGAAACACACTAAACAAATTATTTTTAGTCAGTGTACATATATGATATTTGCCCATGTGGACGGTAGGAGGCCCCATTGGTAGAAAAAATTTTTCACGCATTGATAGATACGTCTAGAACCGAATGGTAAGCCCATTTACTTTATGATTTTTTTAAGCCGCAGCATTACCATAATTGCAATGCACATACATACCTACTATGAATTGGATTGAACAACCTTTAACTCTATAAATAATCATCCGAAGGAATATTTTTGTGGGAGCTAAATACTGTAACTACTCTAGCGGCACGCTATGATGGCCGGTTTGACGTTTGTCCGCTCATGAAGTTCCGTATTAATTGATAACGACTTTGAAGGAAATAATTGTATTACTTTATTGACGATAGTGATGTGCAGAGATTCATAAATTTTATCGAATGTAGTTTTAGGTTTAGGACTCAAAATTTATTTATTAAATTGATTTCTTAAATGTATACAAGTGTAGAAAAATCAGTTTGCACCATTTAAGGGGTGAATGTACTTGTGAATATGAACAATTTTCACTATGTGGACAAACCTCTGAAATCGCAAAAAAATATCAATAAATTTTTAAAAATGGAATCTAATACGATCGTCACATAGGATCGCTGGCTAGCACAACTACTACCTCCGGCAAACTCGCGTCAATGCTCAATGCAAAACAAAGCAGTTTCGAATTGACGTTGCTTCGAAAAGTATAAACTGTCAGTGCAATGCGATTATGATATAGTTTTGACCTGGCTTTGGATTTCAAATATTGATACTGCATTACTGTTGACCCTTGCTCGTTAATTTGGACTCTGTTCAAGCCCTTTGTTGTGGATTTCGTCGATATGACCGAACGTACGCAGAGAACTGTTCTAAATAGTCAGACACGTGAGTTCGTAATACGCCTTCGTAACTATTTCGATCGTGAAGCTCAAAATGGAGGGCCAATTTTACCTATAACGTCAGTGGTTGAACGCGTAGCTGATGCGCTTAATATTGGACAACGAACTGTTAGACGGATAACTAAAAAAAAATATGGCGAGACTGGCACAGAAGAAAATAAACTTCACACACCAAAAAAGAGAAAACGAGCAAAACCAGTCGTAGGCATCGATAGCTTTGATGCCGATGCTATCCGAAGACATGTTTACGGCTACTATTTACAGAAGGAGTATCCAACAAGAAAAAAGTTGGTGCATTCACTGAAGGAAGCTGGATTATTCTTCGGTGGGGAAAGTTCTTTAACGAAGATTTTGAAGACCATTGGATTTCGATACAAAAAATGTAACAAACGCAAAATATTGATGGAAAGATTTGATATAGCGATGGCAAGGTATACTTTTTTACGGCAAGTGAAAGAAATCAAAAATTGGCAAAATGTTGTGTTCTTGGATGAAACATGGCTTAATGCTAACCATACTGTAGGCCGTTCTTGGAACGATGACACAGCAGCATCTACTTCCAAAGTTCCTGTAGGAAAAGGATCGCGACTTATAATTTGTCACGCCGGAACCATCAACGGGTTTGTCGAAGGTTCTCTCATGGCTTTTGCGTCAAAAACCACTGGAGACTATCATGAAGACATGAATGGAGAAAAGTTTACTGAATGGTTTACCTCAATGTTGTGTAGCCTCCCTGAACCATCTATTATAATTATGGACAACGCCCCATACCACTCGATGCAAATTGACAAGCCACCTGCCCAATCCCAAAAGAAAGCTGATATCGTCGCATGGCTTCGTAAAAATGGCGTAGATGCAAACATGAATATGTTAAAAGCGGAATTAGTACGTCTTTTAAAAGAAAACAAACCAACCAAGATCCGATACGTCATTGACGAAATAGCATTAGAACATGGGCACAGAGTTATACGGTTACCGCCTTACCATTGTGAGTATAATGCGATTGAGTTGGTGTGGGCTCAAATTAAGGGATATGCTGCAAGACACAATACAGAACCCCCATTTACCACAAAAAAAATGCTAAAATTATTAGAAGAAGCTTGTGAACATGTGACTAAAGGAGACTAGGAAAAGGTTGTGAATAGAACTGTTAAATTAATAAGGGAAGATTATGAAAGAGATGTGAAAATAGATAATATTATAGAAAACGAACATATAATTATTAATGTATATGATGATAGCAGTGACGACAGTGAAAATAGTAGTATGGACGAATCTGATTAATTATGGCCTTTTGTGGCACCTTTTTTGGTATCTTTTGTATTCATATGTTTCTTGTGTGCATATAAAGTATGTATATTCATTTTCGTTCAAATATTCAGTTCGTTCAAATAAATTAAATAAACATATACATTTTTGTTTTATTAAACCTATTTAATCAGGTACAAAAACAAAACTTAATTGTTTTTTGTTCGAGAATAAATTGACATTCCACATCACTATTGTAATGTGTCAAACCGGCCATCATAGCGTGCCGCTAGTGTAGTTAAATTTTCTAGTACTTCAAAGTTGAATTACCTACACCTAAACAAGTATTTTCGTAGAGCGATGCACACTCCAGTAAAATTGCAATGATCAAGTAGCAGCTATCGACAGAGGTCGATTGCAAAGAGTATCAGCAATTGTTACATCTGCGTAGAGTAGGGATATAAAAGTTTAGATACTGAATAGTTTTTCATGATCCAATACTTACAAAACTATTTATTTATAAAATTATTTCAAAAACCTGGATATTAATTTATCCAGGTTTTTTAATCCATCGACACGAGTCCATTCGTTGTGTTATAACAGTAATGGTTATCACTCTCAATACAAATGTTCCTGAAAGTTGGAACTAAAATCAGATTTTTATATTTTTATTCGCTAATTATTATTATTGTTTTGCATCTTTCGTTCGATTGATTTGAAACCAATCGCAATAGTTCGTTTCCGATCCTCTGTCTATCTGGTGTCTATGTGATTAAGTATTGTGAACATGAACTAGCGAAGCGAAGCTTCCAACGATTAAATGAACTTTTCTATATCTATACTTAAATAAAAAAATTAAAAACTCCCGACATTCGCCATTTTGTGGCGGCGGCCATCTATCTATTTGCATAGTGCTATATATATGCAATATATTGAGGGAGTTGTGAAAAAATATGTAATCCGCCATATTGTAGCGGTGGCCATATTGAACCGATTTTCATTAAACATAGCAAAGAACGCTCCCGACTAATTCACTTTTCAAACAAAAAAAAACCGCGTTCAAATCGATTCACCTGTTTGAGCGCTACGATGAAACAGACAGCCTCACACACACACAAAGACACGTCAAACTTATAACACCCGGTCGTTTTTGTGTCGGGGGTTAAAAACAGAATCGTATGAATTTTGTCCCTTCCAGTGTGTAAGCGTCCCGTATGCAGACTCTCGTACAAATTGAATGTTTCACGGCGAAGCGATTCGGTCGACGTGAACGTTGGCGGACTGGCGGGCTCCGGGCTCCGGGCTCCGGGCTCCGGGCTCCGGGCGATACAACGCCGTTCAAACCGATCGGCTGCACTTATCTTGTTAACATTTGCTATACATTTTCCATATTACCTACTACGTATCTTAAAACATTTGTACATAAAATTGTAAAATAATAATTTCTCCACGGCAGTCTATCGCCGAAAGCATCACAGACTTACTAACTACGCAGGATATTTTATTATTTATAGTGAACAATGGTGTACTCTCATAGTCACCATTATGTATGTATTAGCATGTGTATGAGTATTCCTTCACTCTCATAGTCCGATGGGATACTAATCCAACAAGACCAGTGATCAGGCGCAGGACCTATAGCTTAAAGTGCTCTCCGAAGCACGAGTAGTACACCGCCAATTCCAGTCTGCTAAGTAATTACCTGTCATAATTTGTTACACTGACGGCTTTTTACTTTTCATCGGCTCTTCTCAGCAGAATCCACATTCCGAACCGGTGGTCGGGTCTTGACTTATAATAAGAGTCACAAATTGTCTTACATGAAATATGTGATTTGATTTCGAATTCAAACTAGTCCTCTAAGACGATGATTCCTTTACAACGATGCCCATGTATAGAGAACTCTAAAATATATTCTGCATCAATTTTAAAATAAGCTCGTTAGTTCTTTTGGAAGGCTGACACGCCATCTCCATGCCTACGTGGCATAAATGATAACAGGGGATGTATTAGCAATCAAGCCGATTATTCCAATATAGTGCTGTACTTCAGTTCTGTCGACCACCCTGGCGCGGCGCGGTGGTGCACGCTTCGGCCGTGGCTAATTATTACCGTAGGCTAGTTATCCGGTAAAAACCGATTATTATTATTATAGAAAGGATTAGTCCACTTCCGCCTTCGATTGCGGTACAATATCATACTTCTACAAGTTAGCCCTTGAGATGGCATTCAAGGGCTAATTTGTAGAAGTATTAAACACACAGGACACTGGATAGTTAGTACGGAACAGTAGAGTAAGCAGAGTTCGTTAGGGAACTGTAAGTAGCTCGCGAGGCGCAGTGTCAAGCGACAGTGTGCTTAGTCTAAAGCGGAGCACTCGAAAACGAACTTGAAAACTATTGATCGATTTCAGAGTAAAATAGACCTAAAATGGCTTGTATTAAGGTTTGAGTTCGCCAATACATTCAGTATTCGAACAATGCTGAATGTATTGGCGAACTCAAACCTTAATACAAGCCATTTTAGGTCTATTTTACTCTGAAATCGATCAATAGTTTTCGAGTTCGTTTTCGAGTGCTCCGCTTTAGACTAAGCACACAGGTATCACGTGTGCCGTAAAAACGAGATCGTTAGCGATCCTCATTTCCTTATTCTGATACAGAGCCAGGGCTGGGAACTAATACATACATTACATAACACATACATATAACTTTTATCATCCCAAAAAGCTCTCGCCATTGTATGATTAGATAATGTTTAAAGTGTCAGGCTTCTCAGCTACCGGTAAAAAGATGCCGACACGAGAGCTTTTTTAAACACACTAAATGTTATTGCGCTTGATGAAGGCACGAAGCAGTTGTAGTGAGAATTTCTTAAAAAGACGCTAATCTTGAGATTATTGAAGTATATTATTAAGGAATGGTTTAAGATGTCACAACAAAGTTAACGATCATCAAAATGTCTGGTTCTGGGTTCACAGGACAAAGTTCCCTCTTCCATGTCAAATACGTCAGTCGGCATGCCTTTTCAGGAATCTTTACCATCTTAATACCAAAAGGGTATTCTTTCAGTTTTTCAATTAAAATCTTAGAATGTTGAAGTTGCCATTTTTTAATTGACTTTCAAAAAAGGAGTAGATCTATCAATATTCGTGAATAGTTCGGGAATAGTCTGCGACTATCCAAAAAAGAAATTCTAAAAAGTTTTGAGTATTTATTAAACATTCAAAGAAAGTCAGACTGCAAATTTATACTTTGTGCTTTTCCCTACTCAGACACTTTGACCCCGGCACAAAATAAATATGTTTACAAGCTCAATGGGCTCTTGTATAATTTAACTTTTGGTCATAGAGAATCTTTCCATTTCTTTAATACAAATAAATTTATTAAAAATTTTAAATTGACAAGAGATACTATGTATCTGCCCGCTAGATATAGAAAACAAATAGCTACATTAGTAGCTTGTAATATACAGGATTCGGCTACTTTAAGCTTGACTGCCAATGGTACATGTTGTACAAATGACATTGACATAATTAGTAATAGTACTAATTCCAGTATTTTGACATTGATTGACAATGGTACATGTTGTACAAATAATATAGATTTAATTAATAATAGTAGTAATCCAGGTTTATTGACCTTAGAAGTTAACTCTTGTTGTACTGAAAATACTTGTACAAATTTAAACTAGGAAATAAGACAACAGATAAGCAATGTAAAATTCATCTTGTGCATCAAAATATACAGGGCTTATCTGGCAAAGAACATGAGGTTGAACTTTTCATTAAAGAATTTGATATTGACATCTTATGCCTCACTGAGCATTGGCTCAATAATTATCAATTAATTGTACATCTACAAAATTACTCTCTGTCAAGTGCGTTCTCAAGAAAAACGGCTATACGCGGGGGATCTTTAATAATGATGCGAAACAATATCAATTACAAAGAACGAAAAGACATTGTTAGCCTTTCTCTTGAACGCATTACTGAGCTGTCTTGTGTTGAGCTGGAGCGATATATTATAGTTTGCGTGTACCGTCCTCCCACAGGTGACTTTGTGCTCTTTGAGGATATCATGGAGGAGGTTCTAAGGAGGATATGTAGGTCATCAAAAAAAATAATAATTTGTGGAGATTTTAATATTGATATTTTGCTCCACACTCCTTTTACGGGTAGACTGCTAAATCTTTTTAGAAGCTTTAATTTAGAGAATATTTTTGTTGAACCTACAAGAATAACTGCGAACACAGCTACTTGTATTGACAACATTTTCTGTGATTGTAAAATCATCGAAAAATCAATTATCAGTAATCTAAGATCTGATCACTGCGGACAAATGATATCTGTTCCTAGTAGTGAACAGAATAAAGCAAAAGTAATAAAATATAGGCCAGTTACCACTAAAAAAGTAAGGCAATTCAAACATACTATCTCAACTATATTACCGACACTTGACCTTAGGCAGGATGATCCGGATGAACTTTATAGCACGTTTTTTGATGTAATAAACACTCAATTTACCTCCATCTTTAAAATCATAGAAAAACGATTGTTTAAAAATCTTAAATTTAGTGACTGGGCAACTGTTGGCATTTATAAAAGTCGAAACAAGTTGTTTGACCTGTATGCAGAAAAACAATATAATTATACCCCCGCGTTTATTGAATACGTAAGAAATTATTCCAAATTGTTTCGAAATGTTTGCATACAGGCAAAATCTCTTTATATAAAACAGAAAATCATGAATTCTGATAATAAAATAAAAGCAACTTGGGATATCATCAGTGATGAAATGGGGAAACATAAAGTACATACTAATAAACTGGAGTTAAAAATTAATAATCATATTATTGACTCTGATATAGAGATAGCAAATACTTTTGAGAACTTCTTCCAAAATATTCCAGTTACCACGACTAATTCCCTGAATTCCTCGCCAACAGAAGCCTATAATATCCTGAGGGGCAATGTTTCTGAGTGCAATGTATTATTTCGATTTAAATACGTAACCCCATATGATATTATCAAAACATTTAAATCTTTGCAACACAAAAAAACAGGAGATTTATGGGGAATATCAGTAAAAATAATTCACAATATTATTGATGTTATTGCGCCATATCTTGCTGTAATTTTTAACAAGTCCATAGATTCGGGATCATTTCCCGACCTCATGAAATGTAGTAAATTGATACCTCTGTTTAAGTCGGGAAGTAAAACTGATCCAAATAACTATAGGCCGATTTCAATTCTACCAACTCTCAGCAAGATATTTGAAAAAATAATGCTCAACCAACTGCTCCTGCACTTTAATTTAAATAAATTACTTCACTCTGAGCAGTATGGTTTTACTAAGGGTCGTTCAACAACCGATGCGGCCGCAAGGCTGTTACGGCACATTTTCGATGCTTGGGAAAAGTCACAGAATGCCATTGGTATCTTCTGTGATTTGTCAAAAGCATTTGATTGCGTTGAGCACGAGACTCTTTTACGAAAATTAGGCCACTATGGTATTAAAGAATCTGCACTCAGTCTCATTGCGTCTTATCTCGGTGATCGTATACAAAGGGTATGCATCAATGATGTTAAGTCATCCGGATCAGCCTCAGTGATGGGTGTCCCCCAAGGCTCTATTCTAGGTCCATTCATGTTTCTGGTTTATATTAATGACTTACCACATTTCGTCAAAAATGCTTGCGATATTGTACTATTTGCTGATGATACGTCTTTAATTTTTAAAGTCGATAGAACTAAAGACAATTTTGACGATGTAAATAATACTTTATCTCAAGTTTCACACTGGTTTACTATAAATAATCTACTTTTAAATGCTAAAAAAACCAAGTGTGTCGAGTTTTTATTGCCCAATACAAGGATTACTAGCAACAATTTAAAGATAAGTGGTCAGCCATTGAAAACTGAGAACACAACTGTGTTCTTGGGAATAACCCTAGATGCAAAGCTTCAATGGGGCACCCATATAGCAACACTTGCTGGCAAGCTTAGCTCTGCTGCTTACGCTGTTAGGAAGATTCGACAGTTAACAGACGTAGAAACTGCAAAAGTAGTTTATTTTGCATATTTCCATAGTATTATGTCGTATGGAATCTTACTATGGGGTAAAGCAGCTGATATTGGAAAAATTTTCGTTTTACAAAAAAGGGCAATTCGCGCAATTTATAATTTAAAACCGCGGGATTCCCTTCGAGAGAAATTTAAAGAAATAGGTATTCTTACAGTAGCTTCTCAATATATTTATAACAACATAATTTTTGTTAAGCAAAACATTCACAGTTACAATAAAAAGTGTGAATTACACGATAGGCGGTTAAGAAATAGAGATGGACTAGTGATTCCTCGATTACGCCTCAAAAAGGTCCAAAGGTCGTTTGTGGGAATGGGCGTAATGTTCTATAACAAAATTCCACAACAAATCTTAGATTTGCCTTTACACAAGTTTAAGAATTCTATTAAAAGTGTGCTCATGAAAAAAGCATATTATACAATTGAAGATTATATAAATGATAAAAAAGCATGGATTTAATTTATTCGCTTTATACGCTATTATAACTTGAGGAGTATTCGATTATTGGTGTTCAATTCGATGCTTTAATCATGGGTAGCCTAAGTATGTCACGCTCTCTTTAAACATTTCTGTGGTGGTGTCGTGTGGTGCGGGTTGTTACGTTCCCTCAAATATGGTTGAGCGAAGCAATGGCTGGATCATGCGTCATGCTCGTGAACGGGTGCCGCCGTCGGAAATGGGGCTACTTTTGTCTGCCCTTCTTAACGTGTGGAATTGTAAGCACCATTCTGAACCAGTGGTAGATTCATTTGTCGATTCAAAAGCACTTGTAAAAGTTTATCCGAATAAAAAATATGTCTTAGACTTGCCTTTACACAAGTTTAAGAACTTTCTTAAAAGTATGCTCATAAAAAAAGCTTATTATACAACTGAAGATTATATAAACGATAAAAAAGCTTGGATTTAACTCGTTCCAGCAATGCGCGAGACGGCATTTCAATCATGTACATTAATAATAATAATTATTATAATGTTATTTTTAAAAAGAGCAACCGCCGAGTTTCTTACAGGTTCTTCTCGGCTGGAACTGCATTCCGAACCTGTGGTAGACTCAATCGACGATTCAAAAGCACTTGTAAAAGTTTATTTGAATAAAAAACTTTTCTATTCTATTCTATTCTATTCTATTCGTAAAATAAAGAAATGGGAGGCTATACCAAATACCAGAATATTCTGGAGAGTCTCTTGAAAGATAGAAATAAATATTGGTGTCACGTTTCGTATCTTTTCTGAAAGGACACTAATCAGTTCTATGCATGCGTTTAGTGGAAAAAAAGGATCTACACAAAAATGTTCTGGAGAGCCACTTGAAAATTAAAAATAAATTTTGTATGGACACGATTTTTTTTTTGTTCCGTAGCTATCTTTTTTTTACTGGCTCACCACAGGGCCTAAGGTCTTGAACATTTTTAGTTTCAGGACCATGCCTCTATGATTGATAGTTTTTGAGGGCCGTTAGGGTACTCTGGTAATTTTTCCACATTCACTACGTTTTGTATTTTTTGTGAAAAAATCTTTGAGTTCTATTTACTTATACGTGTAGTGGGAGGAAAAAGTTTCATACAAAAATGTCTAAGAGAGCCTCTTAAAAAGAACCCAAAAAATTTGTATGGAGAGATTTTTTTTTGTTCGGCGGCCATCTTTTTTTTACCCATTCACCCAATGGCCCAAGGTCTTTAACAACATTTGTTTGGGACCATGCCTGTATGACTGGTAGTTTTGGAGGACCCATGAGGTACTCTGGTAAATTTTCCACAATCATGACGTTTCAGAGTTTTTTTGGAAGAAGACCCATAAGTTCAACATATATAAATAGTTAAGGGAAAAGGTTCCATACAAAATTGTTCTGGAGAGCCTCTTGAAAAGAACCCAAAAAATTTGTATGGAGAGAATTTTTTTTTGTTCGGTGGCCATCTTTTTTTTACTGGTTCACCTAATGGCCCAAGGTCTTTAATAACATTTGTTTGGGACCATGTCTGTATGACTGGTAGTTTCGGAGGACCCATGAGGTACTCTGGTAAATTTTCCACATTCATAACGTTTCGTAATTTTCTGAAGGAAGACCTATAAGTTCTACGCACATAAATAGTTAAGGGAAAAGGTTCCATACAAAATTGTTTTGGAGAGCCTCTTGAAAAGAATCCAAAAAATTTGTATGGAGAAAATTTTTTTTTGTTCGGCGGCCATCTTTTTTTTACCGGTTCACCTAATGGCCCAAGGTCTTTAATAACATTTGTTTGGGACCATGTCTGTATGACTGGTAGTTTTGGAGGACCCATGAGGTACTTTGGTAAATTTTCCACATTCATGACGTTTCATAGTTTTCTGAAGGAAGACTCATAAGTTCTACGCACATAAATAGTGAAAGGAAAAAGTTCCATACAAAATTGTTCTGGAGAGCCTCTTGAAAATTACCCAAAAAATTTGTATGGAGAGAATTTTTTTTTGTTCGGCGGCCATCTTTTTTTTACCGGTTCACCTACTGGCCCAAGGTCTTTAATAACATTTGTTTGGGACCATGTCTGTATGACTGGTAGTTTTGGAGGACCCATGAGGTACTCTGGTAAATTTTCCACATTCATGACGTTTCATATTTTTCCTGAAGGAAGACCCATAAGTTCTACGCATATAAATAGTGAGGCGAAAAAAGTTCCATACAAAATTGTTCTGGAGAGCCTCTTGAAAATTAGCAAAATTTTTGTATGGAGACGAAATTTTTTTTTGTTTGGTGGCCATATTTTTTTCACCGGTTCACCCAATGGCCCAAGGTTTTGAACATTTTTTGTTTCGGGACGGTACCTTTCCGACTGATAGTTTTCGAGATCCCTTAGGGCACCCTAGTCAGTTTTCCACGTTCAGCTCTCTCTATAATTTTGTAGATCTTATATTTTTGAATTTTACACACCTGAAAATTATGGTGAAAAAGTCCCATACAAAATTGTTCAGGAGAGGTGATCAGTACCTGACTTCAAGTAGCTTTATATATATAACTAGATGA
The DNA here is from genome assembly GCA_920104075.1 of Melanargia galathea. Lineage (NCBI taxonomy): Eukaryota > Metazoa > Arthropoda > Insecta > Lepidoptera > Nymphalidae > Melanargia > Melanargia galathea. Next base: position 22,501,979 of record OV049869.1, on the reverse strand, counting down.
TGCCCACGGCTTCGCCCGTGTGGTTTGTAAAAATCTCGTGGGAACTTTGATTTTCCAGAACAAAAAGTAGCCTATCTGTAGTAAGTAGTAACCCGTCCACAAAACGGAAAAATTCCGTGAGATCCTTACGATTTCGGAATGCAATTCCTTACAGCATCAGGGTTGAAGAGTTGGACATGTACCTACTCGAGGTCATTCAACCATAAAGTCTTTAATTGGTATCCCCAATATCAATTTAAATAACCGATAGTGCCTAAATCCCATTAGTGTTGGGGATCAGATCCCCTACAGCATCAGGATTGAAGAGTTGGAATCCAAATTTTTTGTCGCAATGTTTCTCTATCGATTAAAAAAAAAATTACGCAAATCGGTTGAGAAATCTCGGAGATATCGGTGTACATAGGTAGAAAAACACAACTCCTCCTTTTTTGAAAGTCGGTTAAAAAAGTAGCCTATGTTACTCCCTGGTTAATTCTCTACTTGTATGTGAAAGTCCCGTCAAAATCGGTTCAGCCGTTCCAAAGATTAGCCCGTTCAAACAGACAGACAGACAGACAGACAGACAGACAGACAGACAGACAGACAGACAGACAAAAATTTTAAAAACGTGTGATTCGGTTATAGTATCGTTCAAATAACCATATGAGCTTAATATGAGGTAGTTATTTCGATATTACAGACAGACACTTCAATTTTATTTATTAGTATAGATACATAATACATAATACATAATTATAATAAAATCGTAGAATTGCCATATCTGTACATTGAAGAATTTTGCAAAATAAAACTGGGGGATGTTAGGGATAAGTAATAGAACGTAAAAAAGCTATTTTTGAAATTTTTGTCTGTTTGTCTGTTTGTCTGTTTATCTGTTTGTCTGTTTGTCTGTATGTTTGTGCGCGCATCACGTAAAAACTACTGAATGGATTGAAATGAAACTCGGCATGATTTAAGTTAATACTATGGAGTAACATATAGGATACTTTTTATCCCGAAATTCAGCACGGTTCCCTTGGGAGAGGGGATGAAAGGCAAAATGTGTACTTAGCTGTAATTCGTTAACGGGTGGTCCGATTTCATTCATTCTTTTTTTGTTAGAAAGTAGATACTTTAAAGACTACTGGCTAATCTCCGAAAGGCTGGACCGATTTTGATAGGACTTTCACTGGCGGATGTTTACATTTTTTTGTACCAAAACATCCGCCAGTGAACTTTTAACAGTTTTTAGCAAGGTTTAAGCTCAAAGGAGCATAGGAAAAACAAAATGATTCCCACGGGATTATTAAAATCAATATCCACGCGAACGAAGTCGCGGGTATCCGCTCGTTCTCTAATAAGTGTGTATTTTTTTTAATATTCAATGAAGGAATATTTTCTCCAACTCCATAATCGTGTCAGGTAATCACCAGCCCTGGCAGAGATGTCGTAAATACCGGAAAATGCATCGCTGTGTCGAAGCCGTGCCGGGGGTGCTGTCCGCTTGCACGGGAATGCATGTCAATATTCCAGTCTAATAAAGACTTGTATCGACTTGATAGTCGTTTAGAGGCAAGACTTGAATAGGTTGAATTTCCTCCAACGGCTGCCTAGTTGGTCTGATGGTTAACTTGTTCGCCTGTAAATCATGAGGATACTTACATATATCGAGTCTTCCTACTTTCGCAACCCATTGTGTTATGTTGGTGACTCTGGTTCTTACACGGATCTTCTCATTTCTGATTTGATCACAAAGAGAAGTTCCGAGCGAACTTAAATTAACTTTGCAATGTCCAAACGTAGATCGCAAACAATTAGAAACTCTGAATAAGTGTAGAGTTTGATACTAAAATATAAATAGTAAGTATGTACTTAAATATTTTATTGATCCAAAAAAATAGTAACTTCTGGTCCTTACTTTTTGCAAATGAGGCAGGTGCTTCCATGATTGTATAACTAATGGTGATCACTACGGAGACCGGGTCTCTATAGAAAAACCCTTTAGAATAGTTTAGAATAGAATGAAAGTCTATTTTCTATTCTTACATTGAAATACAATTCAACCATGTATTGAACTGACTACAGTCCTTCAACATTTCCAATACTTTTTGCGATTCACAGATCACAGAACCACGCAAGCTTATACCTAGTTACATAATAATTATTTATTATAATGCAAAATGTTTCTATTTCTAACCTTTAAATGTAACTTTGTCTTTGCCAGTATTGTTAGTTTAAAATGCCTCGAAATCAAAAACCACAATCTGATACTTTACCACAAAACACCTGAAACAAAATATGATTTATTTGCAACTTTGGAAATTTATAAAGTTTTATAAAACACCCTGTTTCTCGTCGTGGTATTTTTCCGTTTTTGTTCCTAGGAGTTTGTCTGTTCGTCCTTTATTCATTTACGTATCGTTAATCCGATACTACGGGAGGTCAAGGTTCAATTGAAAAAGTCATTTTATACCGACTGGAAATTTTAACAACAATAGTTTAGACCTAACCCATCACAGCTCCGAACTTCAGCTGCCGCACCAGTGGTGGAGTTAAGAGTGAGAGCATGTGAAAGTGCTTGAAAATCAAAGCGCTCCGAGTGATTTTATCCCGGACCAAAATAGTCTTAAATCATTGTTTCAATCATTTTTGATACAGAAACAATATTCAGCTGCAGCGCCGAGGGTGGGTTATACTTCCGTTACGCGCCTAAAGTGCATTAAAATTTTGAAAAAAAAAGTTATTTTATACCTTATGAAATTTATGCAGCAGAATTTTCACACTTTTAAAATAATAAAGAAAATCTTCAGTTGCACTGAAGGTGGGGGAAAGACCTTCAGTCAGCGTGATAAACATTTTACGCGCTCAGTGCACTTAGCCTAGTAAATCTAGGAAAAACATCCTATAGTTTTAAAAAGTAGCCAAATGTATTCTTTGGGCCTTCCTCTTGAATATATCCGAAAACCCAATATGGGGGGTGCGTAACCAGCCGCCATTTTTAATTTAGTCCCTTTTTTCGGTTTTTTTCTCATATCACGAAAATCTCTACAAATAGCATTATAATTACTTCTGACAAAAGTTTTAATATACAATTTGCCACAAATTTGGTCTCTTGCATTTTTACTCTAAGTTTATTACTTTAGGAGATATTGGGTGTTTAAGGGTATTTTAGGTCCCTTTTTCGTTTTTTTTGCTCATATCTCGAAAATCTCTACGAATAGCATTATAATTACTTCTGACGAAAGTTTTTGTATAAAATTTTCTACAAATTTGGTTCCATGCAGTTTTACTCTAACTTTATTACTTTAAGAGATATAGGGTGTTGAAGTTAATATTTGAGGCCCTTTTTTGGTTTTTTGCTCATATCTCGAAAATCTCTATGAATAGCATCATAATTACTTCAAAAAAAAGTTTTAACATAAAATTTTGTACAAATTTGGTCATGATCATTTTTACGCTAAGCTTACTACTTTAGGAGTTATAGGGTGTTTAAGTTAATATTTGAGGTCCCTTTTTCAGTTTTTTGCTCATATCTCGAAAATTTCTACAAATAGCACTATAATTACTTCTGACAAAAGTTTAAGCATAAAATTTTCTACAAATTTAGTCTTGTTTATTTTACGCTAAGCTTTTTACTTTAGGAGCTACAGAGTGTTAAATTTAACAGGGAGATAAAATAGTATAGATTAAACCCCGGACATTCGCCATTTTGTGGCGGCGGCTATTTTGGACCGATTTTCATCAAACATAGCTAAGAACACTTCCGACTAATTTACCTTTTTAACAAAAAAAAACCGCAATGCGGTTTTTTTGTTTGAAATGCATAAAAATGAACATGACCAAATTTGTAGAAAATTTTATATTCAAACTTTTGTCCGAAGTAATTATAATGCTATATGTAGAGATTTTCGAGATATGAGCAAAAAACTGAAAAAGGGAGCTCAAATATTAACTTAAACACCCTATAACTCCTAAAATAATAAGCTTAGCGTAAAAATGACCATGACCAAATTTGTACATAATTTTATGTTAAAACTTTTTTTAGAAGTAATTATAATGCTATTCATAGAGATTTTCGAGATATGAGCAAAAACCCAAAAAAGGGCCTCAAATATTAACTTCAACACCCTATATCTCTTAAAGTAATAAAGTTAGAGTAAAACTGCATGGAACCAAATTTGTAGAAAATTTTATACAAAAACTTTCGTCAGAAGTAATTATAATGCTATTCGTAGAGATTTTCGAGATATGAGCAAAAAAAATGAAAAAGGGACCTAAAATACCCTTAAACACCCAATATCTCCTAAAGTAATAAACTTAGAGTAAAAATGCAAGAGGCCAAATTTGTGGCAAATTGTATATTAAAACTTTTGTCAGAAGTAATTATAATGCTATTTGTAGAGATTTTCGTGATATGAGAAAAAAACCGAAAAAAGGGACAAAATTAAAAATGGCGGCTGGTTACGCACCCCCCATATGGGGTTTTCGGATATATTCAAGAGGAAGGCCCAAAGAATACATTTGGCTACTTTTTAAAACTATAGGATGTTTTTCCTAGATTTACTAGGCTAAGTGCACTGAGCGCGCAAAATGTTTATCACGCTGACTGAAGGTCTTTCCCCCACCTTCAGTGCAACTGAAGATTTTCTTTATTATTTTAAAAGTGTGAAAATTCTGCTGCATAAATTTCATAAGGTATAAAATAACTTTTTTTTTCAAAATTTTAATGCACTTCAGGTGCGTAGCGGAAGTATAACCCACCCTCGGCGCTGCAGCTGAATATTGTTTCTGTATCAAAAATGATTGAAACAATGATTTAAGACTATTTTGGTCCGGGATAAAATCACTCGGAGCGCTTTGATTTTCAAGCACTTTCACATACTCTCACTCTTAACTCCACCACTGGTGCGGCAGCTGAAGTTCGGAGCTGTGATGGGTTAGGTCTAAACTATTGTTGTTAAAATTTCCAGTCGGTATAAAATGACTTTTTCAATTGAACTCCGACCTCCCGTAGTAGATTAAGCTGAAACTTTGTAAGAGAGAACTGGGAGACGAGTCGTGCATTATTTTCATCGCGGAAAAGAATTCCCTTAAGAACGAAGTCGCGGGCATCAGCTAGTATTATACGTATAATATTATAACACAGCGGCAGATTTATTAAACATAGCGTCTTCCCATTAATGTTAAACTATAATACTCAAATAGAAACATTTCCTAAGATCACTATTATACTAAAGCGTAAAGCGATCTTAATATAAAAAAATTAATAAAAGTGATAAATAATAGCGTAAAGTGTAATAAATAACTATTAAAAATAAACTATTAGCAAAATCAAAAATTCATAAACAAAATAATTTGAGCTCAGAAATTAATTGGAAAACATAATAATTGCACCAAGCGTGCTTTGCTTGAAGCCGTAATGTGGGAAAGCTGTCTTTACATGCATTTATCATACTATTACTAACGCAGGTGAAATTGCTCAATTTGCAGCACCCACACAATGTCACTTGTACTCTCTCTTATTCAGTATCTTAATTTTAAATTCAATCTTATTATAGTAGGTACTAAGATTTCCAACGTTTAGTTTTATTGTAACAGATAATTCCAAAGCTGCGTATATATGTAAAACAGGGTATGATTAAAATGATTTACATCACAAAGTCTATAATTACAATCCTTTGACGCCACAATACAATAAATTGTATGTTTGTCGTGAGAGTTAGGCGCTGTATTCGAAACTTTTGATTGCGCTACATATTATTCCATTGGGGCGGGATCGTTTATTCTGCCGCCATCTTTAATATACATGTACAAATAATTTCACTAAAAAAGGAATCAATTAGGATTGGGCATAATAAATAATCTACTGTGTATATTCACGTGAGATATCACAGCTCTCAAATTTACGATGAAGTGATCACGCACAATCGTATTGTATGTTGAAATATTAATCAGCTGTTATTGTCCAATCGTTTGGAAACGCCTATTGTTATTCTGATAGATATCAAACCTTGGTGTCTTTGTAGCTCTTTACTATTACGGAGTAGATTCAACCGTCCTCTCGTAAGAAAATTCAAATGCTCAATCTTGTGTATATTTGAGACTAGCTGATGCTCGCAACTTCATCCTCTGATGACAAAAATATCCTATGTCCAGGAGGAAAGCTGAGGTTCCAAATTTTGTCTTCATTTTGTCAGTTCAGAGGTCAGACAGACTGACACGTTTTCACATGTATAAGTCACAATAATATCACACTAATATTATAAAGGCTAATGATTGTGTGTGTGTGTGTGTATGTTTGTTACTCTTTAACACCGCAACTACTGAACCGATTCGGCTGAAATTTTGAAGACAGATTTAAGATAGATTATGCTCTGACTTAACACATAGGCTACTTTTTATCCTGGAAAAATGCACAGTTCCCACGGGATTTAAAAAAAACCGAAATCTATTGCTACAACTATAGGTCGATTATTATAGCAAACTTCCTTGAATGTAGGAAGGTATAAAGGTTGGAATAAGGAGCGGGAACGGGAACCGAAAATCCTCGATTCCCTCGGGATTTGTGAAAAACCGAAATTCACGCGGGCGACCCTCGGACGAAGCTAGTTATTTATATATCACATTCCTTTTGGTTTAGTTTTTCAGTATTTAGCATTGCACAATATTTAACTCGACCACAATCCTTATGCCAATATATTCGTAATGCGATACATCCCGCAAAGTGAACATTACTGCGGCGGGCTGGTGGCGGGTGGCGGGCGGCAATTGGCAGGTGGAGGGTAACGAGCTACAAATGGTATGAAACATGCAACAGTTAGCGCTGGCCGATCTTCATGTGAAACTGTGATTATCTACAAGCGTGGAAGGGCTTCAAGGACTGAAGCCCTTCCACGCTTTTTAGGGTTCCGCAGTAATACAAACAACCCTTATAAGTTCATTCAGTCTGTCTTTCTGTACGTCTGTCTCACAGTCTACTTATTCAGAAACTACTGAGTTAGACAGTTTTTTCGTTCTACCTTCTTAAGTTCTACTAAGTTTAACGTTTTTAAGTTCTACTAAGTTAGAAAAAATTTTGAAGAAAAATTTTTTTTTTCAGGTTTAGAAAAACTAGGTACGTGAGTTAGATGACCTCCTTCATGACTCAGAAATTGTATAATACGTATTACCAAATACTTAGTGATGTCTTGAGACAAATATCTCACAGGTAAGTGTAGTCAAACTAAATAATGTGAAGCTGGCTCAGTGTAAACTTGAACAAACAGGATAGCGATAGGTTAAATTCAATACATTATATTTAAAAAATCATAATTCTTGCTTTTAATTCACGAAAAAGATTTTTTTTAATATCATTATGACGAAGTCCTACATTATGCATGTTACATACGCACTTGACCAGGACCACTTGTTGAGCCTTCTACAAATTTTTACAACTCAGCGACCCAACCAAAGGCAGTTCCTAATGTTACTTTAAGTTAAATAAAACTGTAACAGATCCAATTCTGTACATTGAAGATATTTTGAAATTTTTTATTGAAGGGCACTCTATAATCGATACTGAAGCCAAAACTGTAATTTTTTTCATTTTTGTCTCTCTGTCTGTCTGTCTGTATCTTGACCGCGCATCACGCCGAAACTTCTGAACGGATTCGAATGAAACTTAATACGATTTGAGTTTATACTCCGAGGTAGGACATAGGATACTTTTTATCCCGAAATTCAGCACGGTTCCTTTGGGAGAGGGGAAGAAAGTTAAAACGTGTATTTAACTGTAATTCATTAACGCGTAGTTCGATTTAACTCATTCTTTTTTTGTTAGAAAGGTAGTACTTTAAGTATTGTCCCGTAAATATTTCAAGGTCATAGGTTTTTAGTTCAGAAATGACAGACATTACAACCCTCAGTATTGGGTTCAAATAACTTGGGACCCGGATCTTTGAACTTACGGCTTATTTTAAACTGGTGTGCGTTTAAATTTATGTTGTCGTTGTGTCTATTTGTTCCAGCTAATCTCCGAAACGGCTGGATCGATTTTAATGGAACTTTCAATGTTATAAGAAGTTACAGGCTACATTAAGTTTAGGTACATAAAAGAATTATGGGATCCGATCCGATCCTATATAAAACCTATAAACACGCGAACGAAGTCGCGGGGGTCAGCTAGTAACTAATAACTACCTGGCCCTAGTAAGGAGGGCGACTCTCAACTCGTAATCAGCTAATGGCGCACATCCCACGCTAATGTGCCGAATTACAACATTTTACAACACCCGCGAACTTTCAGATAAGCTTCATACAGCTTTATTTTAATTTTTGACCCTTTGATTAAATAGTTACTTTTGGTATAAGAGGTCCTAACTCCTAACATATTTGGTAACGATTACCGAAATGGCTGATTCACAGGATAAAGATGCCTTTATGTCAGTATGCCCTACGCTAAGTGGTTGCGCCAACCTCCAAGTGCGCCCGGGTGCTGCTGGTCCTCTTGGATACGTCAGAGGGGAAAAGCAGTATTCGGGCCGGTGCGCCCCGGTAACATGGTTAATAATTTTCCTACGGGGATATTGTTAGCCATGGCCAATGACCTGGCGGAGGGAGGTTTCTCCGCGTGTCCCTCTGATTAGCACAGGGCACTGCGGATGAAACTGGGGGTCAGACACCCCAGGGCGGGGGGCAGCGATGCCCATCGCGGGAGGAAGAAAACCTCGTTAAAAAATTACGGGAGGGCGCGAGCCTCTGGATTAGGGACAACCCAGAGGCGAGCGGGAGCCCCAGCTGGGGCGGCTGCCGGACACCTGGGATGCATACTTTGGGTTCCCCAGGCGTCCAGCACAGACAGCATGAGGGTCATGCCGTGGTGGTTTTAGTGGGTATACCCGGTTGGAGTCCCACATAACCTTCGTTCTGCCGCATTCGGCCGCAGAACGGGGGTACCTATAAAAGGTTTCCACCACGTCAAAAAAAAAAAAGGTTGCGTTACCTATTATGTTGGCAATTTGTTTCACTTTATTTTTATTACTAGCTGACCCCCGCAACTTCGTTCGCGTAGATATAGGTTTTTATATAGGATCGGATCGGATCCCATAATTTTTTTATGTACCTAAACTAAATGTAGCCTAAATTACTCCTTATAACATTGAAAGTTCCATTAAAATCGATCCAGCCGTTTCGGAGATTAGCTGGAACAAATAAACAAACCGACAAACATAAATTTAAGCGCACGCCAGTTTAAAATAAGCCGTACGTTCAAAGATCCGGGTCCCAAGTTATTTGAACCCAATATAGTGAGGGTTGTAATGTCTGTCATTACTGAACTAAAAAACCCATAACCTTGAAATATTTACGGGACAATATATAAAGTACTACCTTTCTAACAAAGAAAGAATGAGTGAAATCGAACAACGCATTAATGAATTACAGCTAAATACACGTTTTAACTTTCATCCCCTCTCCCAAGGGAACCGTGCTGAATTTCGGGATAAAAAGTATCCTATATCCTACCTCGGAGTATAAACTCAAATCGTACCAAGTTTCATTTGAATCCATTCAGTAGTTTCGGCGTGATGCGCGGCCAAGATACAGACAGACAGACAGACAGACAGACAGACAGACAGACAGACAGACAAAAATGAAAAAAATTGCAGTTTTGGCTTCAGTATCGATTATAGAATGACCTCCAATAAAAATTTTCAAAATATCTTCAATGTACAGAATTGGATCTGTTACAGTCTTATTATATTATAGATTTGCCGTGATAAAGAATATTATAACACTTATATTCAGGGCAAATTTCAGCGGAGGCTTTATAGGGTTCGGTTTGGCACCCTTTGGTATATAAGGGTGAATTTCCCAAGTGCATTTTTGACACGGCGAGGTTGAAAATTAATGTGTAAAGTTAAACTACAATAACGTGTAATTTTATATGGGTAGTTTAAATAGTGGTCTACGTGATAATAAAGTATTTAAGGTATTTAATATATTAAATTCTTAGTAAAAAAAATCTAAGGCCTAAAATCTAATTTCGGTGGACTGTCCGGATTCCATTTGTTTACATATTTTTTTAATTAATTTTTTTTAGTTAAGTAATTTCATTGAAAGGGAATGTGTTTTTAGAAATACTTTAAATAAGTCAGCTAATATATATTTAAGGACTAATTTAAGTAAGTACAATAAGCCTTAAAACGTCTTTTAAAAATGTCCTACAAAAAAAGGCAATTTCGGTGGCGCTTTTTGAATACTTCACTGCTTCTTACGATACGACTTTGAAGATACCTTACTGTCCATCCCCGCACCGCTTGGTTGTCCTCTTGCAAACGGCGTGTGAGGACAACCGACATGCTGTATAATTTTCCCACAAAAATTTTTTTACTTGCTGCGGTGGTAGCAGGAATACAAAATTATCTAATTCCGGTGTCACGTGTATTAGTAAAAGTTTAAAGCAGATTAAAAAGAAATTTTATGGAAGCTTATATTAAAGGAATTCAGTCATAATTGTAAAATAAAAACTAACGTGTGAATAATAGTTTTTTTTTTTAATTTTAGTTTTGACGCTGATTCTAAGTCCGGTGGCGCAATTTTGGTGGCTCCGGTGGCAAAACAAAGCGCCACCGTAATTGAACAGAGCCACCGGAATTGATATTAAGGAATCAAGGAGACCATTGGAGAGCAGAATAAGGGCTCAAATGTATTCGCGAGAGGCCTGTCTATCGGTCAAAGGCAGCTGACGTGACTAAAGACCGACAACGCTAGGTTAATTTCATCAAAACCTGAGATTTTGAGAGAAGTCGAGAAGTTCTATGGACAGTTGTACACCTGAATATAGAAACCTATACCTAAGATATCCCGAATTTCAGTCTATATTAGTATGGCTCTCAAGCAGCTTACAAACAAGGTGATAATGGGATCACTGTAGAACTTCTGAAGATGGGTGGAAGAACAATACTTAAAGTTCTCCACCGATTGTTCAATTCTGTCATTGACGAGGGTGCAATGCCAGAACCGTGATACAGGAGCATGGTGGTTCTCTTCTTCAAGAAGGGAGATTATATCCTATTGAAGAACTACAGAACCATCTCACTACTGAGCCATGTTTATAAGTTGTTTTCGAGTCTCATTACTAATCGTCTCGCCAATAGGTTTAAAGTCTTCCAGCCTCCTGAATAAAGCTGGATTCCGAAAAGGCTTTAGTATCATAGACCATATACATAAGCTCTGGCAGATTATACAGAAGACCGAAGAGTATAATCAGCCAATTTGCTTAGCGTTTGCAGACTATGAAAAGCCTTCGATCCGATGGAAACTTGGCTGTGTTAAGGTCGCTGCAAAGATGCCAAATTGATTACCAGTACCTGTATCCAAGCCAAACCAAGCAAGAAGCCGTCTTTAAGCTTCTTGACTTGGAATCGACATAAACGGCGAGGACATTACTCAGTTACCCAGTTTGCCGATGATATGGTCATTATGGCAAAGACTTTGGGAGACCTTAATATGACGCTCAATGATCTTAGCAGAGTTTCTCAACAGGTGGGCCTAAAAATGACCATGAGTAAGATGAAAACAACAATTCTCATGTTCCGCTTCACCCAGTAATCTTTTAGACTCGGCACTCGAAATTGTACACGGGTATATATATACCTGGAATACACGGTCCAGCTAGGTAAGTCCAATTTTAAGAAAGGGATCAACCGCTGAATCCAACTTGGCTGGGTATCGTTCGGGAAACGTTGACCTGTCTTCTCTTGCAATATTCCTCAGTGTCTGAAGACGAAAGTCTTCGAACAGTGCGTGTTGCCAGTGATGACTTACAGATCTGAGACATAGTGGCTGACTATGGCCTTTTATAAAGGATCAGGGTCACTCAGCTGGCAATGGAGAGAACTATGCTCGGAGTATCCCTGCGGGATCAAATCAGTATTGAGGAGATCCACTGGAGAACCAGTGTCACCGAAATAGGCCATCGAGTTTCGTAGCTGAAGTGGCAATGAGCGGGCCACATTGCTTGAAGAACAGATAGACGCTGGGGTCCCAAGGTGCTTGAGTGGCGATCTCGCACCAGCAAACAAAGCGTGGGAAGACCCCCCACTAGATGGATGGACGATATCAAGCAAGTCGTTGGCAGATGCCGGAAACAAGCGGCGCAAGTTCATGTTCTAGCGATCCTTGCAGAAGACCAGCAGTGGACGTATATTGGTTGAAACGATGACGATGACATATGTTCTAATAATCACCAAATTGAGGGTAATCTTGTGAGAATCAGATTACTGCCAGCTTAAAATATCTACCGTCTTATTATTGTTAAAAATACTACCAAAGTTTATCTTTATGAAGATAAAACATAAGAACTATAATTGTGATACTTAAATTGTTGGTATTCTACAAGTTTTTTACTATGAATCTTAAGTCTAAAGAAATAAGATCTTGTCTTTATTATTTCTAATTCCGGTGGCGCTAATCAATTTCGGTGGATCGGATTTCAATTCCGGTGGCGCTTAAATAATTTCGGTGGCATTTGATAATTTCAAAAAGAAATATCTCATGAACTATTAATTATTTTTCTATCTCTACTATATGACTAATTATTAGAACTATTTAACTATTATTTAGGCTAAAAAAGTATATTAGAAACAGCAAGTTTAAATTCGCCACCGTAATTAGGCAAAATTCGTGTTTGTTGAAATTGACCCAAAACCATCAAAAATCAAACTAAACAAATTCTCAACCTATAAATCATGCGCTTAAATAAAACTCCATACGCAGATTGTTCCATTTATTTAATAATACACAATCTTCATGAAACTGCTCACTATATCGTAATGTATTCACGAGTCGGTGATGGTAAACTTATGTTAGGTACGAGTATAAAGACGCATGCTTGAATATACACATTTAAGCTTAATTTAATTCGTTTATACATACTCAAGTCACAAAAAAGTTTATTAATAAACTATTCCATACTAGAGAACTTGAGAAAGCCGAGAAGCTCTTGCGTTTCATTTTAAGTTTTTGGCAAAACCATAAGCAATACTTATTAATATTCAGTATTCTGCTACTTGCTTATTTTGGATAGGTTAATTATATTTTGCTAAGCGGTTACATTATTTTATTGCTAATTTTACTTAAATTCTCAATAATTTGAATCAATTCAACTTTTTTCATTGAATTTTTGAAAGGAATCCAAACAACGGATACAATTTATACTCTAACAGGATGGAAATACATAAGCTTAAAACTTTCTATACATTATACACAAACATTATATACAGCTCGAAAACATTGCAACAGAAGAATCCAGCCTTGTTATACATCAAAGCCAAATCAAAATAATTTAAGAAGTAAATAATTTATTTATTATATTTTGTTCGTGAAACACTTTTAATTGACGAATTATTTTTCTAAAGAGAATTGCAACTTTTAATTAAATATATTTTACTACATAAACAGTGAACGTAAAGTCCACAAAATAAGCCCAAACTATCCAGTAAGTAACAACGAATATAGTCTTATCGTATTTATGTACCATCGAACTATTACGCTTAGAATGGAAGTTTCTAACAAATTTCCGCTCGAAACGTAAGCTATAAACCAACCCATGTGTGCCCTGTAATTACATTTGCCGACACGCACACAAGCGCATGAGTACCTTGAGCACTGACGCGACGATAGACGTACCGAGCCTTACCGAGGCTTGCTAAAAACGGCTTATCGCCGCGATCGTTAGTTTTAATAAATAATATGTCTATTCTTGAATCTTCTATGTCTGAATATAAAAATATGTCTATTCTATTCGGCTTTGCTTCAGCTGTCCACAAGATAGTTAAGTTAGGTACTTTTTGTAACATTCTGTTTTGAAAAGAGCAACTGCTGAGTTTCTTGCCGGCTCTTCTCAGCAGAATCAGCATTCCGAACCGGTGGTAGATTCTTGACATGTCAGAAGAGCCACACGTTGGCCTACATGAAATAAATGATTTTGAATTTGAATTTGAAATGAAGTCCAGTGAATTTTATGCGTAGGTACTTTTGTCTACTAAAAAAAAATATGAAAAGGTATATAGAACAAAAATAGCTTTGTACAAATAAGTGGGCTTATTTCGTTGAACAATTCTCAAAATGTACATTCATTTATGGATCGTGTACAATTTATTTACATAGATTCAAACAAGTATCCGTCGTCGTTGCCTTGCCGCGTTCGCCGGTAGTAGTCCATCTGTAACAAGAATACGATTAAAAACCTTCCGAGCCTCAATTTAATTTAAAAGGAGTAGTTTTTAATATTGATGTAATTTGTAAACGTACCCAATATCTGAGAACGTTACGCAGCTTCAGCTTCATGGCGTCCCGCGCACTGTTCCCCTCCCGGTCGTAAGCACCTGTGCATAAAAATCTCTTTGAACATTTCGCGTTGTATTTCTTGTAAAAGAATTGCTACAAGTTAAAGTTACTACAAGATAAACTACGTAACTCAACGACTTGACAAAAGAACGACAAAATAATGCCCGACTATAGATAGGTAGATGACCCGGTAGATTCACTTGACAATTCAAAAGCACTTGTAAAACTTTATGTGTATGACCAACTTTTTTATTCCGTTCTCTTCTAATAGTTTCGACTTCATCTGGGAACCTTCGTCGTGAGAATTATCAAGTGATGCGGCGGAGGAAACACTGCGGGCAGCGCGGACCTGTGCCTGCAGGGTACGCTGTGAGAGGAGTTAACGTTGGGGGAGAGAATAGAATAGAAAAGTTTTTTATTCAAATAAACTTTTACAAGTACTTTTGAATCGTTAATTGAATCTACCACTGGTTTGGAATGCCGTTCCAACCGAGAAAAACCAGCAAGAAACTCGGCGGTTGCTCTTTTTAAAAATAACAATTTATGTACTGCATGATTGAATTTCCGTTTTGCACATTGCTGGAACGATTTAAATCCATGCTTTTTTATCATTTATATAATCTTCAATTGTATAATATGCTTTTTTATGAGCATACTTTTAATAGAGTTCCTAAACTTGTATAAATGCAAGTCTAAGATTGCGTGTGGAATTTTATAGAACATTACGCCCATTCCCACAAACGGCTTTCGGTACAGAGAGTAACTCTGCCTCACCCCCCAACGGTTCTTGCTGGTCTTCCTCGCTGGCACGGTCGTACTCCAGGCACTCCGAACTAATGGTGTCTGATGATGGTTTTTTAGTTTCGACGACCGCGTATCTTGGTCTTAAAAAGCGGTTTCCACGCAATGCAGCGATCATCCTCTGTCTCGATTATCTGTTTGTCTGTTCGGTCTGAACATGTTCATGGCCTCGGATCGGTTTGAAACTACAATAATTATAGTGGAGCATACTCTGGCGTATGGCACCTACGTGGGTCCAGTCGTAATGTCTATGCCACAATAATTTGAACAAAATTTGATTAATATGAAAAATGTTTTATCAAAAACACTGAGACAAATAAGGAATCCTGATTTGATTCCAGTACATCACTGGCATATGGATAAAAATGAATAATTTATTGTTATATTCAATAATATTAGGCTTCACGAAAGTTGATAAACTGCGCCATTACTACGCAGGTACAGGCAACGCGGGAGCAGCGAGGGGTCCATCGGGAAACGACCTTCAAATTAACTATTTTAACTTTCGTGATGAGAATATTTTATAAAATTAAATGAAAAGCCCACAAGCTTACAAACATAAAGCTTAACAACACGAAACAGTGGCTTAATTAAGTGGACAGATGATCTCAAGAGAGTCGCTGGCAGTCGCGGATACAAGCGACACAGGATCGTGTTTTGTGGCGATCTTTAAATAGATCTACTCGTATGTCCAGCAGTAGACGTAGATCTCTTCAGTCGAGATGACGAGGATGACGACGAATTCGAATCCTAGCAAATACAACGTGTTGGGTAAGTCCCATAACATCCCGGCAGGCTGAGGTTAGGACTGATGTGTGTATGCCCGAAAAAATATAACGACCCTCGTAGCGTGATACCAGTGGAAGTTATGAGGACATTCAGAAATTTCTTAAAACTCCTCGGTGACAACCCTTAAACAGCTGCTAGAGTCATTGATGACATTGAACCTGACCTAATTTGAGTAAAACCTGACCTACTTTGACTGTAAGGTCAAAGACCACCTTTAATTTTACGTGATTGGTGAACCGTTTTCCCGCCAAAAAATTATCGACCAATGAAAAATCTTTACCTATGAAATAATAATAATGCCTACAAAATGGGCGTCGCTGTAACTGTGTAAAGCTGCGTACACATTCAATTTTTTTTCTTGTACATTACCTAGTTTCAAATACGTGCATGCTATCTACCACCCCACTACAGCCCATTAACGTCCCACAGCTGGGCACAACTGGGCAATCAACGAGGCCGTACTTGCACGTAAATTATGTTTACTCCTTTTATTGCACCCGAATTTGTTACTGTATGTCGGATAAATCGTAAGATTTTTGTGCCTCATTATGCTTCGACATTCTTCACATTTTCTAGTGTAAGCCCTGAAAGCCCACCGCATAATAATCTCAAAAAAACCCCTACCATGGATCACGACCCTCAGCAATGAGTATGACATTAAGAAATTCTCGTGCATGATAGATTGCATGCGATGGGGCAATGGTACATGGGAATAAAAAGGACTTGAGAAAAAAAAACCACCAAGGCAGCAGCAGTGTTGAACGTTTATCGAATTTTGATCAGTGTAGACACAGCTTAGCTTTAGGATAGGTGTAATAATTCCGAAACGATATTATTTTCTATTCATTCTATTCCTACCTACTTCAAGCTAAAGATAAAGATATGACTACAGTACAGAAGCGAAAATATCGAGTCGATGTAATTTTTAAATAGCTATTCAATTATTGCATTGATAAGAATGGAGAGATAAATCGAAATTTATGTGAAATTCTTCTTAAATCTTGATTTTGTTTCTGCGAATGACTCTTTTCTTTTATGAGATGTGGTCTGCTGTAGAAATGAATTGTGAGCCGCTTTTTACTAGAGTCAAATTCGAGCCGTTTATCGTCAAAGTCGAGCCTAACGCTAAAAGATTTAACATTCTGGACTGTAATGGAATATGATCATGGTACACAATATCCAAAAAGATCAGCTCAGCGCGTTCCATCTTTAATTGCATTATTACCGCTGATGCCACCCGTCTTACTACCGAGAAATAAAAAGTCGATAGCAGACTTATTAAAATTATTAAATACTTAATACATTTCAAATGCATTGGTCTATGTTATGCGCTGTTTTGTCGTTACTAGAATATTTTATAGCATCGCTGTCGCATAGCTGTTATTTGAGTCGTAGCCTAAATACCAGGGTCAGCATAAACTGGTATACCTAAACACAGCGTTTTAGGTACGAACATTGACGAAGCTTCGTATGACTTAAGGTCGTTTTACACTTTGTTTAGTGATTATTGCTAGTGATCAGTGATTACTGATTAGCGAAGTAGAATAAAAAAGAGCGTATTCTTATTCCACGTATTCTTCGATTTCCAACAGCGCCACATTTGATATTTCTTTCATTACTTTCTGCAGATCCAAATGCGATTAGACCCGTTTGCAGAAACGCCAGGTTATCCTTTTAACCCAGACTTAGCTGCTACTTATAAGAATTCGTATAAAACTACAACATTTCATAAAACGGGGTACGTAGTAACCCGTTTTAGCCAATTTTAATCGATAATCGAGAATCGATCTAGTGGATTTCAGCCTAGAAAATCAATTCAGTACTACATTTCGATTTAAAAAATCGATTTTTTTTTTCAATAAATCGCGATCGCGAATAGAGGTCTTTGAGAAATCGATCAAAAATTTTTTTTCAAAAATCGATCTTCTTTTATGAATCGTTTCATCAGACTTCGATTCAAATCAAGTTAAAAATCGATCTTTTTTGGAAAGAATCGCCATTCCTTAGTCCTTATAAACTGACTTACATACGTTAGTAAATCATCAGTCGAGTCAGACCGAGCGCACTAAATCACTGAATAAGCACTAGTCCAAGTGTAAACGGGTCTTAACTTCGTTTTGTTCTTTGAAGACTTCCGAAATCCGAAGTTCATATTAGCTATTTTAATTGTTATTTTTTAGTTTCTCATTGAAGTTTGAACTGTGAAGTCGTCATACAAGGGTGAAATAATGAGTTACACTAACGCGCAATATTATGACATGTTAAGTGTGTGGGTGCTTGTAATGGTGTATTGATGGACGCCCGAAGGTTGTACGATGAACAGTATGTTTCCGGTAGACCAAATAACCCAAGAGTTCGAGTTTCGTCGCATACCTACGTGTTTCCGGAATTTAGTCCATAGACTTCACACCACCGGTTCCCTTACCGGCGCGATGGTGAAGGACGGCCTTCAACATCGACTACTCGTTTGGAAGAAGAAATTCTGCAGCATTTCGAGGAAAACCCAACCACTAGTAGGTACTCGCCGTGCTGGAGCAGTTCTTGATGTCAGTCATTGGACGGTGTGGCGAACGTTGAACAGAGATGGAGTTTGCACGATGGTTTTGCGAGCGAGCTGGCTTTGTTTGTTGGCACTGTACGCATCGCTCGTATTCCAGCACACTTTTCGCGGCCGTGCAGGGACTACCTTAACCAGTGATTCGGCCTACCTAGGTAGGTACCTACCTAGCCCGAGTTTTTTTCGCCAGTTAGTTAGTTTATTTATGAGTACCTACCTAGGTACCTAGGTAGGGAATACTCGTACACAGGCCAGTAAACCTTGAACCTACTTCGTAAAATACAATAATTATTACAACTTTCCGAAAATAATCAAATTGAGTATTGGCATCTTGGCGGCATTTGTCAAAGGCGGCGCGCCGCCTTACAACGTTTGTAAAGTCTTTTTATGGGTAGGTAGGTAGTCGGTACTAGGCTAACATAAAAATTGGTACCTACGTAAGTTTTCTAGTGATTTTCGGTTGCGAATCTCGGGTTCTCGGTTTGAGTTCTGCGTCGGTCATTCATATCGTAAGATTTTCAGGTTTGAGTTTTATGTAGGTAAAGAAACTCTCAGTAAGTACCTACGTAGGTGTACCTACCAGCCAAGAGATCGATCTCGTTTCACCCTGGTGTTTCGGCAAGTAGGTACCTAAGTAGTTGACGTTAAGCCGTCGGTCCTGGTTATTACTTATTACCAATAGCATGAAATGATAATAATCGAAATAACCACCGCAACCCGCATTTTCTAAGTTTTGAACCGAACCAGGAATCGAACCCACAACCTCGTTATCATCCATGACAAGTTGCACTACTTGACGTGTTCGTCAGTGTCGTCACTTAGGTACCTACTACCTACTTATTAAGGAAAGACGGCGCGCCAGCCACACGACACCACACGAGTAGTTAGGTACTCTGTGCGCCAGCCGCGGCATAGTACCTATTCGTTTTCACGTCTTGTAGTTTGTACTAGGATATCAGGAATTTAAATGGAATTGATGTTGCGCGGGTTGTAAGGGTTGCCAAAATTAATTTTCCTTAATTAAGTAATTAATTTTGTATGGAAATTTTTAATAATTAATTTTGACTTTTTAATACCACCAATATGTTTACAAGGTCAAAATTACATGGGTAGCCGCGGGCATGTTATACCACTTACCTAACACGTTGTATACGTTAGTTTGCTACGACGCTACGCCGTAGCAGCATGATTACGAGATTATGAATAATACCAAGGCACGCTTCCATGTGGAATGTGATGATATCTGATATTTATTATTAGAGAAGTAAATAAAAGTATTGTAGCAATCAACAACGGTTTAACAAAACGTTTAAAATTTCCCATTTCCGTGGAAACTTACTTTTCAAGTTTTATGGACACAAACATACGGAAGCTGATTTTTTATATACAAAGAAGATTGATGTTATAAAATCAATCCGTTCGCTCGTAAACATTTCCTTCAAAGCCTTCGGTCATTGTTATCCTCACTTATCGCGCGCGAGAGCAGATTATCTTAACAACATTCTATGGAAATATACGTATAGCTTCCTCGTAAATCCTACGACATTATATGACGCCCATTCCATATTACGCGACCTGTTAAAAATGTGGCATAAAATTCTTAATCCACTATGAATGAGCAAACCATAATATTTTACATGTTATTATTATGTTTAGAAGTTGATGATTTGCAAAACTATAGTAGGTACATATTGTGGCGACTTGGTTTGTAATAATTGAACATATTATGACCGTGTTAGTTTTAAGAGCAATGGACAAACTATATCTTAATATGGTGGTAAGGATGGTTTGAAAACACAATTGGACCCGGTAGATGGCGCTGATGTCAGTATGTCACCAGGCAAACCGTCTGCCGGGTCCGCTGGTATTTAATTCAACTGTGATATTATATACATTCAAATATGTACCACCACTACCACTACAGCCTTCTAACGTCCCACTGCTGAGCACAGGCCTCCTCTCTCATAGCAGAGAGGGATTTAGAGCTTAGACCCGCCACGCTGCTCCAATGCGGATTGGCGGGCTTTAACGACTATTGTCACATGATAGTGATAATAACCGGGCCCGACTGCTTCACGTGCTCTCCGAAGCACGGGGGTGAAACCAGCCAGCTTCCAACTCCGGGCTGGCACTAAGAATTTCTTGACAGAAAAACCCAGAGAAAACCCAGAAAAACAATTATCTGCCCGACCCGAGAATCGAATCCGGGACCTCGAGATCTGCGGTCGAATATGCTAACCACTAGACCAATGAGCAAAAAATTTACAATGTACCAATTTTGCATAAAGAAGACTTTGGTTTTAGTTGTGTCGAAAGACACGAATAATAATAATAATATGGAGCATGAGCAGTATACCTCCGTCTCTAACAGGAATGATGTCGTCCCCCGCAGGCAGTAGCCCGTACGGGTGCGGGTAGCCGGGCTGCGGCGGCGTCTCGGCCTGGCCCAGCTGCCGCCCGCCCAGCGCCTCCGTGTTCGAGGACTGCGGACATAAACCATACTTTACCCGACACACTGGAACGTTAAGCTAGGTTCATATTATTATGGCGTGTAGTGGCGCGACGGATCCCCCACGACCGGGTATGGTCGGTCAACACAACACAGTTACACGTTGATGTGAATCTAGCCATATTCAGTAGTGAAACTGATAGTATTCTGTTGCGTTACGATACACCCCGACACAGTAATATGAATCTAGCTTTACAAAAATAAAGTATAGCGCGATGCAACATAACTACATTCAAGTAGTTTTCGGTTAAGGTAAACATTAAACAATAAGTTCATCAATTGGATATTATTCGCCCTCTGTCTGCACTAAAATGTAGTGAAGTTTATTTCACATGCTGAGGTATGCTGAGGTAGACTGAGGAGACTCCACTGAAACTGTCGCAAGCGAGGACGCTGCTTCTACTCGTACATATTGCCTGGTCTATTTCAAATTGTATAATTTCTGCGCCGG
The DNA here is from genome assembly GCA_920104075.1 of Melanargia galathea. Classification (NCBI taxonomy): domain Eukaryota; kingdom Metazoa; phylum Arthropoda; class Insecta; order Lepidoptera; family Nymphalidae; genus Melanargia; species Melanargia galathea. The sequence goes on along the minus strand of OV049869.1, from coordinate 22,480,565 downwards.
CCCTTTTTATGGAAGAAAGTCCTAAAGTGCACTACGATATTGTGTTCGAGAGATCTTTTGTTGAGTGAGTTGTGACAACTCGTCGCGCGTCTGTGACTCTACTCAGTTCTGTGTAACTATATATTTATCTTTAAGGGTAAGTTCATGGTGTAACAGTAGTGTGACACACCAATCCACACTGGCTCAACGTGGTAGACTCTATTCCATGTCTTGATGTCCTTCAGCGGGAACTTTTATCCATGCAGTAATTGATACTCAGTTTTTGCATTTCTTTACATATAAACATACACGAAAAATGCAACAAAATATTCAACAGGATCCTACCCTGATATTTCGATAAAAAGAATAGCAAACTTATTTTCAAAAAAATCCAATCAAGTGTGAACGACATGCTTATGAGCGCTGAATCTCATTACATTTAGGCATCGTCATATTCACACAAGATGGGGAAAAACAGTACAGATACCTATATAAAATAATATTATATTCATATTTTGTGTAACGAAATGAATTTCATAATGGGAACTTTATTAATCGATTTATAAACAATTTGTTCTCATGAAGAAACAAACAAAAACTAATTCATAGCACTGAAAACAAATCAGAGACTTTTGTCTCTAATAATAATCTCTAATATATCTCCCTGGTAGTATTAGATTGCAGTCCCATATTACTATGAGAGCGAGGATATAGAGTGTGTGTGGGCACAAGTGTGTTTACGCACACACTTGTGCACTACAATATCTTTTGGCAATTATCAGTTGGCTAGCCTCCGTTGAAATTGACCGCAGTAGTTGAAATTCGCTCAGAAGGACATATAGTACAACAGAATACGCTAAGGATTTCCCGTATACAAACACGTATTCAAGGCAGAAGTTGTAATGTAGTCACAAGTTAGTAGCAGTTCAGTGACACGTGCCCGGTCGGCGGTCGGGGCGGCGGCGGGCGCTGTTGTGCTGTTAGCAAACAGGTTGGACAAACAACCGACTTGTGAGTTACGACAAATACGTATCCGTGCGGCGTGCGCCACGGCCCATGATACGAGGGCTGATTGGGAAACAGCGCCGCTCATTTGGTTATAGACAAATTATAAACTAACTTGGCTGGTATAAAGTAGCTCTTTCCTTTCTGTTGCACACTAAATACTTTATTTATTTATTACATCTGTAACATTGTGACTTTAAGCTAGTATGCTAGCTTCTGCCCGTGGCTTTGCCCGCGTGAATTTCGGTTTTTCACAAATCCCGAGGGAATCGTGTATTTCCGGTTCCCGTTCCCGCTCCCTTTTCTAACCTTTGTACCTACTTTCAAGGAAGTTTGCTATAGTAATCTACCTAACCTAAGTAACCTAAGTAAATCTACCTAATATAGCTGTAGCTATAGATTTCGGTTTTTTGAAAATCCCGTGGCAACTGTGGATTTTTCCAGGATCAAAAGCCTATGTGTTAAGTCAGGGCATAATCTATCTCCATTCAAAATTTCAGCCAAATCGGTTCAGTAGTTGAGACGTTAAAGAGTAACAAACATAATATACACACACACAAACTTTCGGCTTTAATGTGAAGTGTGACTAGTGTGATTATAAATGCGAAACTGTGTCTGTCTGTTAACTTTTCAGGCTCAACTGTTGATCCAATCTGGACGAAATGTGGCACAGAGGTAGCTTGCATTCTTGAGATGAACATTGGATACTTTTTATTCCGGCAAAACAGAGTTCCCCAGGATTTACAAAAATTTGCTTCAACTGAAGCTGCGGGCATCGGCTAAGAACAAATATAAGGGCATTAAATACAAATATAATTATAATATGAGTGTGCATAGCTAGAATTTGCAATATTACACACATGCAATGCAATGATACATATACCCCATTTTATTTTATTGATCATTTGGAATAATTTACGTTTCCAGTAAGTCATCAACCATCGTTAGGTTAACGTTTATTTTGGATGCCCCAAAACAATTCATCTTCTTTTGAAGAGGGCCCAGAGTTACAGTTAGACATTCCTAATGGCACAGGTATCAATCTTGTAATATAAACCTGATGGTAATTTTACCCAAATATTGTGACATAGGGAGTTAGGGACATTGGGACAGAGAGTTGTCATATTACTAGAGCCGCAATGTCCGCAAAATTTACTTCGAATCCCGAATTGGGACAAAAAAGTAATTGGGGGTTTTTCTGCCAAGAAGTTTTCATTAGCAGCCCGGAGTTAGAAAATTGGCACTGTTATAAACCAAGACGTCGCTCGTTCCTGCACCTTATCTTACTTCGACCAAGTCAGAGTATAAGTTTGTGACCAGGTTGTTTCATTGCCAACTGTTTGTCTATTATTGTTATCATTAGATGGAGGCATTTTTTATATAATCTAACGTAAGTAGATATGAGGTTAGCTGCTCCATGGTCCAACAATCTATATGGACATAGTATTTATTATAATAAGTAATGAAGCGAAGCGAATGTTACACAAGAGATACTGTAGCGCCGTAAAACGTATTTCATTAAAAGTACAACTTTAAAGTGTACCTAAGTGCTAACGCGACCTGACCTCAGCTACTCATGTCATACAATTCCACTTTTTCTTCCTACTTACCATAAAACCCAAACCGATTGTCTAAAACTGACAGCTAGAGTGTAACGATAGTATTCACCTGTGATTGGCTGACACTCTCTCGCTATTTGCTAAAATTATTGTAGCAGATTGATGCAATGATGATCGACCAGTAGGAGCCTGACAAACCCTTGTAGTTTTTAAGGTGGCTACCTACGTAACTGCAAGCATTACAAGCCTACCTTTAGATTGCGACCACCAGTCCTCGGTATTTGCTCAAATTGACGGTACTACCGGTGTGGTGGTGTGGCCTACTTGCAACAACGCATGTCACTCGTATCATGTAGTTGCTGTGCTGGGTAAACAACGTTCAATCGGTAACTAAACAGGTGATCAATTTAATGAACATGTCATTTGTGCCTCGCAGAGTACGTTAAGCCGTCAGTTCCGGTTATTATTATTTTTCAAAATCGTACCTACTTTACTTTTATTGACAAGTAAGTCGTATGTGGAGAAATCTAATAAAGAAAATCTTACGTCTGATGCGGAATCGCTCCGTTTTCCATGGCCGCCGAAGCAGGAGTGACCGAACGCCGAACATCCGCCTGCAAGGAAAATATAATCATTACACCAACTGAATACAATTCCGCTTATATGTTATCGATATGTAATCGAGCGATATGTCACGTCGTGTGAGCTCGGCGTGCTAAGAATAGTAAAAAAATATTTATTTATATTCATGTAAAACTCCAGTTATATTTTGTTTAATACATTTTCATTTCGCCCTTTGGATACGGAACCTAAAAACCGCATGTTTATACGTAAAAATTTGTTAAGAGGTATGCCAAAATGCTGTTTAAAAATTATACTAAGTACCCTACATAAGTAAAGTAATTACGTTGGTGAGAATCGGGATGGAAAGGACGAAACATCTTCATAATTGCATTATGACACGGTGTTAAAATGTTATTATCCGTCGGACTAAAACAATCGAGGTATTTGTATACCCACATATACATTTATTAGGCCAAAAAAGATATGTACTTACCAAACTTTTTCAAAAACACACCAAAAAAATTGCAATTACAGTTTTAATTTTTTTTATCCTTTAATCGGATTTTGATCGATATGACAATTGGAAATATGTACGAGTATTTATGTACGTACGGGACGTCTTGTACGTAAGTACGAGAGTTTTAAAGTTTAAAAAAGGCTCAGGGTCACTCAGCGGGTGATGGAGAGAGCTATGCTTGGAGTATCCCTGCGGGACCAAATCAGTCATGAGGAGATCCACAGGAGAACCAGAGTTACCGACATAGCTCAACGAGTCGCGAAACTGAAGTGGCAATAGGCGGGGCACATTGCTCGAAGAACCGATGGACGTTGGGGTCCCAAGGTGCTAGAATGTCGACCTCGCACCAGTAAACGAAGCGTAGGTAGACCCCCCACTCGATGGACAGACGATCTCAAGCGAGTCGCTGGCAGCCGCTGGAGTCAGGCGACACACGAACGTGTGTTGTGGCGATCCTTGCAAGAGACCTATGTCCAGCAGTGGACGTCTATTGGTTGAGACAAACGGACGAGTATTTTATTTAAAATTGTGTTTGCAATATCCTTTCCAGAAAATATTGAAAGGAATAATGAAAAAATATTTTGAAAGTTCGGTACGCATTGTACGGTCATCGTGTGCCCATGGCCTATATTTATTTTCAATCGCACTTTTTACATGAATCATGACCTTATAAATATTAGCAAGTCATTTGATTATAACTATGACATGTATCGAAAACGATTTTAAAATAATTACAATAAACGAAAAATACTTTACGAATGATACAAACATTCGATTCGCTCGCGATATTATTCACTGGATTCTCATTTTACGTTCGCTTTCTAAGTGTATGTATGTATCCCTTGTGAAAGTTAATTTAAAAAAGTTGACCCTCATTCTTGCAGGTGAAACAGAACGCAAAAGCTACTTACTGTGCTTACAAGTTGTTATGTAATAATTGTAACTAAACTCACTTTTGCTAATTGAACGTTTATTTATTACATTTAATGCTATTAACTTCCGAGCTTAAATAACATAAACTCTTGACGGGAAACCAAAGAAAAACAATTAAATAAAATTGATTGCGTTCGCGCCACACTGGCAGTCAAACTCCAACAAGCCAACACGACAGCCATCTTTAAAACGGCTCCAAACATCGATGTGTTTGAACACTAGGTCCTGGAGCCGGGTTTGTTTGTTCAGTTTGCCGCCAGTTTGCAGTTTGCCGAGCTCGTCACGTGACCTTTGCACAGCGCCGGCGAGTTGGCCGCTCGAACAAACCCTAACGCTATTAAGGAACTTTGGACTTCTACGTTTGATGGAACGCCGGATTATTCCCGTGTGACTTCGGAAAATCATATTCTGGGGACCTTAAAGGGATTATGGCACTAGGTACCTATCAATTGACTGCGCAGGTTGCAACTTTAAGCATATTCGGTAAATGTTCGTCCATTTATATTACCTTCGACATGGCTTGGGACATCTAAAATATTAATTGTTACAAGCGCTTAGATATTTTAATATTTAAAGTTTTAAATTATTTTCATTCAATGACTACCTTAAATAAACTTTTATGAAAAGAAAAAGCATTATAAAATTAACTCTGTTGAACCGTATCAATAGCGGTACTTTAGCCAATTAAATTCTTGGCGTTCCATGGAATCTTGTTGCTTTCAAAGTGATTATATTCAATAGATATTTTAACAAAAAAAAACTCTACCACAGAGTTAATCCTCCATAACTGAAAAGTTGCATGAAGTTCTAAAAAGAGAGAGAGATAGAGATAGATAGAGAGAGAGACGAGAGATTCGTAACAGGAACTAATATCACACGAGTAGAAAAGGTACTAATATTAAACATTGTCGGTCGCGGACAGGATTAGCTCTAACGAACCCCATGACATAATCTTCTCTTCCGTGGTTCAAGGTATGAGAGGAAACCTTATTTTTGTTACACAACAGAAACAAGAATACTGCAAAGTATGACGCATAAATAATCTATATTTTAATATGATAAAATCGTAGATTTGCCCTGTCTACACATTAAAGATTTTTGCAAAATAATACCTGGGGGATGTTAGGGATAAATAATGGAACGTTAAAAAGCTTTTTTTTGAAATTTTTGTCTGTTTATCTGTTTGTGTTTGTCTATTATGTATGTGCGCGCATCACGCAAAAAATACTGAATAGATTGAAATGAAACTTGGCATTATTTAAGTTCATACTACGGAGTAACAATATAGTGTACTTTTTATCCCGACATTCAGCACGGTTCCCTTGGGAGAGGGGATGAAACTCAAAATGTGTACTTAGCTGAAATTCATTAACGCGTGGTCCGATTTCATTCATTCTTTTTTTGTCAGAAAGGAGACACTTCAAAGATTGTTCCGTAAATATTTCAAGGTCATCGATTTGTACTTCAGAAATTAAGTACATCCATCACAATCCTCAGTATTCCATATAACTTGGAACCCGGATTGTTACGGATTGTTCGATGTAGAATCTCAACCGCTTTCTCTTATGGTTTAAGGTGTAATCTCTTAGCACGTTGTCCAGAGATGTGTGCCACGAGACACGTTGCATGATGCACAGCCACGGGGCGGGCACTAGCTCGCTGCGTTTACTATGCAACCCATAAACCCCGCGATAACACGAATAACTCACAAGGTCAAGACTGCAGCTAATGCTTCAGGCTGTACGCCGCTATGTATGTAGTTAGTTAGTTAGTCTGAGCAAATTGGCTTTTCGTTTGTGATTATCTTCCGTAACCGACGTAAGTTATAAACGTGCATAGTCAATGAACAATGTTGTTTGTTACATAATATGTAAATACCTACTTATGAAATGAAACACAAGAGACAAGGTTAGTGAGTAATTAATGCTCTCTTAAGTAGGAGATGTAATTTAACTATGCAGTTAAAAGATGCAAGTGAATCACACTTCACACTAATATTATAAAGCGAAAGTGTATGTGTGTGTGTTTGTTATTCTTTAACGCCGCAAATACTGATTTGACTGAATGGAGATAGATTATGCCTTGACTTAACACATAGGCTACACTTTGTCCTGGAAAAATCCACAATTCCCACGGGATTTTACGAAATCTATAGCCACAGCTATAGGTAGATTACTATAGCAAACTTCCTTGAAAGTAGGTATAAAGGTTGGATTTGTGAAAACGGAAATTCACGCGGGCTAAGCCGCGGGCAGAAGCTAGTAAGCTTATAAGAATGAAAATGGAATAATCAAAAGATAAAAGACTCTTACAAAAGTAAGTACAAGAAGAAGGAAAAGATTTTGGAGAATTGTTCCGATAATTCATCAGGTAGGTACTCATTGGTCGTCTTCAAGATAAGTGAAGTGTTAAGGTAGAAAACAAAAAGTTCTCGTCAAGAGTGACGAAACAAACGCGTATGTGAAAGAGAACTAGATTAAGATAACGCACGCTTTCGTGAGTTATTCTGATTATCTCGGGTGTGACTTGTTTTTGTAGATTTTTTAAAAGGTTTTTGGTTGGTTAGCCGGAGCTAACATAAGTTATATCGATCAGATTCGTTAAGGCTCCAACCGCGTGACTCACATATATACATACATGATGCATCGTAAGTTTTACGATTTTGGTAAAAATCGCATTTCTGTAAATGTACGAATGTTTGATTTCGTACATCCACACTTTAATAGATCGGTTGGTGTTAGCACTGTGCTCATATGAATAGATGGACAAACTACGATTTTGAATCTTACCTATAACAATTGCTTAGCAATAGAGATTTCAATGTGTAAAGTTGAGGTGAGTGAACATCGAATGCTGCTCATAATAAAATTAAGTATTTATTATTTAAAATTCTCGAAGATATTAAAATAAAAACACAGGAGTTTGTTATATTTCACAAGAAAATTACTTAGATTGTCTACTTGCACATTCAACAAAAATAAAGTGTACCTACATGTGATTTTGCGTATATTTTATGTGTTACACTATTACATAATGTTATTTTTTATTTGTCTTGCAAAAATCTGTACCCATCCCGTCTCGAATTCCCAATTCCCGGTTTAATTATTTGATTTCATTGCAACAATGGCAGCTCATTTACGACAAGTAACCATGACAAGGTTTTTGCGGCAAACGAACGACAGAAAAGTAAGCTGATTCTTTTTTATCCGACTGCACGACAACAAAGACAAAGTTATGTTTTCAAACGTTTTTGGCTGTGTGCTAAGTGGGATATGCTCGAAGCATCCCAATCGCTGGATGGATTTTAATCAACGAGGAGTCTATCGACTCGTCTGCACCGTGTGGTGGCTAGGCTTTGTGTTTTTATATATAATCCAAAATGGCGGAGACGAAAAAAATAATATTTGCGTACCATATTGAACATAATATCACTGAATTGTTCCTCAAAAATCAAGATGATGTTTAATTTAAAGACAGAAACTAACAATATTATGACAAAACAAAACTAAAAAAATAAGAATGAAAAAGTAAAGAAAAAAACCAGACGTTTAGTTCGCTTTTGAAACACTTTACTTGTACTTTTTGCACAGTTTTTTTTAATTTAAATAATTTTATAATCATGGAGTTTATAGTTTAAGTACTTTAGTTTCCTAATCATCAGTTTTTTAAATGAATCGGGCTAATGGGCACTGGAGGAACCGCCAATACCTGGCGCGCTTTTGAGAAATTTCATTATCCACTCCTTGACTATCCACATATTAGGAACACCACAGAAGGAAGCTGTTATAAATGCATGTTCATTTATTTTGTATCGACAACAGCGATTTCCCGAATGGAAATCTCGAAAATTACTTCTACAGCGGACAAAATAACCAATAGGTGTAGGACCACGCATTTTACACATTCGCCTTGATTAGACCTTTTTCACTCGAATGAAAATTACTTACATAAACTCGGGGAGTGCCGAATGAAAGATCATCTCCCCTCGCTCCTGTGCGGTAATGTATTGTGGGTTTTGAGTTGAAAAGTTTTTTACCTGAACGTTAAATATAATGGGAATCGCAAATCATAGACCATGTGAGATCCTGATTGTTACAAACCCTATAACATCGACGGCTCCACGAAAAGGTTTAGGGTTGGATTTTAACTGAGCATCGGCAGAGTAAAATCCAAAAATAGCAATTCTAAAAATATCTCAAAACGTATAAGTATATATTCTGTTTCTGAAATAATCCTTTTAAGGCTCATCAATTTGCATTACCTAACCTTTCTTAATTTCAAAAGATTACGTCGTAAAAATAAGTTGAATGCCACACACAGAGAGAAAGAAGAATATGAAACATAAAACTACTTTTGTTTTCCTGATTTTGGTTTTCATTACGACAAAGGACACCAACCTAATGCTGAGGAAAAGTTAGAAAACCAGTTAGTATTTATTTTTGAAAAAGATTGAGGAAATTAACACTTAGCCCTCATACGCATTAGCGGTCAACCGCGTACGCAGCTGACCGCGCGCGGGCTGGCCGCTTTTATATTTTTATATGCAACCGCTCATTTTTAACCCCCGACGCAAAAACGACGGGGTGTTATAAGTTTGACGTGTCTGTGTGTGTGTGTGTGTGTGTGTGTGTGTGTGTCTGTCTGTTCCCCTGTGGCGCTCAAACGGGTGGACCGATTTGAATGCGGTTTTTTTTGTTTGAAAGGTGATTTAGTCGAGAGTGTTGTTAGCTATGTTTGATGAAAATCGGTCCAAGATGGCCGCCGCTACAAAATGGCAGATTACATATTTTTTCACAACTCCCTTAATATGGGTATCAAATGAAAGGGCTTGACTAGTAGAATAGCACTATTGCAAATTCAAGATGGCCGCCGCCACAAAATGGCGAATGTCGGGGGTTTTTTAAATTTTCAATTTACACTTGTGTACGCACTAAACCGCGACGAAATTCTATGAAGAGGCTAGCCGCGCGGTCAGCCGCGTACGCGGTTAGCCGCTAATGCGTATGAGGGCTTAGATTCAAACTCTATATCGATACAAGTTAAATTACTCTATCTTTTTCCTCTAGCTGTGATAGCCTAGTGGTTAGGACGACCGACTTCTAATCGGAGGTCGTGGGTTCGATCCCGGGCACGCACCTCTAACTTTTCGGAGTTATGTGCGTTTTAAGTATTTAAATATCACTTGCTTTAACGGTGAAGGAAAACATCGTGAGGCATCGAAAACCTGCATGCCTGAGAGTTCTCCATAACGTTCTCAAAGGTGTGTGAAGTCTGCCAATCCGCTTGGCCAGCGTGGGAGACTATGGCCAAAACCCTTCTCACTCTGAGAGGAGACCCGTGCTCTGTAGTGAGCCGGTAACGGGTTGATCATGATGATGATGATGATGATGATGATGATGATGATGATGATCTTTTTCCTCAGACATAGGCATCTTCTATCCCCTTCCAAAGCTGTCTCTGGCCTTTCTTTACCATGCAGCCCCTGCAGGCTTAATCTTATGTGTCCGTATGAGGTATTGTCGTCCTCTTTTACGGATTCCATCTCTTGGGTACCAATCTTTAATACCGGTGGTCCGCTTATGAATCTTGTTTAATCGTCATGACCGTGGCGCATCGCCATTCCCTATTCTACATTGAATAGGGAATAAATTTAAGTATGACAAAGATAATAGCGTACTGGCAAGTACTGTTAAGAAGGACAATAATTCACATGAAGTGCAGAAGAGACCACATAGTGAAAACAAAGTGAAACTAACTAAATAAGTCTGTAAGCACACCGGGTCTCGAAAGTTCCCAGCTGATGCCTCAGTGCCACAGTAGGTACAGCTCGGGGCAGAATTTAACTTTGCATTAATAACTAAAAGGTTAAAATACATGGGTGGAAAGTGGAAACAACAACAGCCTTAAGTATACCTTTTACAAACAAAATGTTGCGACCCCTTTTATAATAGTACTCTCCCGATTTCGGCCACGGCGGACAATATCAACGGAGGCGAAGAAACTCAGGTGCACTCTCTATTCCTTCACTCTCATTTTCTATGAGACGGCGATGTGGAGAGATATCAGGCGTAGAAGCGAGGGGTTTAAGTGCTCTCTGAGATATGGGGATGTATCTTACACCAAATTTACTTGACAGAAAAGCCCAGTCAATTTTTTTTTTGCCCTGATCAGGTCAGGTCGCCCGAATTCAGGTTCTCAAAACCCGCACTGAGTGCTTAGTCTAAGTTTGAAGCGCTCCAAAACTAAAAGTATACTAGAAGTATACTATTGATCGAATCACAAATGACTTCAGAGCAAAATGAACCCAAAGACTCTTGTTTTAGGTCCATTTTTAACCCCCGACGCAAAAACGACGGGGTGTTATAAGTTTGACGTGTCTGTGTGTGTGTGTGTGTGTGTGTGTGTGTGTGTGTGTCTGTCTGTTCCCCTGTGGCGCTCAAACGGGTGAACCGATTTGAATGCGGTTTTTTTTGTTCGAAAGGTGATTTAGTCGAGAGTGTTCTTAGCTATGTTTGATGAAAATCGGTCCAAGATGGCCGCCGCTACGAAATGGCGGATTACATATTTTTTCCCAAATCCCTTAATATGGGTATCAAATGAAAGGGCTTGACTAGTAGAATAGCACTATTGCAAATCCAAGATGGTTGCCGCCACAAAATGGCGAATGTCGGGGGTTTTTTAAATTTTCAATTTACACTTGTACTCTGAAGTCATGGTGATTCGATCAGTAGTATACTTATAGTATACTAAAAAGTTTTGGAGCGCTCCAAACTGAGACTAAGCACTCTGATCACTAAGACCATATATGAATCAGTTGTGACCGCTCTTAGTTTTACCTAACGCAACATTTTCGGTATTTGATGACGTAGGTAAACTTGCTCTGGCTGCTCTTACTCAAGCAGCAGTTGGCTACTGACACAGTTAGCAAACCCAAGACGAGACTTGTTTCTTTGGCATGCAATAATATTCCCATTGAGGTGAGGGTGGTATCGGGTACTCACGCTTGGCGCTGACTCCCACCGAGATGATCAGGACTGCGATGACAGACACGGCTAGGATGCTTTGCGCCATTGTTTTCTGAAACAAACCCTTGTATTTAATTTTACAGCAAACAATAAAATGGTCGGGTAGTTGCAGCGTCTTTATTTAATTAAAATTGCCTTTTAATGTCTCACAGGTTCTCGTGTATCAAAGGAAAAGGATATGAGACTTAGACATATCGCTCTTCTTAATTGTACTAGTAGATGACACGCCATCCGAAATTTTCAAACCATTTTCAATATAAATCATGTTTATTGTAAACTTTGCAATAATTGAATCTGTAAATGAGTATAACTAATATAATTGCCCTTACTCCTCCCGCCAGCTAAACGCAAAGCTTCTACTGAGAGAAGGTAAGTAAAATAATAAATAGGGTCGTCTGTTGCTAAAGTCGGCAACTTAATGCCTGTGTTATAGGTAACAACCGACTGATACACATAATTACATATACATATTAAATGTATAAACATATAATACATACTTATAAACTTACATAAATACACCCAGACTCGGGGCGGGAATCGAACCCGCGACCCCGGCGAGGCAGGCAGGGTCACTGCCAACCGCGCCAACGGGCCAGTCAAAGGGTATGACGATAGTGCAACGTGTAGGGTTTGAATCGTGGACCCTTCGGATGTTAGTCCGCTCACCCACTTTGAGCTCTTGAGGCTATAAAGCTTTTGAAGCTTTGAGCAATTAACTCACTAATAATAATTCGATACAAATGTTGAATGTTGAATACAAATGAAAAAACTGCTTTGTTTAGTGACCTTTGATTGGGCGGGCTTCGTCGAAACATAGAATAAAAGAAAACATAATTGTTATTATTTCTTAATTAATCCTCTCTAAAACAAATCAGTTAGGTACAATACTTGCCGAATATCAAAAGAATACTTAAATAATATCGTGAATGAAGAAAAGGTAATAACTAAACCAACTTTTAGGTTTATAATTTTTATTTCCATACCATTTTTATTGCATACCAATTAGAGATTTGTCATATTTCTAGAACAATATCAGCTTTGACATGGATTCAATGTGACTTTTATTCAGTTTTACTTTGTTTGACAAGTATTAAAAAATATATAAGTATATCTCTCATTATTACAATATCTTAGATATCTCTATCTTTATCTCTTTCAATGTAAAGTAACAACAAGTAATGTAATAAAAAACTGGCCAAGTGCGAGTCGGCCCTCGCTCTTTTAGGGTTTCGTACATAATTATGAACAACATAATATGTATTTTGGGCGTAAGAAATATTCCATTTACGAGCTAGTCACATCGCAACAAACCGTGAAATAAAACCCTAAAAAATGTTCGTTTGTTTTGGTCACAGCTTACAAACTACTTTATGAATTGTTGTTTTTAGTATTTGTTGTTTAAATAGAGTATATGGTACATAACATACTGAAGTTTCATATTCCTAACTGGTTTAGTTTTTGAGATAGCCCCCGTCACAAAAAACTAAAAAATATATATTTGTGCTCTACTCAATAAGTTCTAAACAATAATACCCTACAAGCTAGGGTAAGAAAAAAAATTTTTTCGGCTCCTTTTTCATGTATGGGAGCCCCCCTGAAAAATATTTAATTTCTAATTCAATATTTAGTTTTGGGTTAACGTTCTACACCAAATAACAAAATTTTAAGTTTGTAACTCATTTCCTGTGACCGGCGGACGGACAGACAGACGGACAGACAGCCGAGTGACATTAAGAGGGTTCCGTTTTTACCTTTTGGTACGGAACCCTAAAAACAAGCTATGTATTAGGAAATAAAATTAGTTTTTTTTTTTTAATTTCTTTGCGGTGAAGAAAGGACTGTTTTTAAACTGAATCCGTTTTATATATTTTTAAATTATTTCTGATTTAAAATTATATTTAAATAATAATATAATTTAAAAATTTTATTATTTTATTTTATTTATATTATATATTATTATTTATAAATTATATTTAAAAAAGTAAATTTTTCTCCTCCCTTTCGTGAACATCGCAATTATTATTATAGGCATAACACTACGAAATAAAAAGTTACGTTCATACCCCAACTGTTTAAATAGAATCAGTGAACCTATTAATAGTCCTAAACAAACAGGTGATCCTCAGATATGCAACTAGTTTGCCCTGAGCCGGTCACCAGAGAACTAAAACATAATAAAAGAAGGTAACATAATGTTTTACGTTTACAAATATTTACGTTCTTAATTGTTGTAAGTCCTTAATTGTTCTGTCCATTTTCGCAAGGAGCAAGTATATTTTATTTATAAAACTAAAGAAAAAATTAGCACTTGCTTCGCTCGCGCTAAGTGAACCATTCCACGGTTCTAACAGTGTCAGTACTGGTTCTCTACATCAGTTAGCGCCTCACTCACACAATTGTCACTACGTTAGTAATATGTGAGTAAACTGAGTACAATATTCTCGTGATAAATCTGTCAGTAAAACTTCGATGATGTTTTCTATTATCTAAGCAGTAAAATGTGTCCACTCCAGTGGTCCTGAATTTTATCTCCTTCCACACATGAATAAATAATTTGCTGTTTTACGCGATCAGTTACTGAGGTTTCCTGCATTTTAAAGTTCTGTGAACCATAAAAATATTCATGAACCATAAAAATATTCTCACTGAATTTAAAACTAAAACAAACAATAAAATTAAAATACTTATGTCATAAAAGTTTTTGTTTTTGGCATGACGATGGAACCCTACTTTATGCATGTTCCACTGACCAGTTATTTAGAACTTAGAGTTGACATTATTATTTAGTTCTGTATAGGTATTCTGAGTTTGCGCACCTCCAAAACTTTACCAAATACTACGTATCGAGAAACTGTAATATGTAATGCAAAATGAACCCAAACACTCTTTTCTTAAAGTTGTAATTCAATATTTCGAAAATTTATTTTACAATCTTTCCGCTTAGGGCGCTGGCTGTTTTCGAATTTTGAATGTATTGGCGAACTCAAACCTTAAAATAAGCCAGTTTAGGTCCATTTTACTCTGAAGTCATTGTGTTTCGATCAGTGGTATTTAGTAAAGTTTTCGAGCGGTGCAAAGTGAGACTAAGCATATTATGTTACATTAACTACATACTAACTAGAATAGTTTAACGAAACATGAAAGCCTTATTTAATAGCTACAGGATAGCAATCGCAATAAACTCAAAAAAATCGTGACACTCTCTCACTATTTGATGAAATGCACAGTTATATGTATCTTCAAATTCAGCAAATCACAACAATATTACGATTGTAGATTTACCTACAATCTCTGGAAGCTCCAAGCTGTGCTCCAAGTCTGTTTGTTGGTAGTGACTCTACCACCGGTTCATTCTAAGCTTAGAAGAAGCCGGTTTGAGACTCAGAAGTTAGCAATTATTATATGAACACAAAATGATTTAGTGAAGAAGTACGCCCTAGCCATGGCGTAATACAGCTGTAATGTGAAAAAGTTTAGAGGTTAACTAAGAGCTATAAACAATATATTTAACGGGCTATTTTACATGTAACTTAAGCTTTTGAAGATAATGTACCTGTCAAAAATATACACACAACATACGGTATTCCTAAAGCCGTGTTGATAAAATGTTGAAAGTTTTACTTTTATATCAAAAGTTGAAACCTAATGGAAATGAACGGGGCATTCACCTAGTTGATTTATTATGTAAGTAAAGGTAGGTAGTGTAATCTATTTTATGACACTTTTGCATAAGTTTGAAACTCTAAAAGTTTTACTTATGTACGTACTCATGTAGCCTACGTTTAACTAAGTATTACAAAATTTTAAGTATTGGATTAGAGAAGGTCAGTCTTGGAGAACAAGAATGGATCGAATTCCACTACAAAGGGTTCCGCACCACCACATATAATTTTTTTTAGTATCTAAATAACGAGAGGTGCCATAGCAAGATCAAAGCGACAACAATTATGCTTTGAAAATCTTTAAATTTTTTATTGAGACGACTGTCGTATTCCTTAACAGTGTCAACTTAACATCTTCAGCCATTTCTCAACAAAAACAGTGTTAAGGCAATTTTGTCACTGTATTAAGTCACGATGAATACGTTTTCATTAATCTATGGTTAAATCAAGACAGAGACAGCAAAGTTTCAGATGTTTTCCACTTTTTTGGATAGAGCAACAAACAAAAATTTTCAGGAACACGTCGTCTCTAGGAAAACATTATTTCCATAGATCAAAGTTCATATTTTTAGTGTCCGATACAGTACCTCGTATATAGACAGGTATCATTTGTAGCATTTCTCGTGTAGTGGGCTAACCTCATTGGCTGCATCGTGTGAGTGGCAGCTTCCGATCGCCTCAGGCTCGGATTGATTCAAAATCGGATTGTTCTAGCAGTGAGCGTAGGTACCTACACCTACGTCTACTAGCTTCCACGTTCTCTGCATTAAATATTAACTCAAATAGATACGCCCAACCAGATAAAAGGCTCATTTTTGACAAATACTTCCTAGTACCTACCACGAATCATTAATCTATTTAAATATTATAATGCTATTGAAGCCTGTTAACTACTTGCCTCAAAAACTCGCGCTAAAAAAATATGACAATCGATTCAGAATCAGCGAACCTAATGAATTTATATTTTACACAATGAGGAAGTTTCCTGAAGTTGAAATATCATATTGAACACAATGGTATTAAAATATAGATTAAAACTAATAAATCAATGAAAAAAAATTGAAATCCATCAATAAATTACGGAGAAATTAATTATTTAAGTTCATGTATTTTAACGCAAAATTTCTCACTCGAGTATGACGTCACCGCGTCTATTCGGAGGTAGTTTTTCCATGTAAATTTTCTTGTTTTACCAATTTCTCATAGATTATTGAACCGATTTACGTGATTCTTTTTTTAATCGACACCTGAGGATGTTTTCAAAATGGTCCTATAGATTTTTTCGAAAGAAAATTTTTTAATCTTTTTTTCGAAAAACTTACATGGAATGTAATGAAAATTTACTTACATGGAAAATTACCTCTGAGCGGGTTGTATGACGTTACACGCTGGATCGCCGTATGAAACGAAATTAGCAGCTTTAAAGTTCAATAACTTTTTCAGTCTTAGAGATAATTTAATTATTCTTTCAGATTTTTGTTTTATTTAACTTACATTTTTATAATAAATTAAAAAAAAAATATTGGAAACTTGTCCATTAGGTGGACTTCTGTTACTTTTTGGAAAGTTCATTCCAGGGATGACAAGAAAAGGACAGTCATAGAAAATTAAAGACGCGCTCACACGTAACATAACCACAATCAAAGACTATAGTACAACGACAGTATGAAAATGCATAGTTTATTCAGATGGACTAAATTACGCAGTCAACCGTGTGGACAAAACCGAACACATCAAAGCCACGTCGCAGCCACAGTGCACACACATCGTATGCACAACGCAAATTTTTGTGGCTGTGTTGTGGTCTGGTTGTAGTACGTGTGTACGTGGCCTTAAACAAATGCATGTACTTAGACTACAACTGAGGTTTAAATAAACGTAAACGGAAGCAAATTTTTTCTTCCAACATAAAAATTTTAGTTTCGGTATCAATTATTAGTTTGTTACTAGACTATGATTACATTCACGAGTTGCTGCTCAAAATAAAATAAAGAAAATTTGGAAAATCTTTACACAAGTAGGTACATTACAAGCCATTAAAAAAGAATAGGAAAGTGTTTTATTCAAATAAACTTTTACGAGATACTTTTAGAAAATCATTTGTCTTTAGTAAATATTCAAATAAAGCAGTAACTAAGTTTGCGAGATATATTATGCATTCAAGGAATTTCCACGTAGTGTTCAGGTATTCCTAATTATTCCACTTATCTGGATTGACTATTTGGGAATCCGCGTTAATGTTTACATTACAATTGGTAATAATCCACATTAGATTTCCCAGATATTCATACTCGCAAATTATACGCTAGACAGTATGTAAGACTTTTCCATTTATAAATCGTTTTATTCATTTTAACATATATACGTACGAATATAAACGTTGTTCAGTATTATTTTATTATATTTTATCACACTACAACTACAACTTTTCCAGTTAAATCACATAATAAAATCTAAAACCTCAATAGCACGACAGACTATTTCAGACTATTTAAGACTATTTAAGACTATTTTAGACTGTTTAAATTACCTTAGACTATACTGGACTTATGTATTTATCATACCTATCAATATTGCAACTTAACTACACGTACTTACTTTACTAACATTTTGGATATGTCTCTCAATAAGTTCAAGGGTTTTATTAAACGCAAATTAATTGAAAAATCTTACTATAGCTTAAAAGATTTTTTTAATGACAAAAATCCATGGACATAGATTGCTCTAAAAGCCAACAGTTCAAATAATTTTTATGGCTATACCATATTGTAAGATGGTGATAATCAAAAAAAAATAAACCCGGCTGAGTTTGTTGTGGGCTCTTCTCAGACCAGGGCGCGTTTGGAACCCTCGTACCTTTAGTTTTAAGTTTCCGTAGTAATTATCACCATTGCCTGTTCCCAAATTGACGTTCAAAAAGTGTACAGTGTACCTACTTTGAATAAATGAATTTTGAATTTTGAATTTTACTTAATTTTATCAATTCTAATCTAATTAACTATATTTGTAGCTATTAAATTTAATTGTAATATTTGCTAATTCTTGTTGTAATCTTGTAATTCTAATCTAATTAACTATATATTTTGTAGCTATTAAATTTAATTGTAATATTTGTATTTCATATTATTATGTGTTTATTATAAGAAAATAACTAAGTTAAGAATGATTTGCAATGCCCTGACGGGGCCTATGTTGTGTCAAATGCACTAATATATAAAGGCTAAAGTTTGTGTGTAAGGCTAAAGTATGTTTGTTACTCTTTAACGCCGTAACTACTGAACCGATTTGGCTGGAATTTAGAATAAAAATAGATTATGCCCTGACTTAACATATAGGCTACTTTTTATCCCGGAAAAGTATTCCTGTGGGACTAAAATAGATATAGGCTTTAAAAACGCGATAGATGGCGCTGACTGTTGTTAGGTAAATCACGCTCACATAGCACATTATTACAATAGTTGCATGCATCTGTATGCGTTTGCACTTTTTATCCTGGCAAAATCCACAGTTCCCACGGGATTTTGAAAAAACCGAAATATATAGCTACAGCTATAGATAGATTACTATAGCAAACTTCCTTGAAAGTAGGTAGAAAGGTTGGAAAAGGTAGCGGGAACGGGAAACGGAAATCCATGAAAGGCGTGTGAGGTCTAGTAACCAATACCACAGAATATATAATAGTACTCTGAGAGGAGACCCGTGCTCTGTAGGAATATTAACTTTATTTTACTAAAATAAATGGATAACTTTGGATTGTTGTATCAAAGTAGTGCAACCATCGATTAATATAATATAAACATTTGAAAATGGGAGCTAATCCTAGGTATTCCCGATTGGATTGAGTTTCCGGTATGGAGACAGCGTGATGACTAATTGTCGGAGTCAACTATTCGTAAATGCATGCAGAATTGATGAACAAACATTTCTTTCAGTTTTTATTTAATTTATGATTCCTTAATATTGTCGTGTTTTAATTAATACCCCTTACCCAACAGTTGCATAAATACCTAACTGTTATGAATTTATTTTTAAAATCTTAAGATATTTTGCTTCTTGTTCTCAACTGAGTGAGTTTCATCGTTTATGAATGTAAGCAGCGCTATGTTTTACATTAGTTTTATTCTGTTTTTTGTTTTATTTTCGTTCAACCTAAAAAGCTTCATAGGTAATACTGTTAATGATTTATTATTTCAATCAATAATGATATTTTTAAAGTAAACGAACGACCAAAACTATTATTTTGAAGACTTTTACTGTGTGTGATTAAAAACAGTTTAACTAAGTACTTTCAAAATAGTTTTGAACTCGTCAAAAATTAGTTCCTTCCATTTTTAATCTCCACGAACGTCCTTCAAAATAGTTCCTAACTTCACAAAACTTATATGAAGTTGTCTGAAACTCTTACAACAAATTGCAAATTTAAACTAAGAACTAGTACTTACGTATGGATGCTTTGATCAGGTGATCAGTTGTGGTCAGATGATCAGGTGTGATCAGGTGTGACCAGGTGGCGGTGGCAGGACGCGGTGAGTTCGCGCGCGTAGCTTTAAGTGCGCCAAGGTGGGCCGGTCGCGCGCTTTTAAGCGTTGACCACAGAACGAGCTATTTACTAGAGGCGGCAAAGCGTGGGATACAAAATTAGAAAACGTTAGATCTAACAACTTCCGACGTTTAAACGAATTGCCTTATGAAAAAAAACCTACTTGGAATACTGTGCTCAACATGGAATACTATGCTCAGGTAAACGCGGGAAGCGCTTTTACCACCAAAATGAATCCAATTTTACTGTAATATTAATTTCTGTTGTTAAAATAAAAACTCGTCTTTGTTGTCCCAACTGATAAGCGTCCACTGCTGGACATAGGACTCTTGCAAGGACTGCCACAGAACGCGAACTTGTATTTTGTAACTCTATGTATATCTTTTAGGAATTAAAGAGATTATCAGATGTTATTTATCAACACTTACATCTATTTTAGTAATATGTAATATAGTAATATTAAAGTGTATTAAAATACTAGCCTCTGCCCGCCGCGTCGTTCGCGTCAATTTCGGTTTTTCACAAATCCTAAGGGAATCGTGGATTTCCGGTTTCCGTTCCCGCTCCCTTTTCAAAACTTTATACCTACTTTCAAAGGAGTTTGCTATAGTAATCTAGATATAGCTGTAGCTATCGATTTCGATTTTTTCAAAATCTTGTGGGAACTGTGAATTTTTCCAAGATAAAAAGTAGCCTATATGTTAAGTCAGAGCATAATCTATCTCGATTCAAAATTTCAGCCAAACCAGTTCAGTAGTTGCGGCGTTAAAGAGTAACAAACATACACACACACACAAACACAAACTTTCGCCTTTATTATATTAGTGTGATGACTTGATTATTTTTTGGTATTTTTTTATAAAATTTTCACAAATTATTTAGATATTTCCTAATCTAAGAAGTCCGTTAGTGTTCTGTGTCATTTTTTGCGGCTTTAAATCTCCATTCTGATAACAATCCCTTAGTACTCTACCAAATATGAGAATGCTAAGTTTACCATTAGAAAGCCGAAAATCCTTTCAGTTAAAAGCTCGGCTCGTAATGTTCCTGTTAGAACTAAAACAAATGTAATCGGCTCTGTCTGGATATTTGTCGCTCTACCGTCCGCCCCACAGACCACGATTTGCACGGATTTGAAGCTCCGCGCCGTGCGAGCGAGACGGCGCGCCGCCCGCCCAGCGCGCCCGTCCCTCTCGCACACAAACTTCGCATCAAGTTATTAAACTTGCAATCAGTTGATTATGCTGTTGTTTTTAACACTTCATGAAAGGCACTCGAGGCTTTTTAATTACGCGCTAGCACGTGAACTTATGTGTGCGTAATTGGGTAATGCGGGAGTCGCGGGTGCGTGGGGTGTTCTTGTGAACAAACGAGCTCTGATTGTGATGACGAACCGCTCTTGATAAACGTGTCTATTTCATGTACGTAGGCAATCGCTTCACCTTAAAACATACTTGCATTACAAATGCATATAACAACCTGTGAAATATTTACTTTAATCGACGTTAAAATATCGAGAACATGTTACATTCCCTACTTTATCATTAATGCGAAAGCGTGTTAGTTTGTCCTACCGCGCCGCAACAGAGCTGCGGAAAGACGTGATTTCGCATGGGTATAGTTAAGAACCCGGAGAGTGACATAGGATACTTTTTTACTCCAGGATTATTAAAAATCTAAATCCTAAATCAACTATCGAAGAATATTTATTTGCCGAAAGATATAATAGGTTGTCTCTTTATATAACTCTGTCGGACATATACTCTTGTTTCTCTATTGCGACACTCCACAGTTTTTTACTGCATATATTATGGTCATTTCTACGACTAGTTTGATATTATAATTTGTTCATTAAAACTGCGTTTTCCAGTGCAAGGTCGCTTTTCCAACTCCTTAGAACCAAATATTTCAATAAAAATCGCGTGTAGACTTATCTCAAAATTTGTTCTAAATCCCAAAGTGACTTCAAAGTAACAACACTTTGGTAAGAAATCACACACTTTAACCACTTCGACAACACGGACTTAATCTTAGGAATATTAAAGATAGAATAGGATATTATGTACATCTTCCGAAACTGGCCTCCTGAGGTTTCAGGCACCTTCACATTTCAAAAAAATAGTGTCTCAATTGGAATACTTGATCAGGCGTCACTTGTCGTATTGTTTTTGCACACCTTACGGAAGACAAGGTCTTTTAGTTGTGATATCTTTTATACGAACAAACTCAATACTCTGTTTTAGATTATAGTACCTATACTTCATGGTTTTCTACTACATTCAAATCTCGTTCTTCCTCAACCGATAAACGTTACAGCTGGGCATAGGTCTAGGGGCTCCCACACCTCTCGGTCTTGCGCCACATGAATCCAGAGTCTTACTGCGATTCATGTGGCGTTTGAAGTCGTCTGACTTTCTAGTTGGGTGTCCGCCAGCTTACAATATTTATGTATGGTAAAACTTAGTGTTGATTTAGAGCATTTGCATTATTAGTAATGCAACAGAATCCAGGATGTTAAAGTTTCAGCAAACTCTGCATTCTATCTGTTGAACAAGACACCCACAAACTTAATGACTTATTAGTACCGCCCGTGGCTAATATCTGCTTAGCATTAAAACTGTCTGAAAGTTCTGGCACTACTGTATACTGTGCTGGTATTAGAATATCGGATAAATGCTTTAAAAACGAAGTTCAGGATAATATCAAGCAAAAAAATCAATAATGGCAAAATAATCAAGGCTCCAGACATAATATAACAACATTTTGAAAAATGTTAAAAAATAGGACGTCCACTCTGAAGACAAATTGTTACTTCCTCGTAAAAAGATGTAATGATTTGTCATGTGCTGTAGTGGTTGGTCCCCATAACAAACGAGCTCTACTCGCCCTCCATTGTCCATTCGCTGCATCGCCGGACAGTGGTCTGTATTTCCACATATCTATCTATTCAAGTAGATTCATTCAGGAAAAAACTTCTCTAACAGATTTTTCATCAGTATTTAATTACATAGCATCAGTATTATTTTTAAAGCTCCATCCATACAGATCGCCCGGAAGAGATCACTGGATACATAAGTCAGCCTTTACACCTTAAGTTACTATTTTTTATGTTTTTGTATTTTCTTTGAGTTTTTACCTAAAATTTTTAAAATACCTAAATAATATAATGTCACCAAAGTAAACTTCTTACCATAATTATTTTTACATACAATTGGCATGCATGAAATAAAGTTCCAAAGTCAGCAAATTTCTTACTATAAGAAATATTTAAAATTAAAAATATTTTGAATATTTTAGATATTTTGGATTTAAAAACGAAGAAACCTACTCTTAGTTTACCGATAATATGTCTATGAAACTGTGATACCTTTTCTTACACTATATCATGACTTATCCACCATGAATTTCAATCTTTAGAACATTGGTCATAAAGTTCAAAATCTAAAATTTTCACGTCATGGCTCACCCATAATCAGATTTATTTCATGCGGGTCGGCTAATGGTCATGAGTTGGAGAACGTTTTTATACTTTGGCATTTCACTAATCTTTTGGTGGATTCGATTGTACTGAGGCAGGAATGCTAAAAGGTTTCTATAATCATAGACCTCTTCAAAATATTAACCTTTCGGAAACAACGGAATAACACGTTTACAGGTTTACCTACCTACAGATAAGATATTATTAAATTTTCACAGATTACTGTTGGGTAGTTCCGTAGTTAATCCATGGTTTATGAAAAGTTCACGGGAACTCAGCGAATCCCCATTTACCTGCCGAATTTTCCGATTTATAAAATTAAAGTTGTTATTTCAGATTAAGTGATCGTGCTTGAATGGCCGGCGAATGAATGAAATTTACTTATGTTTTATTTACTTTAACTGCTATAAATACTGACGGATGAAGTGGATTTATTTAATTAATAATAGCTATTCACCGTAGTGTCAATATTGTTCCATAGCAATATTTTGATACAGGTCGCTAGCAGAATGTTTTGATCTTTTGATCCACGATAGTTTAGTTTTAATTTAATTCTGCATCCATTTTAAGCATGGTACAGATTCACTATCTTTTCCTTGACAGGTGAAATGTTAAGTTTAATTATAGATTAAGAACCTAGGTTCTTAATCTATAATTAAATGACAAAACGACGAAAAAAATCTCTATTTGGCTACTTCACTTTTTAGTCTAGGTATAAATACCAGTTCTAGAAATGGTTTAGCACGACTTACTTAGTATCTGAATGATTTTGGTAATACTTAAATTAAGATTATTGTTTAGATACCTGCTTGTGGAAGCCATTTTCTTTAAGAAGTATCCCGTTTTTGAATCCCGCATGAATGAGAATGATGGAATTAAACATGGTAATTGTTGGGCAGAATCCGGACACTTCAAAATTTTTAGATTCCAAGGGATCCACACCCACAAATTGAATTATAACTTGAGATGAAACATTAAGCGATTTGATCGCTGTTAAAGAAACTTCACCTGAATAATTTTAAGCTTCTTAAAACAAGCTATAATTTAAAAATTAAAAAACCCGACTGCCATGCTATAAGACGAACTAAAAAAATAATAAACTACCACCGTACCACTTACAGTGTAGTTGTTATTTATTTTGTTTTTCATGATTTGTCACTCCAAACTGATTTAAAACATATAGATTGTTTACATTTTCGTACTGGCCTTTTAAAGCCCTTTATTTTGATACCCCATTCGAAGGTCTTGAAGAAAAAAAAATTTTTCAGCTTGCACATTAAAGTGCATAAAATCCGCCATTTTTAATTTTTATTAATTTTATGTACCCAGTAACATTTGCGCTGTTAAGACAAATCTAATGACGTATCATTTATCAAAATAGGTTGAGTCGTTGAGTAGTTACGAACTGACATAGGAAACGGTCATTTTCTGTGATTTATCACTCCAACTTATTTTCAAATATATAATTGTATACATTTTTGTATTTGCCTTTTAAATCCCTTCATTTTGATACCCCACTCGAGGGTCTTGAAGAAAAAATTTTTTTTCAGCTCGCACATTAAAGCGCATAAAGTCCGCCATTTTAATTTTTTTTTTAGTTTAGGTACCCTATGACAGTCGCGTCATGGAGACAAATCTAATGACGTATCATTTATCAAAATCCGTTGAGCCGTTGAGTAGTTACACGCGGACATAGGAATGGACATACATACACACAGGTGAAACACATAACCCAGTCGGGTAAATATAGCTAGACGTATCCTACGAAATACGAATTTGTTAAGTCTTATACTAGTTTGATATTTGTTTTTTTCTCGAACGTGTCTAAAAGTTTTACCTTAAACAAAGTCTTCGGTAATTCCTTCCTGGCCAGGTTGTGGTCTTTTACCGTTTTATATTAGGTAATTTATACTGATGACGCATAAAAAAGTAATGAAAACAAAGACCTACTACGTAGTTAAGTAGGTAAATAACATGTAGGCTAGTTGCGACCAAGCATAATAATTATCATCAATCGATTGTTTTGGGTAAGCAACGTTGGTAAATGGATGGGGGAAAGAAAGTAAAGGAACCATGGGTACGTTAAGCCATCGGCTCCGGTTATCATCTAATTCTACTCTAGTTGGTCATGCGCAAGGCTTATCTCAAGAAAACTCCTATAATTATGTGATCAATGTGATGGAATAACGACCCAGAACAATGAGGAGTACAAATACAGACTCGTAGTTATGTAATTCAATCATAAATTACACATCTATATCTTCTATATCTATATGTTACAGCCAAAGTAATAAATAAGGATATTATGTATACTATCCAGCCATTATAAATATTATCAACTCAATTTGGATAAAGTAATAATTGACACAGAATTATTAAAATTATCTAGCTATTATAAATAATGTTCAGCTATTTTATATAATATCTTGCAAGACTTGGATAAAGTAAGAAAACAAGGACTTATGTTTAACTGATCACCAGATATTGCAAAATATAACGTCAAATAAACAGTTTATACCACCCAAAAACATAGTTACTTCTGCAACAGCTTCGGCGCTGGGGGAAGTGCAGCCCCATCGCCCAGGTTGCGTAGCAAAGCCTAGGCACCCACGCTCACCACCGCAGCTTCGGCTTGCTGGACCTGCCTCATCCGCTACAGCTCGCGCGGGTGCCTGCGATTTTCTACGGCGGGCGGGGGCGCGTATTTACATAATATACATAGCCAGAATGTACCCATAGGATTCTGCTTATGTATACATTGTAATGCAGTTTTCAAATTTTGTACTACAAAGTATACACGAATTTTGTGTACTACTAGTATATATTTTGTAACGTGGACGCGCGCGTGCATCGTTCCAATATATACAAGGACAAAACGCAACCATACGATTTTTTTTTTTCAAAATTAATTAGGTAACTGTTTGAACTTAACCGACTTATTGCTTTGGGTTGGGGTGCTCAGATTTTGTTTTGGACCACATTCTACCTAGGATCCAATAGAACCTAAGTGCCCGGCCTGCGGCCGGGCACCTCAATGTTTATGTTCTAACCTAACCTAACCTAGCTTCTGTAAGTGGCACGCATCCACTAGTTCAATAATAATACTTATTTTCGTGAGGTACTTATCTTCTGAGGTGTCTCCGGAGAAATTACAACAGCTATGCATATAATGTTTCTATCATCAGCTTTGGCACGGTCTACATCAGGAATTTTAGGCTAGGTTAGGTTAGGATAAGGTAGTTTAGATTACGAGATCGTGGTGATCACGCCACACCACAAAGGAATGAGATGCGGGAGGGGAAGCAAGGCGGGCCGTATTTATCATTTTGACCAACGTTCATCTGCTATTATGAATAATGTCTGGTTTGACATGATATTATGAATAATATCTGGACAATTTAGATATTATTAATAATTGCCAGTCATTATGAATAAAAGCTAATTAATTACTTTGGCTGTAACACATACATATAATAAAATCGTAGAATTGCCGTATCTGTACATTAAAGATTTTTGCAAAATAATAACTGGGGGGTGTTAGGGATAAGTAATGGAACATAAAAAAGCTATTTTTGAAATTTTTGTCTGTTTGTCTGTTTGTCGGTTTGTCTGTTTATCTGTTTGTCTGTTTGTCTGTATGTTTGTGCGCGCATCACGCAAAAACTACTGAATGGATTGAAATGAAACTCGGCATACTTTAAGTTCATACTACGGAGTAACATATAGGATACTTTTTATCCCGAAATTCAGCACGGTTCCCTTGGGAGAGGGGATGAAAGTCAAAATGTGTATTTAGCTGTCATTCGTTAATGGGTGGTCCGATTTCATTCATTCTTTTTTTGTTAGAAAGGAAATACTTCAAAGATTACTGGCTGGCTCTGAAAGGCTGGACCGATTTTGATGGGACTTTCACTGGTGGATGTTTACATTTTGATCTACCTAAACATCCGCCAGTGAACTTTTAACAGTTTTTAGCAAGATATGAGCTCAAAGGAGCTTAGGAAAAAGAAAATGATTCTCACGGGAGTTTTAAAAACCAATATCCACGCGAACGAAGTCGCGGGTTTCCACTTGTTGAGAATAAAACTCCTACATCTGATAGAATATGTATACAATATGCTGTGCTGTGATGGCCTAGTGGTTAGGACGACCGACTTCTAATCGGAGGTCGTGGGTTCGATCCCGGGGCACGCACCTCTAACTTTTCGGAGTTATGTGCGTTTTAAGAATTTAAATATCACTTGCTTTAACGGTGAAGGAAAACACCGTGAGGAAACCCGCATGCCTGAGAGTTCTCCATAACGTTCTCAAAGGTGTGTGTAGTCTGCCAATCCGCTTGTCCAGCGTGGTAGACTATGGCCAAAACCCTTCTCACTCTGAGAAGAGACCCGTGCTCTGTAGTGAGCCGGTAATGGGTTGATCATGATGATGCATACGTATAAATACGTATACATATATCTTAATATAAGGTTATTCGTGTAGGATGCTTTTCATTTGTAACAATCCGCACACAGTGGCATTTGAAAACCACCCACGAAAATCTAAAAAGGGTTCAAAAAGGTATAAAGATTAGAAGAAATCGTTGTTACGTTTGTGCGCTTTGGCTCGTACATCGAGCGGAAACAAAAATATTTTACTCAGTGGTACCTAATACTCAAATGAATTTTTTGTTGTTTCATTTACGTAAAGACAAGGCCTTATTGTATGCCAGATTTAAAGCATTTTTAGAACATGAACTATAATAAATACCTTAGCTAGTATGAACTGCTATTCATTTAATTTTTTCTGTCATCAACAAAAAAACCGCATTCAAATCGGTTTACCCGTTTGAGCGCTACAGGGGAACAGACACAGACACACACACACACACACGCACACACACACTCAAACACACACACACAGAGACACGTCAAACTTATAACACCCCGTCGTTTTTGCGTCGGGGGTTAAAAATCATTTAAATAAATAGCTACTCTTGTTATACTGTACTACTGTACAATAAACTGCAATTCAGGTCACAGTAGCGCTACCTACCTACCGTTTCGACTAGGCAAGGGTTATGGAATGGACCAGACCAACCGGAGCGTGCTAGGTACTTGTAGCGCATTGTAGGCAATGAGGAGTGCGCCTGGCCTGCTCGAACCAAAAATTGATTAATAATTATATGCTTTCAACATAATAATATAAGTATTTGACAGTCACAAATCGTTCTCAGAATCGCTAGCATCAGCAGCAGGCTCTGATTTCGTCGTCACCACATTCGGCTTATTGCTATTCATCATCTGCATCAGATCGACTTTCTGCATCGTCACGCGCACCAGATCCTTTAATATCTTCCTTATATCCTCGTCTTGTGAGATTAGACTCTTGATGTTTTCTTTTGTGAATCCCAGGGGACCTAGAGACAAATAAATTGTATCTGAATTAACTTTTCTCGAACTCTACAATCAGCCCAACGTCCGTGTGCGTGCTAGCTCTCAAGCTAGACTCTAAAGAATAATAATTTTCCTCCTCCTCAACTAATTTCGGCCGCGGCAGAGACTAGCCAACTACGTAGAAGATATTATAGTGCACAAGCATGTACGCAAAGTGCGCAAACACAAGAGCATTCTGTATATGATCCTCACTCTCATAGACGTCAATCCGACATGACCGGAGGGAGATCAGGACCGACGGCTTTACGTGCTCTCCGAGGCGCGGAGGTGTAACACTGCCAATTTCCCAACACCGGGCTGCTACTGCTACTGAGTACCTAATTCTTGAGAAAAAACACAATAACTTCTTTTTTTTTGGCCCAACTCAGAACTCGAACACGAGCACATGCAAGCAACATTATCAAGTTCCAGAATCTACCACGTCTACTAACCTAGACCTCTTCTGCCGGGGAGGGGAGGCCGAAGGGGTAACGGGAGTTTAAGTTTCTTTCTTCTTTCTCTCGGGGGTATTGCCTCTGGCTGTATGGGCATCATGCCTTTTGGCTCTATTTGGTTCGCGCCTGCTTGCCTGGCCAGCGTCAACTGATGGCTGTCGACGCACTGGTCTCCGCAGCACATGGAGCAGCACATCTTGCACTCCTGCTGCTGAGGAGACGCCTTCAGGAGTGTCGGTGGAGAGGGTTTCTGCTTGTGGTTACAGTCTTGGTAGTATAATATGTTTTCTACGCTCTCTGATGACACATCTTTATGTTTCTTCTTGGAGAAAACGCCTGTTAGATGTATCGTAATTATAATCTGAAAGAAATATAGAATAATTTTAATGTTACGAACTTTACTATATTGTATTATAAACTTATAGAATCGCAGCAATAGAAATATAACATGATTTTGGTCGCCTTTACCAAAAAACTACTCACCAATTTAAAAACGTTCATAATGTAGAGCTACTCGTGTTACACTAATGAAACTTGAGAGACCTAGAACCTTATCGTTAGTGCATGTTAGCAAAACATATTTCAGTATTTAGTAAACATAAACTTGCTAACTTAGCTTGCTAACTTCTATTTAAACTTTTATAATAATTGTTTATTACTTAGATACAAAAACTAAACTATTTTTAAGATTCAATTTTGGTGTAACAGTTGTATTAGGAGGCAATTATTGCATTTTATTTGTTTAATAAAATAACAAAGGTGAAAATATAACAGCTTTTTGTAGTTCATGATAATAAAAATGGATCAATTACTGCAGCTTATCTGTTATCAAACACTCGTGTACCACGATTTATATGAAAACATAATAATTAAAGAGCTTAGTGAAGAGACTAACACTTCATACAAATACTACTAAAATGTGATTAATGAGTTTTACATAGGAGTACACGGCATAGAATTTATCTCTAGTTTTAGTACAGTAAATCTAAATTTTGGATATCATCATTTGTGACAGAGTAATGAGTTTAAATTAGTAGTTAGAACCTAATTACTCTCCAAAGTCACGTAAGAATGTGAACAAAAACCTTTGTAAAAATAGTATTTCTTTTCCATTTAAAAATAATAATTTAGAACACTCTAAACTTTTCTCGTCCAACTCGTCAGCTCGATGTTGCCGAGATCATGAGCCTTCCGTCTGTACGCCTGCAACTGATCTAGCACCGTCCTGTGGATCGGCAAGTGGTAATAACTCAACGGCGGTTGGCTTTTAGCTTCCCTGTCCTTTAAGTCCTGAAATTAAATTAAATCTCTATTAGGGCCTACACAGACAAGGAGCTATGGTCCGCGATGCACTACAGATCTCGGAATGGTTTTCCAAACACTGGCCATGCGTAGTTAAGGAACGAAGACTTGAATCTCTTCGTTCGCTTAGCTGGAACATCGACCACATAGGGATGAACTATTAGAAATTAGAAATTTAAAAAACCCCTGACATTCACCATTGTGTGGTGGCGGCCATCTTGGATTTGCATAGTGGTATTCTAATAGTCAAGCCCTTTCATTTGATACCCATAGTAGTTGTGAAAATCACTACATAGTATAAAACAAAGTCGCTTTCTCCGTCCCTATGTCCCTTTGTACGCTTAAATCTTTAAAACTACACAACGGATTTTGATGCGGTTTTTTTTAATAGATAGAGTGATTCAAGAGGAAGGTTTATATGTATAATAACATCCATTAAATAGTGGAGAAATACTGTTATTTTTGAGGTTTGTAATGTGATGTCGTAAATAATTACATTTTTTCTGCTTACATTGCAAACGCAGGCTGAACCCTACGACATTTATCAAAATAATGTACTAAGTATTGTACACATTGAAAAGGTCTACAGAAAAGTCCGCGATGGTATATGTCTATCTCTTATGGATATCCCATAATAACATTTTTTTGTCATTTACTTTTTACGACAAATAATGGCTAATTTTCGAAGCGATTTCAACCAATACAGCATTAATCCTTATCTAATTAAATACCTTAAATACATTGTTGATTTGATATAAATCCATATGGCCCTTTACAGCATATGATTTAAATGAATACTTTCGAAGATATTACAGATTTAAAAATTGCGGCGGCGGGAGCGTGCCGGTGGCCGCGGTTCTCCCTATAGCCCAGTGTCGATAATTTTTGAAACAAAAAAAAAATCACAGTACGTAGGATGAAACCCATTGGAAAAGGAGGAGAATATTATAAAAATACAAGGAAAAATAATTTACGGGCGATCTGAGCTCGGGAAAAAAGGGGGGAGTTTTAAGGGTAAAAAACGGTTTATCTCGATTTCCGGCAAAACTAGAAGTCCTATGGAAAAAAATCAAATGGCAAAGTTGTAGGTAATAAAAAGATCTCCCAATAAAATAATAAATAATATAAAATAATAAAAAGATGTCCCAAATACACTGTAATTTATTTGATTTGAAATATTTAGTTTTTCTCCTTATTTTTGACTTAATATCGACTTAATTCTGACAGCTGTCATTGTCATTTACAGATGAGTTATTTATATGGAGAACAGGGTTAACATCTACGAAGTACGATTTTACCCCAAACAACTTTAATTCCCTGTCAACATATAAAGCTCTAAGTCGCTTAATAATATTAATTGTTTCGCCCCAAAATAGAAATTGCGAAGAATGGAAACTAGAAAGTGCACACTAACAGCAATAGAAAACAAAAGAAGCACATTGAAAAAATTTATTCAAAAATGGAAGTCGAATGACATTATCACCATGAAGTGTCTGTCAGGCATTTGTCATATCTACATGCAGCAGTTGATTTGTATTTGCATAAGTTATGAATTTTTTATCTTTTTTGTGGGAATTGTTTTATCTCTGGTAACATTACAACAACAAAACGTCAGAATTCCACGGAATTAGTAATTCGGGTATAAGGTGAGATATAGTAAGTTCATTGTGGAAAATATCGTAAAAAGTCAAGCCGCCTGGGAGCTTTCATGGAAAACGCTGCCTAATCCCTGAGCGGGTAGTACCTACGCATAATATGCTCTACTACCCGTGCGAAGCCGGGGCGGGTCGCTAGTATAATATGTAATACGCCATTTTGTGGCGGCGGCCATGTTGAACTGATTTTCATCACATATAGCTATTAGCTAAGAACCCTTCCGACTACACACACACATTCACACACACAAACGCGCGCGCGCGCGCGCCATCCCGTCAAACTTATAACACCCCGTCGGTTTTGCGTCGGGGGTTAAAAAGGAATCCGACGCTTGTGGTGCGGTGGTGGTGGTAGAAAGGTATGATAGTGTATAATAACCTGGCAGTAGTGGTGCCACCACGGCTGTACCAGGAGCCTGCTGTCCAGACTCTTCTCCATCTCGTCGCAGAATATCTTGTTGGGTATCTTCCACGCCGCGAGGTCCGCATCGCGTAACTCTGGTGGAAATGTGGGCGCTTGAGTCGTTCTTTGAACTGGTCTTCGAAGATGAACATTCTGGATATACAGTAATAGAAGCAAAAGAATTTGTACCTGGAAGAGAATGTACAATATGTATTTCACGGGTAAAGCTGTGTATAGGGGTAAACTTAAATAGATACTTAAATGAATTAACATGTCATTAGAGTTCATAAAAATAACACTTTTGATAAAATGAAATCTGATCATCCGACTCCGCGCAATTTTGTCTATCCTACCTCTAGAATGCTTTTGTGAAGCGCGAAGCCAGAAGCTAATTTTTCATAAAACAAGAAAAATCTTTGAAAAACCGTTGATTCTTTCCAAAATGTACATAGTCGTACTGGTATTTCTTAATCTGGTTAGTGGTTACCTTACATCTCATCTCAAACTTAACGTTAATTATGAAGATTCACAAAATATCCTGCATCTACCTACTGTAAATAGAGAGCCTGTTTACCGTACCTGTGCTTTCATCCCGTTTTAGTACAATACACTTGATTTGTGAATTCCACATAATATTATGGTACCTAGACTGTGGTACCTATTTGTTAAGTAAAACAATCGGTTTTCATGTTACAATACTTTCGTGAAAATTACAATAGTTGTATATCGATTTCATTGCGTCCTACGATACGTAATCGGTATTGTGCAAGGGAAAGGTGTTAGTTTTATAGGTTTGCTGTTGGTTCACTACGATGGTACGCACCTACTGTTGATAGATGTAAAATACAGTTATTGTTACATAGGTATTTTATTATTTCCTTAATTACGACTTTATTACTAACTAAGGTAGGTAATTACTTCAGTTTTAAGTTTTGTATAATAGAAGGCATAAGTATATCATTCGATTGTGCAAGCTAAGCAATCTTAACCCAATTCGATAACTGATGGGTGACCGATTCTAGAGCTACGGATTTTGCATCCCTCCGTGCCTCGGTGAGCACGTTATGTATTAGGTAAGCAATATGGCTGGTTAGTAGTCAGCGGCCATTTTGTCTCCAAATCCAGATTTAAATTTTAAGAACCCCCATTAATTATTATTTATATTTATATAGATTACTAGAGAATGCCCGCGGCTTCGCCCACGTGAATTTCGGTTTTAAACAAATCCCGAGGGAATCGTTGAGTTCCGGTTCCCGTTGCCGCTCCCTTTTCCAACCTTTATACCTACTATTAAGGAAGTTCACTATAGTAATCTACCTATAGCTGTAGCTATAGATTTCGGGTTTTTCAAAATCCCGTGGGAACTGTGCATTTTTCCAGGATAAAAAGTTAGGGCATAATCTATCTCCATTCAAAATTTCAGCCAAATCGGTTTAGTAGTTGCGGCGTGATTGAGTAACAAACATCCAAACATCCAAACATCCACACTTTCACATTTATAATATTAGTAGGAAGTAGGATTTTGCACATGTAAATCAAACAAAAATCAATATTAGATACTTTATAGTTTAAAATTTAAATAGTGGTGAACAGCAGCAATATGCGCGCTTTGAAATTTGTTATTGCTTTTTAAAAGGCGCAATGCAAAATATCTAAAATGCAAATCTTGGGGTTTTTAGATTTTGCCTTTAAAATTTAATTCGAGAGAGTAATTTAAATCTAGTACTTTTAGCCGGATTTACTGGCGCGTCTATTACACTCACTGAACTTTGAGCCCAACCAGGAAACAGCAGAAAAATCTAAAAATTATACCTCGCAATTCACTGATTGTGAGTGGATTGTGAACTGATGTTTAACAGGGCTTCCCATTATTGTAATGGAAAAGAAAACAAAATACAAATCAACTGGTGGATAATCAAAATTTAAGTCGCGCGTCTCCGGTCTCTCTTTGGAACACTGCATATTTCGATGAAATTCAATGAAAATGTTCTACAGATTTTTTATTATCAACTCGTATGAATAAAAGAAACTCTACAATTATGCATAATGCAATAAACCTACAAGTAGGTACTTATGTGTAATCAATTTGATGAATACCTACCTATTCCAAACGAGCGTAGCTGTGGTGATAAAAAACGTATTATTTTTTAGCAACAGCTGCGTGAATAAACATCGGCGCCGCGCCGGCAGAGAACTGACATTACAAAACCGTTTGTAATGTTTCATTAGGAGTGTATATATTTTGAGTGTATCTCATAAAATTCGATAGAGCCGTTCACCGTAGCAACATCCTTCTTCATAATATAATCAATTATTATGATCGGCAGAATATATATAAACAAGCCTCGACGACATCCGTCGCGTCGCGTTGGCGCGATAGATTATATCAAAGCATACGCATTGTATGCAAAATCTTGTTCTCTGTCTAGCTTACTCAATACTCATATCATAATATGGGTAACAAAACGCGCTGCCCAGCCAATGAGGCACATTCGATCGCCGGGTTTACTCAACCGTCTCACTATTTGCGCGTTAGATGCCCAATCTCCACCAAACATCCGATATGAAGTTTCGCTTCAAAAATGTGTTTTATTCAAACCACCAAACAGATAGTAGGTAATTCTACCTGTGAGTCAACGAATACATAGTTCCAAATGAATATCATGAAGAAGACATCTAGCTGACTTGTAAAGTTGTACAGAAAGGTAAAAATCCACTAAAAATTCAAAAAAATACTAGCAACTCGACATAAAGCACAGTCTAATCGAACTAACACGACTTTGTTTTATATATATAGAAGAAGAAGATAATTACCATATTGACTTTTAAGCAATGTTTATTTGACTGGAAGAGTGTTAGCCTATAGGAATTGATTGCGTTTAAAGTTTTTTTAGTTCCAGGCTCGTGCGCTGCCGGATGCGGGCTACTGAAACTGATCTCGAACGCATGCAAATCAGATGCAAATCAAAGCAGAATTAAATAGGTATTTTGTTCAAAATACTGACCGGCGGGAGATCGCTGATCAATATCTCACAATACGCACACCCGACGCGCACGCGCCGCGCGCTTCCTACCGCGCGAACTTGCGCGCCAAATAAACCAAATAATTAAAATATACATACAGAATATTTTTAAAATAATTGTGTAACATAGGGAAGTGTCACATTTTAAAACTTTTTTTAAATACTGTATGTATGACCATTTATAAATAGTTATGAAAAATTTTCGAATAACAAGTAAATTAAATTCATTAATGAGCTCAAGTTTTATTGTAAGTAAAATATTGTGATATGACTTATGTAAATGAGAAATTTAAAATTCTCTGAATACACTATACTATATACACTAGTAG
The DNA here is from genome assembly GCA_920104075.1 of Melanargia galathea. Classification (NCBI taxonomy): domain Eukaryota; kingdom Metazoa; phylum Arthropoda; class Insecta; order Lepidoptera; family Nymphalidae; genus Melanargia; species Melanargia galathea. Next base: position 22,444,722 of record OV049869.1, on the reverse strand, counting down.
TGTATATGTAATTAAATTAAAAGTGAACGTAAATGAAAATAGGGTCGGTTCTAATATAATGTGGAAATGAAAAAAATATTCTCTAAAATGGAGATTCAAAATGATGTAAAGTTAAATAATTTTAGTTGTAAAATAGTGTGGTGGTGCCTGAGACTCAGAAGCGGAAAATTGATGACTTGTAAACTAATCCATGCGGGCTTGATAGTGTGCGCGCTGTTTGTGCCATCGGTGTTTTGTGATACAGGTAGGTACATACCCTACATACCGCTGTTATAGAAACAATGAGTAATTTAAAAGAACCTTTTCTGATCTTTAATTGAGTTTTTTATAAGCATAATATTACTAAGTAAGTATCTGATTTCGCGAGCCTGCGACTTCGTCCACTGTATTTGAGAGTTTCCGTGGGTTTTTTAAAACCCAACTCTTTCATTTTCCGGGATAATTATAATATTATGTTATCTTAAGTCAGTCTTTAGGTTGCAATCTCAATCTCAATCTCTCGCTTCGCTCTCAATCTCTGGGCTTAAAAATTAGCCCAGACTTAAAAATTAGCATCATTTATCATCGTAATGTGTAGAAAAAATTTATAATGAACGCATGAATGGCAAGTGAACTGGCTATTTAGAGTTTTAAAGCCGGTTGCACAGCAGATCGCTAAAGTAAGGCTACAGTTAAATTTAAACATGCACATGCAACTGTATTTGGGTTGCACAAATCACTCATTTGGAGCGACAGTAACACAAATGCAAATTAGTTTAAACTTTACACCAGATCAGAATAAAGATTATTTCATAGTTCAAAAGACGATTCTGAATCATTCTGATAGCTAAGTATGATTGTAAAATTGCCTGTTTTAATTAATTAATTAATTATTTTAAACTGCCGACACAGATGATTATGCATAGTATTTTGGGATTAATAATTCATTTTCGCGTATTTTTGCAAATGTGTTACTGTCGCTCCAAATGAGCGAAATCTTCGTATACCTGCATGATTGAGGGTCAAATTTTGTTCAAAAGATAACGAAATTGTGAAACCCAATCTAGCTTTTTTTGGTAGTCAAAATTAACTTAACCGCCTGATACGCAACTGGCCCGGACCAGACCAGAGTTAAGAGAAATTCGGTAATTGTAGAGCGAGTGGCATTACGCAACCGCATCCGAATAATAATATTATATCATAATCAATGCCACGGCGAGAGTCGAGTGATCGCTGACCGCTGTACACCTACTCGTTTATTAACAAACGAGTTCTCGATGTTGAACTAGTGTGGCGTGTTGTACAGCTGATGTGACCCGTAGTGTTAGCATGACAATGAAATAATAGAGACACGAAAAGCTTGCCTAGACTCCTTTTCTTTGTATAGATATCTATATAAGTTCAGACTACAGTCTGAACAATTGTATCTACTTAGGTAAATATTCAATGATATTCAAGTTAGATAGACGGTTGATACCTTTTACAACCTGTGAACATTTTTGCATCATCATCATCAAAGCTCTACAGCCCGAAACTGCGGTCGGAAGTAGCTTCTATCCAGCTCCAAGCCCTCGCATCGCTTTCCTCTAAGACCATCCTGTTTGCTGCCCACCAACTGTTTTGAGATTCCATGCCTTGTACATGTCCTGCCCATCGCGTACTAGCTAGTTTAATTATTCTGACAACAATCTTGTAACGAATACGCCATATCCTCGAATATCCGCCTCAACACCTTAAAATAATCTACCCATAGACATGAGTATATTCAAGGAATTAATATCAAATTGAGCGTAAAGTAGGCAATAGTGATGCTCATGTATGTCGCAAATGTAAGAAGTCAGAAATAATAAGGCAATTACCATGCAGGCGACCATTGTGTTCACTCGACGCTCGTCAGATGATACATCGGTAGACGCGCGAGCTTCCTGCTTCTGTCGATGGGTAGACCACCTGATGGGTAGGATGTACCCTAAGTATAAGTTCGCAAATCTCGCCAACGTTGAATAAATTCGAGCGTCGTAAGTGGAAACGCAATAATCGTCAGAGTGAAATAGATCTACAACTCCTTGTTTTAAAGTTGTGTCTCGAACTGCCTCATGATTGGTCTAGGAGCTAGCTTGCATGACTGCGGATCATGAGGTCCTTGATTCGGGCCAAAGAAAATTGAGTTTTTCTTTTAAGAAATTCTCAGTAGCAGTTCTTAGTTGGTAGATTGATAGAATAGATGGGCGTGCCATCTCCCTTCGGACTATGAGAGTGAAGGAATAGAGAATGCACCTGTGTTTCCACATACACTTGTGCAAATTATATCTACTGCGTAATTAGTCAGACTCTGCCTCCGTTAATATTGGTATTCGTGGCCAAAGTTCGATTCGGAACATTACTAATTTTCTTGGAGTTCTTAAGGCGCCTGGCTGTACCTGACAATAATATTCAATCGAAATTACAGTTTACTTTAACGCTATAGTGTTTTGATATTCAAAATCTATTAACGTTATCGAGGTGTACAAAGTCACACTAACCCTACTGCTTTGTTGACGTACATAATATGCGTGTTTGCGCGCCGTCGCACGCCCCGCGCGCGCTCTCGTTACCGTAAGTCAAGGGCTAGGTTGTATATTCTCATTCAATTACTGTAGGGACAAAGCTGCACATTTTGCCGCATTATGATAATCTGTTATCTGAATGTCTGTCTGTAACTCTGTCTGTCTGTCTGTTACGCTTTCACTCCTAAACCGCTGTACCGACTTCGACGAAAGGTAGGTACAGAGACTAGACCTTGAAGAAGGACATAGGCTACTTTTTATCCCGGAAAATAGTTTAAAAAAAAACTATATTCACGCGAATGAAGTCGCGGAAAGCGGAAAAAGCTAGTACCTACCTATTCAATATTTTCTTCTTCCTAGAGTAGATAGGTACTTGTTCGCGATATAAACCAGAGTCTATTTGTTAATTATTTACCCTGACCTATTTTCTCCTCTATTTAGGCTCGTGCTGTAAACTGGAACGTCATTTATTTATTAGAACCGTTAGAAAGCTTTTTTTAATTCCGTGGGAACTGTTTGATTTTCCGGGATAAAAATATCATAGGTATGCTTAGTTTGCATGAAAATTATGTTTTTTGACATTTGCCGCCTACTCGTGCCAAAACTTATTAGTTTTTGTACGTCATATATATATTATAATAATATTAATAGGCAATTATATATTATTTAAAATCATTAGAAATCACTTAGCTTGTATAGGTATTAAAGAAGCTCATAAAGCGTAAGAATTTAGGCCAAGGCGGCCAATCTTACCGCAGACTAGCTAGCATTCATATTTAGCTCATTTAGCACAGTGTGTGTACCTACACAGGTGCACTCTCCGTTCCCTCATTCTCACAGACTCATTTTTTTATCCGGGACTCGAAAGCGGGACCTCGTGATCGGCAGCCGAATTAGCTAACGACTGGACAGACGAGGTAGTCTGGTCCAATGTAATTTATGTTTTATTCGAAGACGAAGTTTAGGCAAAAGGATGATATTTTTTCTCCTTCTCAGGTACCTAACTAATTCCCGACTGCAGGGTATGCTTTTCGGGCGTAGATATCTGGGTATTATATGGGATTTTTTATAGTCTCGAAGAATCCCAAACGGCTGGATGGATTTTAATCAGTGAGGTGTCTATTGATTGCTCTAAACCGTGCGATGGGTGTAGCTTAGGTATAAGTCTGTTCATTTACTTACGGTCACCTTTGATCGCGCCGCCTCGGCACGCGCGGCGTCTTGCCAAAGGGACCGCCTGCGACTTCAAAACATGCCGCGCGGCGTGTACAGGTACAAGGGGTTTTGGCGTTTTACATCGAAGCCTACCTACTTATATTTTTTATTAAAATTCTCTTTCCTTTTTTATATTTTTTTATATTCGTATTTTATTACAATATAACCATAAACATAAAATATAATATTATCATGAACACGGGTCTTCTCTGAAAATTAGAAGGATTTTAACCATATAAAACTATAATCAGCGTCCAGCGAAAGCTGGTAACCTATAAGATGAAGATTATAAAATGACCAAATCTTCGTGTTGTGCCACATGTATACCTTATAGGTAGGTATTTATTTTGTAAGTTGTCACATCTTGTAAGTGGTAACCTTCTCACAGTCGCATAAACATAATATATGAAACACTTATGATGTAAAACGGTTGTGTAGTCTTCTTGATTAGCTGGGTCAACGCTAAGCGCGGGAGGCTCGCTGAGCTTTGCTTTGTGGCTTTTTCAAACGAGGTCGCGCTTTTGCCATAAAATACATATTAATGCCTACAAGATACAGAAGATATTACTTCGTAAAGTCATTTACATAAATAACGACTCTTGTTACGATACAATCGCAGTAGCGCTAACTATAGCCGTTATATTAACCCAGACTTAGCCTCTCTTTCTATCGCGTAGCCCTTATCCCTTCCGATTAAGTAAGGGTTATTGAATGGGAAATGGGCCAAATGGAGCGCGCTAGGTACTTGTAGCGGCATACCTACATTGCGGAGTGAGCCTAGCCTGCTTTTGCATGATAGAAGTGGGTCGAGGCACGCTGCTACGCAAAGCAATTTCCTCGCGAGGCTGCCTCACTTAGTGTAGATCTAATTATCTACATTAATTAGAGTCTCACAATTGGATTTACAAATTATTTTGGTAACAACAATGTTGTTTCATTGTGATGTGAACATTGTGTAAATTGTGAGATACATTTATAAAGAATGACTTGCAGAATACTACAGAGGCACATGAAGAATAACATGCAATACCTACCTATATGCCTGTTCAAAGAATTAGAAAATAATCTTTGTTCCGCTGCGGATCATGCGGGCACGGGTTCGAATCCTGCGTGCGCGTCGCGTGAAAAAACAATTGGGTTTTTCGATTGAAAAATCAATAGCAACCTGGAGTTAGGAAGTTGGTGGTGACTGGTGAATGGTGATACATCCTCGTGCCTCGGAGAGCACGTAAAGCCGTCGGTCCTGCGTCTGATCACTCTCCTGCGTCAGATTCACTGATGAATTCATTTATCTATGGTCAGATTACTCCTACATTTACATACACACTTGCGCACTATAGTATCTCTTGCGTAACTGGCTTGTCGCTGTTAAGATTGGCCACCGTGATCGAAATTATTTCCGAAAATATCAGGAATTATTATTGTAATGTACCTACCAGTTTTAATAAGATTTTAAAGTGCGGACTGGTTATCTATCGACGATCTTGAAATATCATTCAAAAGTCGAAGATGTAAGTTACGTTCTAGAAAAACATGCGAGTTTTATTTTTTTCTTACCAAGAATTGGTCATTACTATGTAATCTTGATTTAATCCCCAAAAAACTGACTGTATTAAATAACGAATAGCTAAACAAATTGCCATCCAATCATAACATAATTGCACCGGTTTAAACTAAGGCTCCTCACAAACAAAGCAGACGCCTTGACAGAAAAGCAGCCTGCTGAACAAGGCGGACATAGATCTGACTGGAAAATACATTTTTTTATAATATTAGTCATGAACAAGACTAATAATCCCCTTTCCCCTCCAATTAAGTAAAAACTTGTGCTAGGAGTGGGTACGACAATAGTGTAACGGGTGGGGTTTGAACCGACGACCTTGTGGTTTTTGATCCGCACCCGACGAGCGTTGCGCTATTGAGGCTCTATCATAATATTAAGTACACGTAAAATTTTAATGTTATCGTACTTAATGGTTTTTTCTTTAAAAGAATTTGATTGAACGATTAATTAATTATTTTACGACTTCATCCGCATGTATTTAGATTTTAGGTTTTTTTTAAATCCTATGGGAACTCTTTGATTTTAGGCTGAGTATTAACTATGAATCTAATGAGCCACGTTTCAATTCACGGTTGACGGATCAACGGTTTTAATTTTTTGTAAGAAGTAAATTTATACATTTCTGAGTTGAAAAGTGATCTAGATCCTTATGAATGCCCCGTCAAAATCAGTTTAGCCATACCGAAGAGTACCTACCAATTCCTTACAAACAGACAGACAGTAATTAAAAACACATATTGGGGTCAAGGTATCGTCCTCTTATTAAGCCATAATATGATTATTAATTTGAATAATAAACATAATATAGCGTTTCTTTCGAAATTACATTATTTGTCTTACATGCATAAAACAGTATACCTACCTACCTACCTACTTAGTTGAGTTTGTAAGAAGCTTAACTTGAAGGATTTTTAACGTCATCAGATGTAAATGATGGCCATTAAAGTGTAGTGTGAGAACGGATTTGCATTTGATACATGGCTATAACACTCACCTACTGCCAATACTGCCTACTAGGTGCTACTAGTGACCAAGGTCACGGAAATATCTTTGTTCTCGCGAGGTAAACAAACAAACAATCATTAATAGACGTTCACGGAAAGTTTATGCTATCGACAATTAAAAAACAAAACTAAGCCTAGTTTTTTTTTCTAACTGTAAGTATTTATGCTGTTATGTAAAATTAAAAAAAATGAGAATCATATCATATTACGAAAATAAGAAGCAAAAACAACGTAATAACCAGTAGGCATGATAGTCAGCTCTTTTTATAATATTTGAAAAAAAAAATCTTCATAACCGCTCAAGTAGGTACGATATTAATATTAAAGTTTTTGTGGCATTATCTTGAAGCGGAACTGCAAACATACCTACTACTTTTAAGATGAAGTTGCAAAAATATAAGTAATACAGAAACAAGCTTGGTTCCGTACATTATCTTTAAGATCCTATTAATGAAGTAAAGTAAGTAATTATAATGTTAGGCTCTTTGGATATTCAAACTGGAATGTTATTGGTCTTGTAGGTTTTGCTCTAAAGGGACGTCTTACGTAAGCGATCTCAAAGCGAACGCGATGCGATGCGATGAAGTCTGGAAGCAGCAGGGCTATTCTGTAAAGCCATTTTCGAATTATAGAGAGTGAATTCGAGATGAGTTTGCTAATTTGTACTCTGTAAAACTCGATAGTACAGGTCTTCTCACTCAAACTCACTTCACTTCGCAAGTGCGTAGCAGATGTTTACAGAATATCAAACCAAGGTGAAGTGAGTTTGCTTTCGAAGCGAGTTATCTCACTTGAGTGAGCTTCGATATCGAGTTGGTATTTTAGAGAATAGCCCTACAGCTCCGTCGCCAGCGCCAGCCGTGAGTTGTTTTGAATATACTACTCTGAAGTCTCCAGTGGGCATTGTAGATACATTAATCATAGACAAGCGTATAGGACTTTGTGAAAAAAAACGTCTTGAATATCAACTACTTAAGTATCTATTGACGAAACTACGAAGTATCTACTATTTAATAATGGAACTTAATACATGTTTAATAAGGCACCATGATCATCATCATCATCCTTATCACCCCATTACCGGCCCGCTACAGCGCACGGGTCTCCTCTCAGAAGAGTTTAAGCAATAGTCCAATGCTGGCCAAGTACGGATTTCAGACTTCACGCGCCTTTGAGAACATTACAGGAACTCTCATGGCGTGCAGGTTTCCTCACGATGTTTTCCTTCATCATTGTAGCAATTAGTGATATTTGATTGCTTAAAATGCACATAACTCCGAAAAGTTGAGATGCGCGATCGAAAATGCTGAAGACACTCCGCGATAATACTTATGTCTACCGAAAATGTAGAGTTTTTCAAACGGTGGTAGGGAACCCTAAAAAGTTAACATCAGAACCACTTTCGTTGACGGTCACCCGGACAGTTACCGATGCAGCGGATTGGCCTTTAAACACTTTCTCTTACGAATTCATATCGCGTCGGGTTCGGGCGAGTTTTTAATTCCGCATACTTCTGTATCATTACAGTTGACAATAGGCTCAGTCAGGGACGGACCCTGTGACCTTTGAATATGTACGTGAACTATTTTCCGCATCAATGCTAATTTCTGCCACATATGTACCTAATATGTATCCCCGCATCAAAAAGAAGATGAAGAAGCCTCTCTTTATCTATGTACTAGCTGTTGCCCGCGGCTTCGCCCGCGTGAATTTCGGTTTTTCACAAATCCTGAGGGAATCGTGAATTTCTGGTTCCTGTTCCCGCTCCCTTTTCCAATCTTTATACTTACTTTCAAGGTAGTTTGCTATATTGATCTACCTATAGCTGTAGATTTGGGTTTTTTCAAAATCCCGTGGGAACTGTGGATTTTTTCAGGATAAAAAGTTGCCTATGTTTTAAGTCAGGGCATTATCTCCATTCAAAATTTCAGCCAAATCTGTTCAGTAGTTGCGACGTTATAGAGTAACAAACATCCAAACATCTAAACATCCAAATATCCAAATATCCGCACTTTCACATTTAGATAATTATTTAATAACTAAATAGCTTTACATTATTTATTTATTTATTTAGTATTTATTTAATTGCCTTCGGCCACCAGAGGGCGCAGCTGTCGTATCGAGATTCCGCCTGCGGCCGTCAGAGGTCATTGCAATTGCTTCGAGTTTCCAGTTCCGGCCGCAAGAGTTTTGACTATAAGAGGGCACTGCAATCGCTTCTAGTTTCTGGCTTAGGCCGCTAGAGGGCGCTGCGATCATTTTTAGTTTCCCGTTTTGACCGCACGAGGGCGCTGCAATCACTTCAAGTTTCTGGCCTAGGCCGCCAGAGGACGCTGCAATCGTTTTGTAGTTTCCAGTTTTGGCTGATAGAGGGCGCTGCTATTGCTCCAAGTTTCTGGCTTAGACCGCCAGAGGGCGCTGAGATAGTTTTTTAGTTTCTAGTTTTGGCCGCCAGAGGGCGCTGCGATCGTTTTTAGTTTTCCGTTTTGGCTGCTAGAGGGCGCTGCTATTGCTTCAAGTTTCCGGCTTAGGCCGCCAGAGGGCGCTGTGATCGTTTTTAGTTTACAGTTTTGCCCGCCAGAGGGCCCTGCGATCGTTTTTAGCTTCCAGTTTTCCCCGCTAGAGGGCGCTGCAATCGTTTTTTTTAGTTTCCAGTTTTGGCTGCTAGGGGGAACTTCATCCCCTATTTTACCACCCATAAAAGCAGATTTTTCAAAATAAAATTTACAGAGTTTTATTATTTAAAACTCATAATCTAATTGCGGATTTTCAGGTCTGTAACTTTAAAAACATAGAACTTTCATAAAAATTTTCATCCCCTATTTTACCACCCTTAAGGGGAGATTTTCCAGAATTACTTATACAGGTTTTTATCATTTAAAATTATAATTTCATATCCTATTTTCATATCTGTAACTTCAAAAACATAACCTTCCAACCCCCATTTTACCCCCTTAGGGGAGGATTTTCGTGAAATATTTTTCAGGCTGATATCTTAGCCCTAGAATTAACCTACCTTCCAAATTTCAAGTTGATAATAGCAAAATTATAATTAAAACTTCCCATTAAAACTTTCATCCCCTATTTTACCACCCTTAAGGGAAGATTTTTCAAAATTAAATATACAGAGTTTTATTATTTAAAATTAATAATCTAAATGCCGATTTTCAGGTCTGTAACTTTAAAAACATAGGACTTTCATACAAACTTTCTACCCCCATTTTACCCCCTTAGGGGAGGATTTAAGGGATATGAAATAGCCTATAACCTGCCCCAAAAGTTGGACAACTAAATGCAAAAAGAATTTTTCAAATCCGATCGGTACTTCCAGAGATTAGCGTGTTCAAACAAACAAACAAACAAACAAACAAACAAACTCTTCCGCTTTATTATATTAGTATAGATGAAATAGCCTATAACCTGCCCCAAAAGTTGGACAACTAAATGCAAAAAGAATTTTTCAAATCCGATCGGTACTTCCAGAGATTAGCGCGTTCAAACAAACAAACAAACAAACAAACAAACAAACAAACAAACAAACAAACTCTACCGCTTTATTATATTAGTATACTTAGATATTCAAATTAATTTATGTTGGGGCGCTGGGACTGTTGGAAATTGTCATAGAGGCTTCGTTTTTATTTTGTCTTGTAAATAAGCTAAGGGTAGGTAGGTACTAGTCTGTTGCTGAGGATAGATGAGAAAGAGAGAAAGTTCTACTTTATACCAAGTTTGTGTTACCCGACTCTTCTCAGACCAGGGCGCGTTTGGGACCCTCGTAGCTTTAGTTTTAAGCTGTATGTTCCATATAAAGATAGATAGGTACTTGAAAAATTCATTGACATTCAAAAATTGTACAGTGTTGCTAATTTTGAAAGAATATTAAAATAATCTGAATCTATTTGTGATAAATAGGAAAGGCTTGTTATTCAGAGTATTCAATTACCTGTCCGCCCATTGAACCCGTATCTGCGATCTCCCCCCTCCCCCCTCCGGCCACAGAGCGATTGTAGCCAACATCTGGTGCATGAAATGCGACCACTTTTTAACAATGATACCCGCTACAATGGAGCCACTGTTTAGATGCATAATTACCTCACCCACGTTACATAATTAAGCTCTGAGGGCTAGTCCGCACTGCTAAAAATAACCGCGAGATATTTTTACAGCAATCTACAGTGGATAATTATGAGATCCTTTTTTTTAACCCCCGACGCAAAAACGACGGGGTGTTATAAGTTTGACGTGTCTGTGTGTGTGTGTGTGTGTGTATGTATGTGTGTGTGTGTGTCTGTCTGTTCCCCTGTAGCGCTCAAACGGTTGGACCGATTTTTATATTTTTTATATTTTAAATTTATACTTGTATGGTAAATCAATTCGCGCAAATTTTGAATTGCTGCAGTGCGTTTACATAACCAGGATTCCGTTTATAACTGGGTCTTATTCCGCGATAATATATTAAGACTACAGGCAAAAAAACATGAAATTCACGCTGAACTTTTTCACGCTGAACTTTAACTTTATTTTTCATATTCATCTTTATTCACCACAAAATTTAAAGCTTTGATATTTTAAAGGCGGCTATCTTTTTTGCCTTTATTTGATTCACATACAAATACAGTAAAACATGATTTGAAATCTATACATATTATAATAAAATTGTAGAATTGCCGTATCTGTACATTGAAGATTTTTGCAAAATAATAACTGGGGGATGTTAGGGATAAGTAATAGAACGTAAAAAAGCTATTTTTGAAATTTTTGTCTGTTTGTCTGTTTGTCGGTTTGTCTGTTTGTCTGTTTATCTGTTTGTCTGTTTGTCTGTATGTTTGTGCGCGCATCACGTAAAAACTACTGAATGGATTGAAATGAAACTCGGCATGATTTAAGTTCATACTATGGAGTAACATATAGGATACTTTTTATCCCGAAATTCAGCACGGTTCCCTTGGGAGAGGGGATGAAAGTCAAAATGTGTACTTAGCTGTAATTCCTTAACGGGTGGTTCGATTTCATTCATTCTTTTTTTGTTAGAAAGGAAATACTTTAAAGATACCTGGCTAATCTCTGAAAGGCTGGACCGATTTTGATGGGACTTTCACTGGCGGATGTTTACATTTTGAGTTACCTAAACATCCGCCAGTGAACTTTTAACAGTTTTTAGCAAGGTATGAGCTCAAAAGAGCTTAGGAAAAACAAAATTATTCTCACGGGATTTTTAAAAACCACTATCCACGCGAACGAAGTCGCGGGTGTCCGCTTGTCATAAATAAACCAGGTTTTTTTCCTGCACTTTTCAAATGTAATGTAGGCATGCGACCATGCGCGATACTTTGAACGCGGCCATATAGAAGTTCTTCGAGCTCGAGCGAATCACTTCCCGCATCGCGCGCGGATTTTGCCTCAGTTCAACCGAAGCTTAATAGATTGTTGATAATAATCATAAAAAATCTTGCGCATATTAATCTGGACAAACATTTTGTGAGTCAAAATGTTGCTTGGGGCAGGCTTGCCTTGGGAGCTCTCTTGCTCCCATTTTAGATTTTGAAGTTATCTCTTCTGATCTAGTTCAGCACTAGATTCGATTCGGCCGTTTTTTTTGTGATAACCTTTTAACAGTAGGAAGCAATAAACATATTAGGTATACTTATTTTGAATTTCATTGCCAATGCATGGACTTCCTTTATTTTGAGCATAGTGACGTAAAAAACAACGCAAATAGTTAGTTGGATCCCCACTAAACCCCACTTGCGCCTTATACGTCCCTAAGACCGAGGAGCAATCTCAAATCAAGAGCGTCTTTATCCTAGCATTATTAAGTACCTACCCAAACTAAAATCTTCAAAACGTTACTCCGTTACTAATGTACAAGTAAATTACCTACTGAAAAAACGAAAAATCTGATTGCAGGAAAGCCGTGGAGATGTCTCGATAAAGATCCCCATAGATACACTACGCGTAAATAAAATTGGCCAAGTGTGAGTCGGGCCTCGCTCTTTTAGGGTCCCGTACATAATTATGAACAACATAATATTTTGGGCGTAAGAAATATTTCATTTCCGAGCTAGACATCGCAACAAACCGTGAAATAAAATCCCCAAAAAAATTTCGTTTGTTTGGTCATAGCTTACAAACTACTTTATGAATCGTTGTTTTTAGTATTTGTTGTTTAAATACAGTATATGGTACGTACATAATGTACCGAAGTTTCATATTCCTAACTGGTTTAGTTTTTGAGATAGCCCTCGTCACAAAAATGGTCTAAAACTAACAGCTTTGATGGCCCCCCATTTCCTTATTTTTTGAGCAAAAAATTGAAAATGTATATATTCTTACTTTACTCAATGAGCTCTAAACAATGATACTCAAATTCCAAATTCCCAAAATTATAGGTTTGTAACTCAGTCTACGAGCTAGAGACCTGTGACCGGCAGACGGACAGACAGACAGACGGACGGACAGACAGCCGAGTGACATTAACACCGTTTTTAGTTTTTACCCTTTTGGTACGGAACCGTAAAAACATATCCCTCGCTGTGACTAAAACCTTTTGAGATTTTGCATGGTTATTTACTGTATAACTTAGACCTCTAACCAAGAAAGATTTTTACGTATTCCACGTTGTTATAATGTAGATTATAATAACGTGGAATATTGGGTACGTAAGTGTAATTATAATATTATGTGTAGCATTGTGTTGAGCTTGAGGTACCTACCTAGGCAATTGCTGAGAAGATAATAATGTACAGAACACGCGATATTTGAATACTGCAACATGAAACTATTGTTAAGAGTGCGTAAGACAAAGGTCTTTCGATCTAAAAATTATGCATGTAGGTAATTTTTTTTAATTTTAAATTAATTAATGAAAAAATATTTGAACCCAATTTAAACACGCATGTTCTCTATTTTGTTAATTATTATCGAATTACTGTTAATTAATCTACATGATTAATTTATTAACACAATAATATCGGTTTCGTGCATAAGTAGGTACTAATTCTTATATCGCTTGTATTAATTGGTGAATGGTTACAATCTTGGTTACAATGAATATAGCTACTTTTTATCCTGAAAAAATCCACAGTTCCCACGGGATTTTGAAAAAACCGAAATCTATAGCTACAGCTATAGGTAGATTACTATAGCAAACTTCCTTGAAAGTAGGTATAAAGGTTGGAAAAGAGTGCGGGAACGGGAACCGGAAATCCACGATTCCCTCGGGATTTGTGAAAAACCGTAATAATTCACGCGAGCGAAGCCGCGCACAGAAGAAATCCATAAACTTTGAACTATTTTATCACCCAAAAAATCAATATGAGATACAATATGTCATAGAACATTTCATCACACATGCATAACATTGCTAATGTTGTATTGGTGCTATATTGTTAGTGGGGATAGGGGATTTTTTCCCACATTAACCATTAATGGGAATGCATAAGGGGATAGTCAAGACACACGGCCGTGTGTCAAGCCAAGTTCGAATAAGACAAATTCTTATAAGAACGGCGACAGACGGGCAGTGTGTATATTACACGAACCATTTCAAGCTACTTTTGATCACCCATAACTCAGAAACTATTACACCTACACACTTACAATTTTGCATATCTATTAAGACCCCTTCAAACATTTAGAAGCCTAAACATGATAGGACATATCGTGACCTAACGGTCACGCCAGACCTCGTTGCACCACACTACAGAGTTAGTAAACTGTAACATTTCAAATTCAAGAAAAAGACGATGATCATGATGACATAGCTGATATTATAGATTTGGTATTCGCATTGTTAAATATTTATGTATTGTGCTGACTGCGTCGCATCGCGATTTCAGTTTCGCAAGCATCCTCGATCCCAATCCATTATTAGTTATTACATATTGCAGCCTTGACATTACGCCTAACAAGTGCGATCAACACGATTTGGTCTAATTTACGTACGAGGCGCGAGACCGGGCGCGAACGCGGGCGCAGTGGCGGAGTCAATCCCGCGAATTAGATCACGCATTCGAATTTCCCGATATATTATTAAAGTTTATTAGTAGATGACATAGGTACGACTTCGACACATGGTCGCTAACTATGGACCGCATAAGAAAGCTCAGAGTCACTCAGAGAGCGGTAGTGAGAGTTTATACTCATAGTTTTTTTTTAAACAGAAATGAGATCCGTGAGACTAGCCTACGACTTAACTCAATGGGGTGGGCATATCGTCGCAGAGGGCTGCTGGATACAAAAGGCGTAAGTCCGCAGCATGTGGAAGTCTCTACAAGAGACCTATGCACAGCTGTAATTGGTTTAGATCCACGTCTATCGCTTGATGACGACAACGAAGTAGATTTGGGCTTACACAACCAAGTGGGTTTTTTAAACCATTCGTTTTCAAATGATCAAAAGATTATTATTTATGCCACTGATTGGCTTGTTGCTAAACAGTAGCCATCGTCAGCAAAATAAATAAGTACTTAAGTGTATTTGTTATTTGATTTAGCATGCTCAGGTCATTCATTATTTAACTAAATCTTGACCTAGATGCAAATATTATGTATATGTACATTCCTAGATGTTCTCATACCTACCACAAAGGTAAACTCGTAGATTTTGAAATAATGTTAGCTGGGTCAAGATCTATCAAGGTCAGATAGAAGGTCCGATCTAACATCAGTAGCATCGATCTAGACTACTCGTACCTACTTACTCTAAAGCTGTCTTTCCATAAGAGATTTATGAGATAGCTAAGGGTGAGTGAGGTAAGCTACGACGCGATGACTCTATTTTCAAAGCTAACAAGTGTACCAGAGCACGTGAGCTGACAGTAGGGCTATTCTGTAAAGCCATTTTCGTATTGAGATGAGTTTGCTAAGTGGCGCCCCATTGACGAATGCGGCGGTGAGATAAACTAGAATGGATAATTATGGGATATTTTGACATTATTGATATTCTGTAACGCCATTCCTTGTCATCTCGAAGCTCAGATTAAGTATCAAGCTCTCTTTGTCTTCCCTCGAAGTTCGTTTCCACTTGTCAAATTGCTATCTCACTTGAGTGAGCTTCGATATCGAGATGGTATTTTAGTGAATAGCCCTGTACTATGAATGTTCGCTTCGAACGAGGTAGCTGTGCGAGGACTGAGGAGTACCTACGCACGTCGTCTACTCAGCTCTAAGTACTCCGTACTTCACCACTCGCACATCCCTAGCTTCAGCTAGTATTGTAAAAACTTAGCTACGTAAACCCTTTTCCACGAGCTGAGCTAACTTAGCACGTCTCTGGACGAAAGACATTCTAAATCTAAATCTTTCCTGTAAACTTCTGCCATCAGGTATGATGCATATTATATTAAGTCGAAGTAGTAGTATAATACCATACCAACAAAAAAGTGAGTGAAAAGAAAGGGTGACGTAAAAAATAAAGTTCAATTCATTTTTTCAGATCTGTCCCGATCTCTCAGTTACGAGCAAATCTACAACAGCACACACTATGCCCAGCTGGAACACTACAACACGCCATATAAAGTGCCTAGTGGGAAGCTCAATAGTCAAAGATATTATACCAAATCCGAAGACGAGGTTAGATGGAAGGACAAGTATGAGCTGAGCGGTCAGGGACAGCTACTGGTGGGGTTCGCGCGCGACCCCTTCCGACAATCTATACCGGAAGCTGATTATGTTAAAGGAGTGAGGTAAGAGCTCTCTCTCCAATTGTTACGAACATTCTGTCTCAATTCAAGCATTCAAATTGCAAAAATTCAAGTGTAAAAATTTAAAATGAAGCTAGAACCACTTTGGCTTGCCACCTTGTGTATCATTTCTTAACATTCATACAGCCAATAAATAGACCAGAATCACATATCACATGGCGCAATTTGTTCTAGACCAGGATTTGTAGTCAAACTAACCTCTAACAATCCACTATTCAAAAGTAGAATAGAATCTGACTACAAAACATCCATAAGGGTCATCCAAGTGCATCCAATTTAGCGGGCCCCACCAAAGGTAGAACTATCCACTGTTTGTCTGTTCGTCCTCTATGTGTTGTAGATCGCTGGACCCGCAGCAGTATTCGAACAACGGCGACAGGGGCAAGCGGGGAGTGATCCACCTGTACAACATGCTGACCTGCGCCACGGGCTGCGACCCCCTCGACTACAAGGGCTACGGCTGCTACTGCGGGTTCCTGGGGGAGGGCAGGCCCACTGACGGCATTGACAAGTGAGGACAGCCAATCTAGACACTACTTACCTCTATTAATACATGTACGCTGGAAAGGCTACATCTATAGAAGCACTCTCTAGCCTTTCAATGGAAAATGAGGTGAAACGTAGTCCCAGATATTAGGGGATTAGAGAGAACGATCATGAGAACTGTTGTCAAATCTACCTTTTACTCGTAAGTGTGTACCAGAATTCTTTAGGCTTCTTACTCTATTAATTATTATTCTAACTACAGGATTGTTAAGAACCCAAATCCATCCGAAGTCACAGGCGTCACAACTTCTGAGTCAGTCTCACGATATTCTTAGATATAGGAGCAATAAATCAAACCGTATTAACTCCAGTAATATAAATTTTAATATATGGGTATAATTATTTTTTAATATTTAAAAGAGGGGATACAAACAGACAATTTCTTATGTTTAATGGTCTTAGAAGTAAACTAAGCTAATTTAATCAACATAATATCCTAAAAACTGTCACGGGCATCAACTACTTACGAATAACTGTTTCCAGTTGCTGCCGCATCCACGACAAGTGCTACGAGAACTTCCACTGCCCGTTCTACACGGTGTACTTCCAGCCGTACTACTGGAAGTGCTACCACGGCGAGCCGCTGTGCGCGCTGGAGAACCACTTAGTACGCAAGGTATATGCGCTCCTTGTAAAGTACGGTACCTACGGAGTACGGTGATATAATATATTGTGATCAACAGTCGACCGTGACTATAGGAAAATCTTTTTCCTGGCTGGTCAGACCATTGCATCTTGGAATTGGTATACTATAAAAGTGCAGTGAAGCTAAAGCTTTGAATTAGCGTGATTCATGAATCATGATCGTGTGACGAAGTGTCATTTGGATTTCTGTGAGCGCGTGGCGGCATCTACATAGTTAGAACGTTGTGAGTTGTAAAAATTCACTGGAATCATAGATTTTTTTATTCATCTACAAGTTAGCTATTAACTGCGATCTCACCAGATGGAAAGTGACGATGCAGTCTACGGTAGAAGCGGGCTAACTTGGAAGAGGTATGACAATTTTTATTAACCCCATGTACCCATGAACATGATCGGTTTCCACAGGACATCGTATCGGAACGATATCGTTCGGCGGCACGGCTTTGCCGGTAGGATGGTAACTAACCACGGCTGAAGCCTCCCACCAGACCAGACCAGAAACTATTTAGAAATTATATACCTACCCTAAATTATAACCTAACCTAATCTCTCGTCCCCAGGGAGTGAACAGCTGCGCGGGTCAGCTGTGCGAGTGCGACCGGCGGTTCGCGATGTGCGTCAAGAAGTACTCGTGCCCGCGAGGCCGCGCGCTGTGCCGCTCCTCGCCGCTGCGCTTGCTGCAGAACATCCTCATGTCCTGGTAGCACGTCTCCGTCGCCAGGGAGTGAACAGCTGCGCGGGTCAGCTGTGCGAGTGCGACCGGCGGTTCGCGATGTGCGTCAAGAAGTACTCGTGCCCGCGAGGCCGCGCGCTGTGCCGCTCCTCGCCGCTGCGCTTGCTGCAGAACATCCTCATGTCCTGGTAGCACGTCTCCGTCGCCAGGGAGTGAACAGCTGCGCGGGTCAGCTGTGCGAGTGCGACCGGCGGTTCGCGATGTGCGTCAAGAAGTACTCGTGCCCGCGAGGCCGCGCGCTGTGCCGCTCCTCGCCGCTGCGCTTGCTGCAGAACATCCTCATGTCCTGGTAGCACGTCTCCGTCGCCAGGGAGTGAACAGCTGCGCGGGTCAGCTGTGCGAGTGCGACCGGCGGTTCGCGATGTGCGTCAAGAAGTACTCGTGCCCGCGAGGCCGCGCGCTGTGCCGCTCCTCGCCGCTGCGCTTGCTGCAGAACATCCTCATGTCCTGGTAGCACGTCTCCGTCGCCAGGGAGTGAACAGCTGCGCGGGTCAGCTGTGCGAGTGCGACCGGCGGTTCGCGATGTGCGTCAAGAAGTACTCGTGCCCGCGAGGCCGCGCGCTGTGCCGCTCCTCGCCGCTGCGCTTGCTGCAGAACATCCTCATGTCCTGGTAGCACGTCTCCGTCGCCAGGGAGTGAACAGCTGCGCGGGTCAGCTGTGCGAGTGCGACCGGCGGTTCGCGATGTGCGTCAAGAAGTACTCGTGCCCGCGAGGCCGCGCGCTGTGCCGCTCCTCGCCGCTGCGCTTGCTGCAGAACATCCTCATGTCCTGCAGGGCTAACATGCGACGCACGAGAAAATTATCTCTACACTTTTTCTCGTCGAATTCTATTGTATTCGACGAGAAAAAGTGTAGAGATAATTTTCTCGTGCGTCGCATGTTAGCACTTCTGGTAGCACGTCTCCGTCGCCACACGTCTGCACGCAACGCCAATTGCCTGTTCTAGCGCATATCTGTATTTCACTGCTAAGGAGATGTCCTACTGCCCGTAAAATTATTTTGCCATCGATGCTCTGTCACCGTTTAAGTCCATTAAAATGTAGAGTTACCATATTATTAGATCATAAGAAATGCCTACCTATTCATTTAAGAACAAAATAGTTTGTACATAATATTATGTATACGTTTACATCACATTAAGTCTATGTAAATAACGATACTTTTAATGTATTCCTTATAAACATTCTTAATTATTTTGTACGAAGTTAATGTTTTTACATTATTATTTAATAAAATAATAATTTAAAAATCTGCAGTTTTTCCCTAAATAAGATTAATGAGACCTACTTACCACAAGAAAAGCGAAAATATTAATTTCGTTTTCACAAAAAATTGCAAATAAAAAAATATTACCTAAGTATTTATTAATTTAATTTAGTTGGCTAGTCTTTGCCGCTGTTGTTAAGATTAACCCCTGTGGCCGAAATTTTACAGTTAAAGTACTAATTTAACTCAGATTCAACGTTTCTCCCAGACATAATAAAAAAACTTAAAAATAACAAAGATCTTAAGATGTTCCGTTTTAATCAAAGTAACGTGGTGGCACCAGTTATGGACAGGGTTAAGCGCCGAGTCGAACATGAGGAGCTATAACTTTTTTATTATTTAATCTAGAGTGTTATAATTTTACAATGATATACTCAGATATACAGAGCTTCTCACTAACTGCTAAAATTTAGAAATAGTCGAACGAGTTTTGGAATATGGAAACCTAAAAACGATCAACTGAAATATGTAAAAATCTTTATGATGGACAGTCTAAATCCAGTTATGGACACCCAGTGATGGACAGTTCGTTTTTATCCGATTACTGCAAAGCCAAAAGGAAGGGTTATGATTTTTGTAGTCTATGTATGTATGTTTGTATCCAATTTTTTGTTCTAGCGAAGCACCTAAACTACTGGGCCAATGTTGATGAATGAGGTGTTAATTGATTCGTTGTTATAGTTTGGGGGTGACATAGGCTACATTTTATATGCGAAACAATCGAGAAGTGACGTTCGCACAGCTAAATTGGAATATTAAGTTAGTTTTAGATAGACATAACAGATGGCGCCACTAGCCGCTTGCCCCGCCTTTTCTTCCATTAGTACACAATTGAATACACGTTTTTCTAAATTATTATTTTTAACCCCCGACGCAAAACGAAGGGGTGTTATAAGTTTTACGTGTCTGTGTGTGTATGTATGTGTGTGTGTGTCTGTCTGTTCTCCTGTAGTGCTCAAACGGGTGAACCGATTTGAATGCAGTTTTATTTCGTTTGAAAGGTGAATTAGTCGACAGTGTTGTTAGCTATGTTTGATGAAAATCGAACCAACATGGCCGTCGCTACAAAATGGCGGATTACATATTTTATCACAACTGCCTTAATATGGGTATCAAATGAAAGGACTTGACTAGTAGAATAGCACTATGCAAATCCAAGATGGCCGCCGCCACAAAATGGCGAATGTCAGGGGTTTTTTAAATTTTTAATTTATACTTGTATACTATTATGAGTAGTCGGGTTTTAGTTTAAGTATTTAAATATCAATTGCTTTAACGGTGAAGGAAAACATCTTGAGGAAACCTGCATGCCTGAGAGTTCTCCATAACGTTTTCAAAGGTGTGTGAAGTCTGCCAATCTGCTTGGCCAGCGTGGTAGACTATGGCCAAAACCCTTCTCACTCTGAGAGGAGACCCGTGCTCTGTAGTGAGCCGGAAATGGGTTGATCATGATGATGATGATGATGATGGGTTTTAGTTTACGAACTTTATCTCTTATTTTATTTTATATGGATTGTAGGTAAACGAGCAAGCGGGTCACCTGATGTTGGGTGATTACCGCTGCCCATGAACATTTGCATCACCAAAGGAACCACTAATACGTTGCCGGCTTTTAAAGAATTTGTTGATCCGCTCCTTGATTATTTCGAATAATATATAAATATCAAAGTTACGTAGAAACAACCAAGGTTCGTCACATTTCAATTTGACACTTGTCTATTTGAGGACGTTTACAAAATGGTTTCATAATTTTTTATTTGCTTCAACTTCTTAATCCTGATGCTGTAGGGTACTTCCCAGTGGGTAGTACCTACCTTTAGTTTAGGTGGGTAGTACCCACCGAAACTAAAGGGATTCGGGAACTGTCCACTATGACTTCATATATTTGGTACCAAGCTTAGATTGAATCACGGACCTCTACCAAGCTTAGATTGAATCACGGACCTCTGAGTCCCAGCTCCTTAATCCTGATGCAGCACGATACTGCTCACATAAGCAGCGAGGAATTTTCGCCTGTTTTTTGAAAAGATGAATAAGTGTTTTTCTAGGCCTGTTACCTGTAAAAGGTTTCCTTTCTTCTTGCGTAATAATTACTTGGACACTGTCCAAGAGGGCAACAGGTGATCCTTAGCTATGGAGAATCTTCTTTCTAGGTGAAAGAAGGTTCCTCATTCATAGCTACTCGTATGACACGTTTTACTATTAACACTTCTTTCGTCGTTCGTTTCAACCAATAGACGTCCACTGCTGGACATAGGTCTCTTGCAAGGATCGCCACAGCACACGATCTTGTGCCGCCTGATTCCAGTGGCTGCCAGCGACTCGCTTGAGATCGTCTGTCCAACGAGTGGGGGGTCTACCTGCGCTTCGTTTACTGGTGCGAGGTCGCCATTCAAGCACCTTGGGACCCCAACGTCCATCGGTTCTTCGAGCAATGTGCCACTTCAGCTTCGCGACTCGATGAGCTATGTCGGTAACTCTGGTTCTCCTGCGGATCTCCTCATTTCTGATTTGATCCCGCAGGGATACTCCGAGCATAGCTCTCTCCATCGCCCGCTGAGTGACCCTGAGCCTTCTTATGAGGCCCATTGTCAGTGACAATTAACACTTCTTTATTTTGTGTTAATATAGAGCTAGGCCCCATATTGCATACAAGCGGGTGCCTGTGACTTCGTCCACTTGGATTTAGGTTTATTATAATCCCGCGGGAACTCTTTGTTTTTTCTAAGCTCCTTTGAGCTCATACCTACATTTCTAAAAAATGTTAAAAGTGGCGCATCTAAATGGAACTACAATAATAGGTATTAATTTTTTAACCCTTTCCCACCCATCAGATTTTTTTTTGCATGGAAACCATAATTATTTTTTTAAAACAAGTATAATACTATTAAAAAATAAAAAATATCAACTGCGTGATAATTTTTTTTCTCTTTCACTTTTGATCACAATATTTTTAGTCAAAAAAATTATATTTTCGGAATCACCTTTTCAACCCCTTTAATTTGACACCCCACTTGATAAGATTTGAAGGAAAAAAAAATTTAAGATACTACTATACCGAACTGAACCGATTTGGCTGAAATTTTGATGGAGATAGATTATGCCATGACTTAACATATAGGCTACTTTTTATCCTGAAAAAATCCACAGTTCCCACGGGATTTTGAAAAAACCAAAATCTATAGCTACGGTTCTATAGGTAGATTACTATAGCAAACCTCCTTGAGAGTAGCTATAAAAGTTGCATAAGGGAGTGGGAACGGGAACTGGAAATCCACGATTACCTTGGGATTTGTGACAAGTATAAATTAAAAATTTTAAAAACCCCCGACATTCGCCATTTTGTGGTGGCGGCCATCTTGATTTTCATCAAACATAGCTAACAACACTCTCGACTGATTCACCTTGCAAACAAAAAAAAAGCGCATTCAAATCGGTTCATCCGTTTGAGCGCTACAGGGGAACAGACAGACACACACACACACACAGAGAGAGAGAGTCCCGTCGTTATTGCGTCGGGGGTTAAAAAACCGAAATTCACGCGGGCAGAAGCTAGTTAAACTATACAAGTTTAATTTTGACTTGTAATTGTGTTTAAATGATAAGAATAGATAGGTCCATGACTGGATTTTTGATGTGTTTCCGATCCAGTAATGGACATCCCCTCTAAAACTTGAAAATAACTCTATGTCGCATTTATTCCTTCACAAGCATGTTTTAAAGTTTATATCTAAGTGATTTAATCATTGTAAATTTACATTTTAATCAGAAACGAGAATCCATCGATCAAAACGTTTATTTACCTTCTTAGCGATTTGCTTAAGAAAACTATTGAAATCGAAAGATATTTGCACACAACATTTTGTTCGCCTTGCCATTTTAAAACAAAATGGCCGTTTCATATGATATTTGTCAATATGACAAACAGATCCCTATTCTACATGGTTTAAATGTTGCCAGCGGTAAAACTCTAATCTAGCTCTTATTTTTGTTAAAAACGGTGAAGGTGGTCAGCTACTGGTGCCTGGTCCATACCTGGCGACACCACGTTATATGTGAATTAGAAACTAGTGCACAAATGGCAGGATTAGCAGCGGGTGATTACAGCGTGCGAACAGAGCATCTAGCTCATCTCTGTTCTCCACCGTACCGGGTAAGCTCACACGGTAAACCTGAAAATTGCAGTTGCGCTGCGAACTAATTCAGCGCACGTATTTATGATCCTACCTGCTAATTGCAATCAAAGGCTCGTCAGAAATAATGCTCACGTAGATAATTAAGTGACCGCTTAAATGTGAAGATATTAGTATTAATTCTTATCAATTAATTCTTCACTTACAATAGAAGTTATTAGAGGATGTTTGAAAAAATTGTTAATGTTTTCAGAAAAATTAACTTTACGAAAAAATGAAATGAGTTTTTTGCAGTTAAGTATATAAATTACAAAAAAATAAGGAAAGCTTTCAAATAATTGATTCGATTGGGAAAATACAAAGCAATTTATTATTGTTCCACAACTATAGCTTTATACAACTTTTACTAATCTATTCTATACAAGTGGATACCCGCGACTTCGTTCGCGTGGATATTGGTTTTTAAAAATCCCGTGGGAATCATGCTAAAAACTGTTAAAAGTTCACTGGCGGATGTTTAGGTAGATCAAAATGTAAACATCCGCCAGTGAAAGTTCTATCAAAATCGATCCAGCCTTTCAGAGATTAGCCGGTAATCTAATATCGGTAATCTATAATCGGCCTAGTTAGGCCATTCTAACAAAAAAAGAATGAATGAAGTAAGCGAAAAAAGCGAAAGTATGTCTGTCCGTCTGTTACCTTTTCACAGCTCTACCGATGAACCGATCTTGATGAAATTTGGCACAGTGATAGCTTGCTTTGCATCTTGGAGAAGGATGCTTTAGATCCCAGAAAATCAAAAAGTTACCAGAGGATTTCTAAAATAGGAAATCTTAACCCGTACGGACGCTATCGCTGCCCATTAGCTACCTACTTGAAAATATTTTATGAGAGTTCAATTACCGGTAGGATAAGTGCAGTCGTAACATTTCGTCGCAGAAAATGTGGAAAATTAAACTCACTAGTAGTTAATCGTAACAGATGATTACTTTCCACGCGTTTCGATGCAGTTGACTCGGTGAAATGATCTCATATAATCGATTAACTTACACAAGGAAATTAAACTTTATTTCAACATTTTGTATATTTTTCAACAGTACCTAAAGTAAGTTCGCATTATTCTTTTTTTTTCTTTTTCAAGTGGTTTACAGGTATTTTGTTGGTGGAACTTCTAACGAGTTTCCTTCCACATATAACTTGACTAGGCAAGGCAAGCGCGCTCTAATATACATTGCTGCTTTACTGTGTGAAATATAAACACTATAAACAGTGATTACATTTCACACATTAAAACAGCAATGTATATCGAACTAATTCGTTGGCAACTATTTTCAGTTGGTAACTAAGTTACAGAATAACCCTGCAGGACCTCATCATAGCTTTCCATCAGGCACGATTGACGTAGCGCAAGCATATCTCGCAATAAAAAAAATTCTGATGGTTCCAAAATTGTGACAATTCAGAATCGAACTTGAGAACTCTTGCAAAGTAATACTTACAGGATTAATACAGGAGTAGGTAATACTTACTTACAGGAGGGAAACACCAGCGTGTTACCGCGTACAGCGTACATATTAGGACTTAAGAATTTTTTTTAATGACAAAAAACCATGGACATAATATATCTAAGTTTGTTGTGGGCTCTTCTCAGATCAGGGCGCGTTTAGAACCCTCGTAGCTTTAGTTTCAAGTTTTCTTTAATATGTTCTTAAATTGACTTTCAAAAAGTGTACAGTGCACCAATTTTGAATACCTACCTAAAGTTTATTTGACTTTGACTTTTTGACTTTGATCTTTATGTAATTAGGGTTCCGTACCTTAAAAGGTAAAACAAGTGTAAATTAAAAATTTAAAAACCCCCGACATTCGCCATTTTGTAGCGGCGGCCATGTTGGATTTGCAATAGTGCTACTACTAATCAAGCACTAATCAAGCACTTTCATTTGATACCCATATTAAGGGAGTTGTGAAAAAATATGTAATCTGCCATTTTGTAGAGGCGGCCATCTTGGACCGATTTTCATCAAACATAGCTAACAACACTTTCGACTAATTCACCTTTCAAACAAAAAAACCGCATTCAAATCGGTCCACCCGTTTGAGCGCCACAGGGGAACAGACACACACACACACACACACACACAGACACGTCAAACTTATACCACCCCGTCGTTTTTGCGTCGGGGGTTAAAAAAGGAACCCTTATAAGATCACTTTCTTGTCCGTCTGTCTGTCCGTCTGTCCGTGTGTCACCACCGATTTTCTCAGAAACGGGTCAGAACCTAGCAAGTTGAAATTTATACCAGATACTACGGTCTATGGTCCCTATTAGGTGTATAAAAATTAAGGTCCTGAGTCCACAAAATAAAAAGATATGGGCAAATTTAGATTTTCATGAAAACTTGTAAGAACCTACCAAAATTTACCTTGATTTTCAACTTTTTTATTTTTCGGAATTTTTCCTTTACTTGATCTGTAAGATCTAGCTTTTGACCAAAATTGACAAATCTAGGTCAACCGGAAGTACCTACCCTATAGGTTTTGGGTCGAAAACCTAAGTTCCAGTTGACCTAGAATTACGAAATTTGGCAAAAAGCCAGGTCTTACAGCATAAATAAAGGAAAAATTCCAAAAACTAAAAAAGTTGGAAATTAAAGGGTGACCCCATACATACATAGTTGAGCCAATTAAGATAGACCTCTGAGTTGTATGAGTGAGCACTCATACAACTCAGAGGTCTATACAATTTAGAGGCCTAGCTTAATTAGCACCTTACCTTTTAAGACAAACTAATGAAAAACAGATTGTACTTATACTTCAGCAGGGCTAACATGCGACACACGAGAAAATTATCTCTACACTTTTTCTCGTCGAATTCTATTGTATTCGACGAGAAAAAGTGTAGAGATAATTTTCTCGTGCGTCGCATGTTAGCACCTCTGGAGTACGGAACCCACGGTGCGCGAGTCTGACTCGCACTTGACCGGTTTATTTATTTTTGTTTCCAATAGGTAAGTATATATCATATTATTATTTTTCAGATGAAGCCTCTAAACATTACCGCTTGGATCTTCGTCATCACTCTACTGCTTTTCGAAGAAGTTACCCTCGCCTCCGGTCAGAGTCCACACGTGCCGCCAGAATGTATTAAATCGCGAAGAAACGACGACAAAGACAAGATAAAAGCCACTTGCATCCCCTTCCTATATTACTACCCGTATTACTACCCGTATTACCCCCTCTATTACTACTCTCACCCGTATTACGTTTATTACCCCTATGTGTATGGATAATTGGATAATTAAATTGCGAGATAATAAAAACATTAGCATTTTACTTAGGTACTTAACTGCACATATATGGCTATATTATCGTAGGTTACAGTATCGATACCCGGCTGAATCACTAATTTTTAACCCCCGACGCAAAAACGGCGGGGTGTTATAAGTTTGACGTGTCTGTGTGTGTATGTGTCTGTCTGTCTGTTTCCCTGTAGCACTCAAACGGGTGAACCGATTTGAATGCGGTTTTTTTTGTTTGAAAGGTAAATTAGTCGAGAGTCTAACAGTTGTTGGCTATGTTTGATGAAAATCGATCCAAGATGGCCGCCGTTACAAAATGGCGGATTACATATTTTATCACGACTCCCTCAATATGGGTATCAAATGAAAGAGCTTGACTAGTAGAATAGCAATATGTAAATCCAAGATAGCCGCCACCACAAAATTACGAATGTCAGGGGTTTTTAGGGTTCCGTAGTAAACAAGGAACCCTTATAGTTTCGCCATGTCCGTCCGTCTGTCCGTCTGTCCGTCTGTCCGTCTGTCCGTCTGTCCGTCTGTCCGTCCGTCCTCGGTTAATCTCAGAGACTATTAGTGCTAGAAATCCGTAATTTGGCATGAGTATAAATATTAATCACGCCGACAAAGTGGTGAAATAAAATTTTGATAAATATTTTTTTTTAGGGTAGCTCCCCTACATGTAAAGTGGGGATGAATATTTTTTTTCTCGTCTACCCCATAGTGTGGGGTATCGTTGAATAGGTCTTTTAAAAATACTGTGGGTGTGGGAACATCATTTTTCGATTTCTAGATCCGTTTGTAAAATATGATGTTTTAAAGTGCAAATTTTTATTAGAGTCAAGTGTCCCCCCCCTCTATCAGCCAAATGGCAGTATATAGGAACTTGAAAAAATTCACAGCAGTAGGGTATATAATCAATTTTAAAGGAAAACTATCACGGCTAAGTAGGGTTCACAGGTTAAGGAGTTATATCTGTTTTTCGAGGATTGTGACTACGGAACCCTACACTGCGCGTGGCCCGCCACGCACTTGACCGGTTTTATTTAATTTTTAATGTTATACTTGTTATGTGTGTATTATTATTTATTTCTAGTCTTGGTCCGGTTTTCTTGGTGTATATGCCTCCTAGTGGCACGACCGTGTCGCTATGTGATATAGTTTAGCGTTCCGGTACGGTACCACGTAAGAAGTATATTATTGGCAACACTGCATCGTCCTTTACTACGCGTTCACATAAGAGTTGAAACTTGAATGCTACAATAGTAAGTCTTGAGTTAGGTATTTATAAAGACTAAATTCTCAAATCTGAAAAAAAAAATTCAGACCTCTAGTCCTTTGAGTTACTAGTCTTTCAGGATAAATTCGAGTAGGTATTTCCAAAAAGAACTCATTGTGAATCCTTCAAAAAGAATTGAAAACTTAGTCATTAACTAAAGTTTTAAATCAATGAAGTAGAAAACAACAACCTAGTGTAAAGATGTGAACGCGTAGTCTCTACCTGCAAAAGTTGCATATAGAAAGTATTTTGGGTAAATTAATTGAAACAAAAATGTGTAGAGTAAAAATATATTATCATCAACGTTAAAAAAAATATTTGACTGTTGCGTCAATTCTACCCTCCCACGTCAATATCACTGAACAGTTGTTGTTCTATAAGAACTTGACTCCGCCGATGATGTTGACCGGCCGTCCTTTGTACTTCTTCGATATTTCCTTCTCGATCTGGAAACAAAACGTTGTATTATAACTACCTAAAGCCTGAGCTGAAAAATAAAAAACTTAAACTGCAATATCACAATACAATTTTTCACAATTCTCATTAGTTCCCGATACTTTCGCTCCCACTTTTCATAGCAATCAGCGCCAAAATGGCGGGAGTCATATTACTTCAGTCAATTGGTCTAGGATCCCACCTTAGAAATTTCTACCCTCATCTGTTATTTAAACGAATTATATGTCAAATGAAAGATTATTTTATTCTTAATCGAACCGTATTTGGTTGCCTGGTCAAAAGTGGTGCTAAATCATGGTTGCCTGGATTTTAAGATATAAAATGTTCGGTGCGAGTGTTGAAAGTGACAGAAAAGTGTTGCGCGCGCAATTTCATTTCACATTTCAGTCAAAATACACATTTTGACTTTCATCCCCTCTTCCAAGGGAACTGTGCTGAATTTCGGGATAAGAAGTATCCTATATGCTATTATGTAGTATGAACTTAAATCATGCCAAGTTTCATTTCAATCCATTCAGTAGTTTTTGCGTAATACATGCACAAACATACAGACAAACAGACAAAATTTTCAAAAACAGCTTTTTTTCGTTTTATTACTTATCCCTTACGTCACTCACTTATTTTTTTGTAAATATCTTTAATGGACAGGCACAGAAAGTCTATGGTTTTAATCTATGTATAGACTAAGCACCTGCCGAGTGCACGCCTGCCTCACTGCATCTTTGTCTGTCAAATGAAATTGCGCGCGCAACACTTTTCTGTCACTTTCAACACTCGCACCGAACATTTTATATCTTAAAATCCAGGCAACCATGATTTAGCACCACTTTTGACCAGGCAACCAAATACGGTTCGATTAAGAATAAAATAATCTTTCATTTGACATATAATTCGTTTAAATAACAGATGAGGGTAGAAATTTCTAAGGTGGGATCTCCTACTAATGGGCGTTTCTTCATAGCACAGCCCGGCACCGACATCGACACGACATTAGTGGACGCATCCGACACCGACATGTCGGTGCCGGCGCCGGCATGTCGTCGGCAGCAAGGCTCCCGCTGGTGTCGGTCCGGCATCGCTATGCATGTGTTGTGTACGCATGCAAAACTTTATGTAATTACTGCCTCCACCCCGCACCCCTCGCACGTCTGATCGGAGCGTGTCGGTCAAACGAAGAATTTGGTGTCGGTATCGTGTCGGAAGTCACCATTCTAGCACTTCGGGACCCCAACGTCCCTCTTTTATCCATCGGTTCTTAGAACTGTGTCAAGTGTAGATATTCGACCGTGACCTAGAACCAAGACCTCCCCGCCGAATGTGAAGGAATGAGAAGGGGGCGGATGTTCCGACTCACGTCAGCCTGCAGGAATGAGAAGGGGGCGGATGTTCCGACTCACGTCAGCCTGCAGGAATAAGAAGGGGGCGGATGTTCCGACTCACGTCAGCCTGCAGGAATGAGAAGGGGGCGGATGTTCCGACTCACATCAGCCTGCAGGAATGAGAAGGGGGCGGATGTTCCGACTCACGTCAGCCTGCAGGAATGACAAGGGGGCGGATGTTCCGACTCACGTCAGCCTGCAGGAATGACAAGGGGGCGGATGTTCCGACTCACGTCAGCCTGCAGGAATGAGAAGGGGGCGGATGTTCCGACTCACGTCAGCCTGCAGGAATGAGAAGGGGGCGGATGTTCCGACTCACGTCAGCCTGCAGGAATGAGAAGGGGGCGGATGTTCCGACTCACGTCAGCCTGCAGGAATGAGAAGGGGGCGGATGTTCCGACTCACGTCAGCCTGCAGGAATGACAAGGGGGCGGATGTTCCGACTCACGTCAGCCTGCAGGAATGAGAAGGGGGCGGATGTTCCGACTCACGTCAGCCTGCAGGAATGAGAAGGGGGCGGATGTTCCGACTCACGTCAGCCTGCAGGAATGAGAAGGGGGCGGATGTTCCGACTCACGTCAGCCTGCAGGAATGAGAAGGGGGCGGATGTTCCGACTCACGTCAGCCTGCAGGAATGAGAAGGGGGCGGATGTTCCGACTCACGTCAGCCTGCAGGAATGAGAAGGGGGCGGATGTTCCGACTCACGTCAGCCTGCAGGAATGAGAAGGGGGCGGATGTTCCGACTCACGTCAGCCTGCAGGAATGAGAAGGGGGCGGATGTTCCGACTCACATCAGCCTGCAGGAATGAGAAGGGGGCGGATGTTCCGACTCACGTCAGCCTGCAGGAATGACAAGGGGGCGGATGTTCCGACTCACGTCAGCCTGCAGGAATGACAAGGGGGCGGATGTTCCGACTCACGTCAGCCTGCAGGAATGAGAAGGGGGCGGATGTTCCGACTCACGTCAGCCTGCAGGAATGAGAAGGGGGCGGATGTTCCGACTCACGTCAGCCTGCAGGAATGAGAAGGGGGCGGATGTTCCGACTCACGTCAGCCTGCAGGAATGAGAAGGGGGCGGATGTTCCGACTCACGTCAGCCTGCAGGAATGACAAGGGGGCGGATGTTCCGACTCACGTCAGCCTGCAGGAATGAGAAGGGGGCGGATGTTCCGACTCACGTCAGCCTGCAGGAATGAGAAGGGGGCGGATGTTCCGACTCACGTCAGCCTGCAGGAATGAGAAGGGGGCGGATGTTCCGACTCACGTCAGCCTGCAGGAATGAGAAGGGGGCGGATGTTCCGACTCACGTCAGCCTGCAGGAATGAGAAGGGGGCGGATGTTCCGACTCACGTCAGCCTGCAGGTCGGCGGTGCGCTGCAGCAGGCGCTGCAGCAGCGGGCGCAGCTCGGCCGCGCGCGCCGCCGCCGCCGCGCCGCGCTCCGCCTCGCGCGCGCTCAGCCGCGACGTCTTGTCGCACACCGCCAGCTTCTGCTGCAGCTGGCCCGTCAGCACGTCCACGTACCTGACGCACACACACACACAACACCGGTGTAATATTGGTGTTAGTTCTGTTGCAAACGATATCTTAACTAAATAAACAAGTCTGGAAATTAAAAATTTAAGTAACCCCCGGACAGCTGCGGTTATTGTGGCGCAGGTAAATATCAACCTGGGCGAGTGCTTGACGTTGTGCAGGTGCGTGATCTCGGGCGCCAGCATGGCGGAGGTGGCGGCCTGCACGGCGGCGAGCATGGCCGCCAGCGCCGCCTCGCTCTCGGTGGGCAGCTGCTCGATGAGCGAGAACGTGTGGCTCTCCTTAGCCGCGTTCGTCTCGTAGAGGCGCATCTTGAGAAATGACTCCAACTAAAAGTACAAACGCTAGATGAAGACGCCGATTCGGAATCACTATACCTCTCTAATATCTACAACATTAGTTTTACTTTAAGCAAAATTTGAAAGTAGTTTGTTCAGAATCAGTAACAGAATCGAATCCAACCATTTTTATAATGTATTATATTTTACCCTAAACCCTAATAAAAAAATACCTGTCTACTAAAATAGAAGAATTTATTGGAATATCCGAAAGAATAGCTATACTGAATATCAAGCTACCAACATCATTAAAAGATGAATCTTGGACAATTGTACAAATATATGCTCCCACTGAAGCTACCAAAAAAGAAGATGATTTAAAAATAGAAGAATTTTTCGAAAAATTACAATCAATAAACAACTTTGTGAGGAAAAATGTTATAGTTATGGGAGATTTCAATGGGAAAATAGGAAAACGTAAGCCTGGTGAAGAGCATATAATAGGTTTCTCGAGTTACGGAATACGCAGCAATAATGGCAATAAGATAGTTAACTATGCACTACAAAATAAACTTACCATTCTCAACAGTCAATACAAACGAAAACCTAACAAAAAATGGACATGGGTATCACCTAACGGAATTCATAAGAACGAAATCGATTTCATTATGACCAACAAAGCGAAACGTTTTTCTAATACACAGGTACTGAATCAATTTAATTTTAACACTGACCATAAAATTGTAAGGGCATCATTACAAATAGTCCCAGTCAATAAGTCAAGAAGAAATTATCAAAGTAATAAGCAATTACCTCTAACAGAGAACCACGAGAAACTACAAAATTGTTTGGCCATAGCTCTTAAACAAAACGAAATAAAATGTGGCAATGTAGAAAATAACTATAATCTACTAATAACTAATCTTATAAGGGAAACAAGAAAATGTAAACCTGTAAACAAGACTTTATCTGAGGAAAGTGAAAAATTTATAGAACAAAGGAAACAGTTGATAATATCAAAAAAAGTAAAGGACGTTAAAACAAAAATAGCTGAACTAAGTAAAAAAATTAGGGATCAAATACGTAAAGACATAACTTTTAAAAGAAACAAAATTATACAAGATCATATTACTAAAACTGGAGGTGTAAGGAAAGCAATGAAAAACCTGATAAACAAAAAAGACTAGATGCTTAATCTAAAGAATAAGAACAATGAAATAATTAAAAACAGAGGAGAAATAATAAAAATTGCAGCACAGTTTTACCGTAATCTGTACAAAAGCACTATTAAAAGAGATCAAAGTTTAGAGGAAAATGAAAAAATAAAGGAGGTTATTAACAAAGATGAAGAGGATCTACCAGAAATCTTACTTAGCGAAACTGTTTCAGCTATCAAGTCACAAAAAATCGACAAAGCACCAGGACCTGATCAAATATCAAACGAGATGCTTAAAGCAACCTTACCAGTAATAGCACCCAAACTGACTGAAATATTTAACCAAATACTGCAGACAGAAAGCATCCCAGTAGACTGGACTAAATCAACTATAATACTAATATATAAAAAAGGGGATAGAAATGATATTGCAAACTATAGACCAATTAGTTTGATGGCTAACATCTACAAGGTATTCTCAAAGATATTACTATCAAGAGTCTCTAAGATACTAGACGAGCACCAACCCAAAGAACAGGCAGGCTTTAGAGCAAAATTCTCAACCATAGACCATATATACACAGTAAAACAAATATTAGAAAAATACAAAGAATATAACTGTGTATATTATCTAGGCTTCGTAGACTATAACAAAGCTTTCGACTCCTTAGAACACGATGCGATATGGAAATCCCTTAGAATGCAAGGTGTACATGGGAAAATAATAAACATTTTGAAAAATATATATTCCAAGAGTACAGCTTGTGTAAAACTGGATAAAGCCAGCGAAGAGTTCCCTATAGAAAGAGGAGTCAGACAGGGAGATCCGATATCTCCCAAACTGTTCTCAGCAGTCTTAGAAATGATATTCAGGAATCTGGAATGGGATACTGAAGGACTTAATATAAATGGCGAAAACCTTAATCATCTACGATTTGCAGACGATTTGGTACTATTTTCAGAATCTCCCAACAAATTAGAACACATGCTGCAGCAATTATCAGATGAAAGTGCTAAAGTGGGCCTCACTATGAACGTCAATAAAACAAAAATAATGACAAACTCTGACAAAAAAGAAATAAAAGTAAATGGTAAAACGATTGAGTATGTTGACGAATATGTTTATCTCGGGCATCTTCTATCAACTAAAGACTGTATGACAAAGGAAATTGATAGAAGAGTGACAAACTCCTGGAAAAGGTATTGGTCTCTCAGTGAAGTGATGAAGAACAAGCATATGCCCATTAAAGACAAGAAAAAGGTTTTCGATACTTGCATCCTACCATGTTTGACGTATGGATCGCAAACATGGGCCTTAACCGAGAAAAACCTAAAAACATTAAGAACTTGCCAAAATTCAATGGAAAGAAGCGTTATAGGTGTTAGGTTAAAGGATCGAATAAACTTACAAGATATAAAGAGGAAAACAAAATTTAAAAGTGTTGATAAAACAATAAAACAGCTAAAATGGCGATGGTCAGGGCATATGATCAGAGAGAATATTGAGAAATGGACCAGAAAAGTGACGGAGTGGTACCCCAGAAACAAAAAAAGAAGAAGAGGGAGGCAGTTCAAAAGATGGGAGGATGATATACGTAACATGGTTGGTAACATGTGGACAAGACTAGCGAGGAACCGAAACACGTGGAAAAATTTAGAGGAGGCCTATGTCGAAGGACACGCAGAAATAGATTAAGCGATTAATTTTAAATTAGTATATAAGGAAAAATGTAAATTTACTGTAATAAAGGCTATTTTATTTATTATTTATTTATTATATTTTACCCAAAAATATTTTTATTTCTGCAAGCTTAGGTAATGGTCAAAGCGCACATCAACTGACGATAAGCAAACAACGGCATTCATTCAACCAGCAAGTTGAGTAGGTGAGGGCTTGCGAGTTATTATAGACTTATATCTCCGTAAGTCTCCATTATAATATTTTTTTGAAATTTTGTGTAACCATTCCTAATGTAAAAATATCTGACGTGTTTCGGTTTTAGCGCAAAGTAAAACTAACGTTTATGTACACACCTCAAATCGTCAAAAAGAAGTAATTAAATCTGATCTAGTGTTGTATTTACATTACAAACTCTAATCAAGCCGAAATGAAAATCTTTTTGAATTTTTTTTCACCTACCTATTTCTTCAATCCAAACTTACTCTGATTTATAATTTGGTAGAATTCTGACAGCTGTCAGACATACACCCTACATATGGTAGGGTGTACGCAACTATTAAATTTCAAGGTCAAAAGTCACAAAAATCGGTTTTTTGCGCTTTTTTTGTAAATATCTCATTTCATATGGGTTTTTTGCTATTTGTATTTATTACCAATACTGTAGAATACAAAATTCTCTACAAATTTTGTTTAAAAAAATTTCATAATCATACGGCGAACCGTTTTCGAGATAGAGGGCGGAGGTCCCTGTCCTTGCGAGGGGGAGGGGGGCAGGCCCTACTAAGTGGTATTTTCAGAGTGGTAATGAGTTGTAGTATATGCCCATAAAATATCGCTAGTTTTATCCCGGACACACTAGTATATGGCGCGTTTTCGACCGGAGGCACCGGTTGACCTGAAGTGATGCTGTGACCGCGCGCTCTCCGCCCTCTATCTCGAAAACGGTTCACCATATGAAAAAATTTTTTAAACAAAATTTGTAGAGAATTTTGTATTCTACAATATTGGTACTAAATACAAATAGGTAGCAAAAACCCATAGGGAATGAGATATTTACAAAAAAAGCGCAAAAAACCGATTTTTGTGACCTTTGACCTTGAAATTTAATAGTAGCGTACACCCTACCATATGTAGGTTTTGAGACAACTTTTAGGGTGTCAATATACAAGTATTTACAGACTTACCAGCTGGGTATCTCGAGGAACTGGTTCCTGGTGTGCGCACGAGTCCAGCACGCTGAGCGCGTCCCGGCCGCGCGCCGCGCCGCCCCGCCGCGCCCGCGCCCTCCACCACGATGCCGCTCTCCTCCAACGACACAGCCGACAAGTCGTCCGCTGCCACCTGTGTATAGTATAACGTTACCTCCAGCAGTTGGTCGAGGAACTGGTTCCTGGTGTGCGCACAGTCCAGCACGCTGAGCGCGTCCCGGCCGCGCGCCGCGCCGCCCGCCGCGCCCGCGCCCTCCACCACGATGCCGCTCTCCTCCAACGACACAGCCGACAAGTCGTCCGCTGCCACCTGTGTATAGTATAACGTTACCTCCAGCAGTTGGTCGAGGAACTGGTTCCTGGTGTGCGCACAGTCCAGCACGCTGAGCGCGTCCCGGCCGCGCGCCGCGCCGCCCGCCGCGCCCGCGCCCTCCACCACGATGCCGCTCTCCTCCAACGACACAGCCGACAAGTCGTCCGCTGCCACCTGTGTATAGTATAACGTTACCTCCAGCAGTTGGTCGAGGAACTGGTTCCTGGTGTGCGCACAGTCCAGCACGCTGAGCGCGTCCCGGCCGCGCGCCGCGCCGCCCGCCGCGCCCGCGCCCTCCACCACGATGCCGCTCTCCTCAACGACACAGCCGACAAGTCGTCCGCTGCCACCTGTGTATAGTATAACGTTACCTCCAGCAGTTGGTCGAGGAACTGGTTCCTGGTGTGCGCACAGTCCAGCACGCTGAGCGCGTCCCGGCCGCGCGCCGCGCCGCCCGCCGCGCCCGCGCCCTCCACCACGATGCCGCTCTCCTCCAACGACACAGCCGACAAGTCGTCCGCTGCCACCTGTGTATAGTATAACGTTACCTCCAGCAGTTGGTCGAGGAACTGGTTCCTGGTGTGCGCACAGTCCAGCACGCTGAGCGCGTCCCGGCCGCGCGCCGCGCCGCCCGCCGCGCCCGCGCCCTCCACCACGATGCCGCTCTCCTCCAACGACACAGCCGACAAGTCGTCCGCTGCCACCTGTGTATAGTATAACGTTACCTCCAGCAGTTGGTCGAGGAACTGGTTCCTGGTGTGCGCACAGTCCAGCACGCTGAGCGCGTCCCGGCCGCGCGCCGCGCCGCCCGCCGCGCCCGCGCCCTCCACCACGATGCCGCTCTCCTCCAACGACACAGCCGACAAGTCGTCCGCTGCCACCTGTGTATAGTATAACGTTACCTCCAGCAGTTGGTCGAGGAACTGGTTCCTGGTGTGCGCACAGTCCAGCACGCTGAGCGCGTCCCGGCCGCGCGCCGCGCCGCCCGCCGCGCCCGCGCCCTCCACCACGATGCCGCTCTCCTCCAACGACACAGCCGACAAGTCGTCCGCTGCCACCTGTGTATAGTATAACGTTACCTCCAGCAGTTGGTCGAGGAACTGGTTCCTGGTGTGCGCACAGTCCAGCACGCTGAGCGCGTCCCGGCCGCGCGCCGCGCCGCCCGCCGCGCCCGCGCCCTCCACCACGATGCCGCTCTCCTCCAACGACACAGCCGACAAGTCGTCCGCTGCCACCTGTGTATAGTATAACGTTACCTCCAGCAGTTGGTCGAGGAACTGGTTCCTGGTGTGCGCACAGTCCAGCACGCTGAGCGCGTCCCGGCCGCGCGCCGCGCCGCCCGCCGCGCCCGCGCCCTCCACCACGATGCCGCTCTCCTCCAACGACACAGCCGACAAGTCGTCCGCTGCCACCTGTGTATAGTATAACGTTACCTCCAGCAGTTGGTCGAGGAACTGGTTCCTGGTGTGCGCACAGTCCAGCACGCTGAGCGCGTCCCGGCCGCGCGCCGCGCCGCCCGCCGCGCCCGCGCCCTCCACCACGATGCCGCTCTCCTCCAACGACACAGCCGACAAGTCGTCCGCTGCCACCTGTGTATAGTATAACGTTACCTCCAGCAGTTGGTCGAGGAACTGGTTCCTGGTGTGCGCACAGTCCAGCACGCTGAGCGCGTCCCGGCCGCGCGCCGCGCCGCCCGCCGCGCCCGCGCCCTCCACCACGATGCCGCTCTCCTCCAACGACACAGCCGACAAGTCGTCCGCTGCCACCTGTGTATAGTATAACGTTACCTCCAGCAGTTGGTCGAGGAACTGGTTCCTGGTGTGCGCACAGTCCAGCACGCTGAGCGCGTCCCGGCCGCGCGCCGCGCCGCCCGCCGCGCCCGCGCCCTCCACCACGATGCCGCTCTCCTCCAACGACACAGCCGACAAGTCGTCCGCTGCCACCTGTGTATAGTATAACGTTACCTCCAGCAGTTGGTCGAGGAACTGGTTCCTGGTGTGCGCACAGTCCAGCACGCTGAGCGCGTCCCGGCCGCGCGCCGCGCCGCCCGCCGCGCCCGCGCCCTCCACCACGATGCCGCTCTCCTCCAACGACACAGCCGACAAGTCGTCCGCTGCCACCTGTGTATAGTATAACGTTACCTCCAGCAGTTGGTCGAGGAACTGGTTCCTGGTGTGCGCACAGTCCAGCACGCTGAGCGCGTCCCGGCCGCGCGCCGCGCCGCCCGCCGCGCCCGCGCCCTCCACCACGATGCCGCTCTCCTCCAACGACACAGCCGACAAGTCGTCCGCTGCCACCTGTGTATAGTATAACGTTACCTCCAGCAGTTGGTCGAGGAACTGGTTCCTGGTGTGCGCACAGTCCAGCACGCTGAGCGCGTCCCGGCCGCGCGCCGCGCCGCCCGCCGCGCCCGCGCCCTCCACCACGATGCCGCTCTCCTCCAACGACACAGCCGACAAGTCGTCCGCTGCCACCTGTGTATAGTATAACGTTACCTCCAGCAGTTGGTCGAGGAACTGGTTCCTGGTGTGCGCACAGTCCAGCACGCTGAGCGCGTCCCGGCCGCGCGCCGCGCCGCCCGCCGCGCCCGCGCCCTCCACCACGATGCCGCTCTCCTCCAACGACACAGCCGACAAGTCGTCCGCTGCCACCTGTGTATAGTATAACGTTACCTCCAGCAGTTGGTCGAGGAACTGGTTCCTGGTGTGCGCACAGTCCAGCACGCTGAGCGCGTCCCGGCCGCGCGCCGCGCCGCCCGCCGCGCCCGCGCCCTCCACCACGATGCCGCTCTCCTCCAACGACACAGCCGACAAGTCGTCCGCTGCCACCTGTGTATAGTATAACGTTACCTCCAGCAGTTGGTCGAGGAACTGGTTCCTGGTGTGCGCACAGTCCAGCACGCTGAGCGCGTCCCGGCCGCGCGCCGCGCCGCCCGCCGCGCCCGCGCCCTCCACCACGATGCCGCTCTCCTCCAACGACACAGCCGACAAGTCGTCCGCTGCCACCTGTGTATAGTATAACGTTACCTCCAGCAGTTGGTCGAGGAACTGGTTCCTGGTGTGCGCACAGTCCAGCACGCTGAGCGCGTCCCGGCCGCGCGCCGCGCCGCCCGCCGCGCCCGCGCCCTCCACCACGATGCCGCTCTCCTCCAACGACACAGCCGACAAGTCGTCCGCTGCCACCTGTGTATAGTATAACGTTACCTCCAGCAGTTGGTCGAGGAACTGGTTCCTGGTGTGCGCACAGTCCAGCACGCTGAGCGCGTCCCGGCCGCGCGCCGCGCCGCCCGCCGCGCCCGCGCCCTCCACCACGATGCCGCTCTCCTCCAACGACACAGCCGACAAGTCGTCCGCTGCCACCTGTGTATAGTATAACGTTACCTCCAGCAGTTGGTCGAGGAACTGGTTCCTGGTGTGCGCACAGTCCAGCACGCTGAGCGCGTCCCGGCCGCGCGCCGCGCCGCCCGCCGCGCCCGCGCCCTCCACCACGATGCCGCTCTCCTCCAACGACACAGCCGACAAGTCGTCCGCTGCCACCTGTGTATAGTATAACGTTACCTCCAGCAGTTGGTCGAGGAACTGGTTCCTGGTGTGCGCACAGTCCAGCACGCTGAGCGCGTCCCGGCCGCGCGCCGCGCCGCCCGCCGCGCCCGCGCCCTCCACCACGATGCCGCTCTCCTCCAACGACACAGCCGACAAGTCGTCCGCTGCCACCTGTGTATAGTATAACGTTACCTCCAGCAGTTGGTCGAGGAACTGGTTCCTGGTGTGCGCACAGTCCAGCACGCTGAGCGCGTCCCGGCCGCGCGCCGCGCCGCCCGCCGCGCCCGCGCCCTCCACCACGATGCCGCTCTCCTCCAACGACACAGCCGACAAGTCGTCCGCTGCCACCTGTGTATAGTATAACGTTACCTCCAGCAGTTGGTCGAGGAACTGGTTCCTGGTGTGCGCACAGTCCAGCACGCTGAGCGCGTCCCGGCCGCGCGCCGCGCCGCCCGCCGCGCCCGCGCCCTCCACCACGATGCCGCTCTCCTCCAACGACACAGCCGACAAGTCGTCCGCTGCCACCTGTGTATAGTATAACGTTACCTCCAGCAGTTGGTCGAGGAACTGGTTCCTGGTGTGCGCACAGTCCAGCACGCTGAGCGCGTCCCGGCCGCGCGCCGCGCCGCCCGCCGCGCCCGCGCCCTCCACCACGATGCCGCTCTCCTCCAACGACACAGCCGACAAGTCGTCCGCTGCCACCTGTGTATAGTATAACGTTACCTCCAGCAGTTGGTCGAGGAACTGGTTCCTGGTGTGCGCACAGTCCAGCACGCTGAGCGCGTCCCGGCCGCGCGCCGCGCCGCCCGCCGCGCCCGCGCCCTCCACCACGATGCCGCTCTCCTCCAACGACACAGCCGACAAGTCGTCCGCTGCCACCTGTGTATAGTATAACGTTACCTCCAGCAGTTGGTCGAGGAACTGGTTCCTGGTGTGCGCACAGTCCAGCACGCTGAGCGCGTCCCGGCCGCGCGCCGCGCCGCCCGCCGCGCCCGCGCCCTCCACCACGATGCCGCTCTCCTCCAACGACACAGCCGACAAGTCGTCCGCTGCCACCTGTGTATAGTATAACGTTACCTCCAGCAGTTGGTCGAGGAACTGGTTCCTGGTGTGCGCACAGTCCAGCACGCTGAGCGCGTCCCGGCCGCGCGCCGCGCCGCCCGCCGCGCCCGCGCCCTCCACCACGATGCCGCTCTCCTCCAACGACACAGCCGACAAGTCGTCCGCTGCCACCTGTGTATAGTATAACGTTACCTCCAGCAGTTGGTCGAGGAACTGGTTCCTGGTGTGCGCACAGTCCAGCACGCTGAGCGCGTCCCGGCCGCGCGCCGCGCCGCCCGCCGCGCCCGCGCCCTCCACCACGATGCCGCTCTCCTCCAACGACACAGCCGACAAGTCGTCCGCTGCCACCTGTGTATAGTATAACGTTACCTCCAGCAGTTGGTCGAGGAACTGGTTCCTGGTGTGCGCACAGTCCAGCACGCTGAGCGCGTCCCGGCCGCGCGCCGCGCCGCCCGCCGCGCCCGCGCCCTCCACCACGATGCCGCTCTCCTCCAACGACACAGCCGACAAGTCGTCCGCTGCCACCTGTGTATAGTATAACGTTACCTCCAGCAGTTGGTCGAGGAACTGGTTCCTGGTGTGCGCACAGTCCAGCACGCTGAGCGCGTCCCGGCCGCGCGCCGCGCCGCCCGCCGCGCCCGCGCCCTCCACCACGATGCCGCTCTCCTCCAACGACACAGCCGACAAGTCGTCCGCTGCCACCTGTGTATAGTATAACGTTACCTCCAGCAGTTGGTCGAGGAACTGGTTCCTGGTGTGCGCACAGTCCAGCACGCTGAGCGCGTCCCGGCCGCGCGCCGCGCCGCCCGCCGCGCCCGCGCCCTCCACCACGATGCCGCTCTCCTCCAACGACACAGCCGACAAGTCGTCCGCTGCCACCTGTGTATAGTATAACGTTACCTCCAGCAGTTGGTCGAGGAACTGGTTCCTGGTGTGCGCACAGTCCAGCACGCTGAGCGCGTCCCGGCCGCGCGCCGCGCCGCCCGCCGCGCCCGCGCCCTCCACCACGATGCCGCTCTCCTCCAACGACACAGCCGACAAGTCGTCCGCTGCCACCTGTGTATAGTATAACGTTACCTCCAGCAGTTGGTCGAGGAACTGGTTCCTGGTGTGCGCACAGTCCAGCACGCTGAGCGCGTCCCGGCCGCGCGCCGCGCCGCCCGCCGCGCCCGCGCCCTCCACCACGATGCCGCTCTCCTCCAACGACACAGCCGACAAGTCGTCCGCTGCCACCTGTGTATAGTATAACGTTACCTCCAGCAGTTGGTCGAGGAACTGGTTCCTGGTGTGCGCACAGTCCAGCACGCTGAGCGCGTCCCGGCCGCGCGCCGCGCCGCCCGCCGCGCCCGCGCCCTCCACCACGATGCCGCTCTCCTCCAACGACACAGCCGACAAGTCGTCCGCTGCCACCTGTGTATAGTATAACGTTACCTCCAGCAGTTGGTCGAGGAACTGGTTCCTGGTGTGCGCACAGTCCAGCACGCTGAG
The DNA here is from genome assembly GCA_920104075.1 of Melanargia galathea. NCBI lineage: Eukaryota > Metazoa > Arthropoda > Insecta > Lepidoptera > Nymphalidae > Melanargia > Melanargia galathea. The sequence continues at coordinate 22,402,708 of OV049869.1, read as the reverse complement.
CGCGTCCCGGCCGCGCGCCGCGCCGCCCGCCGCGCCCGCGCCCTCCACCACGATGCCGCTCTCCTCCAACGACACAGCCGACAAGTCGTCCGCTGCCACCTGTGTATAGTATAACGTTACCTCCAGCAGTTGGTCGAGGAACTGGTTCCTGGTGTGCGCACAGTCCAGCACGCTGAGCGCGTCCCGGCCGCGCGCCGCGCCGCCCGCCGCGCCCGCGCCCTCCACCACGATGCCGCTCTCCTCCAACGACACAGCCGACAAGTCGTCCGCTGCCACCTGTGTATAGTATAACGTTACCTCCAGCAGTTGGTCGAGGAACTGGTTCCTGGTGTGCGCACAGTCCAGCACGCTGAGCGCGTCCCGGCCGCGCGCCGCGCCGCCCGCCGCGCCCGCGCCCTCCACCACGATGCCGCTCTCCTCCAACGACACAGCCGACAAGTCGTCCGCTGCCACCTGTGTATAGTATAACGTTACCTCCAGCAGTTGGTCGAGGAACTGGTTCCTGGTGTGCGCACAGTCCAGCACGCTGAGCGCGTCCCGGCCGCGCGCCGCGCCGCCCGCCGCGCCCGCGCCCTCCACCACGATGCCGCTCTCCTCCAACGACACAGCCGACAAGTCGTCCGCTGCCACCTGTGTATAGTATAACGTTACCTCCAGCAGTTGGTCGAGGAACTGGTTCCTGGTGTGCGCACAGTCCAGCACGCTGAGCGCGTCCCGGCCGCGCGCCGCGCCGCCCGCCGCGCCCGCGCCCTCCACCACGATGCCGCTCTCCTCCAACGACACAGCCGACAAGTCGTCCGCTGCCACCTGTGTATAGTATAACGTTACCTCCAGCAGTTGGTCGAGGAACTGGTTCCTGGTGTGCGCACAGTCCAGCACGCTGAGCGCGTCCCGGCCGCGCGCCGCGCCGCCCGCCGCGCCCGCGCCCTCCACCACGATGCCGCTCTCCTCCAACGACACAGCCGACAAGTCGTCCGCTGCCACCTGTGTATAGTATAACGTTACCTCCAGCAGTTGGTCGAGGAACTGGTTCCTGGTGTGCGCACAGTCCAGCACGCTGAGCGCGTCCCGGCCGCGCGCCGCGCCGCCCGCCGCGCCCGCGCCCTCCACCACGATGCCGCTCTCCTCCAACGACACAGCCGACAAGTCGTCCGCTGCCACCTGTGTATAGTATAACGTTACCTCCAGCAGTTGGTCGAGGAACTGGTTCCTGGTGTGCGCACAGTCCAGCACGCTGAGCGCGTCCCGGCCGCGCGCCGCGCCGCCCGCCGCGCCCGCGCCCTCCACCACGATGCCGCTCTCCTCCAACGACACAGCCGACAAGTCGTCCGCTGCCACCTGTGTATAGTATAACGTTACCTCCAGCAGTTGGTCGAGGAACTGGTTCCTGGTGTGCGCACAGTCCAGCACGCTGAGCGCGTCCCGGCCGCGCGCCGCGCCGCCCGCCGCGCCCGCGCCCTCCACCACGATGCCGCTCTCCTCCAACGACACAGCCGACAAGTCGTCCGCTGCCACCTGTGTATAGTATAACGTTACCTCCAGCAGTTGGTCGAGGAACTGGTTCCTGGTGTGCGCACAGTCCAGCACGCTGAGCGCGTCCCGGCCGCGCGCCGCGCCGCCCGCCGCGCCCGCGCCCTCCACCACGATGCCGCTCTCCTCCAACGACACAGCCGACAAGTCGTCCGCTGCCACCTGTGTATAGTATAACGTTACCTCCAGCAGTTGGTCGAGGAACTGGTTCCTGGTGTGCGCACAGTCCAGCACGCTGAGCGCGTCCCGGCCGCGCGCCGCGCCGCCCGCCGCGCCCGCGCCCTCCACCACGATGCCGCTCTCCTCCAACGACACAGCCGACAAGTCGTCCGCTGCCACCTGTGTATAGTATAACGTTACCTCCAGCAGTTGGTCGAGGAACTGGTTCCTGGTGTGCGCACAGTCCAGCACGCTGAGCGCGTCCCGGCCGCGCGCCGCGCCGCCCGCCGCGCCCGCGCCCTCCACCACGATGCCGCTCTCCTCCAACGACACAGCCGACAAGTCGTCCGCTGCCACCTGTGTATAGTATAACGTTACCTCCAGCAGTTGGTCGAGGAACTGGTTCCTGGTGTGCGCACAGTCCAGCACGCTGAGCGCGTCCCGGCCGCGCGCCGCGCCGCCCGCCGCGCCCGCGCCCTCCACCACGATGCCGCTCTCCTCCAACGACACAGCCGACAAGTCGTCCGCTGCCACCTGTGTATAGTATAACGTTACCTCCAGCAGTTGGTCGAGGAACTGGTTCCTGGTGTGCGCACAGTCCAGCACGCTGAGCGCGTCCCGGCCGCGCGCCGCGCCGCCCGCCGCGCCCGCGCCCTCCACCACGATGCCGCTCTCCTCCAACGACACAGCCGACAAGTCGTCCGCTGCCACCTGTGTATAGTATAACGTTACCTCCAGCAGTTGGTCGAGGAACTGGTTCCTGGTGTGCGCACAGTCCAGCACGCTGAGCGCGTCCCGGCCGCGCGCCGCGCCGCCCGCCGCGCCCGCGCCCTCCACCACGATGCCGCTCTCCTCCAACGACACAGCCGACAAGTCGTCCGCTGCCACCTGTGTATAGTATAACGTTACCTCCAGCAGTTGGTCGAGGAACTGGTTCCTGGTGTGCGCACAGTCCAGCACGCTGAGCGCGTCCCGGCCGCGCGCCGCGCCGCCCGCCGCGCCCGCGCCCTCCACCACGATGCCGCTCTCCTCCAACGACACAGCCGACAAGTCGTCCGCTGCCACCTGTGTATAGTATAACGTTACCTCCAGCAGTTGGTCGAGGAACTGGTTCCTGGTGTGCGCACAGTCCAGCACGCTGAGCGCGTCCCGGCCGCGCGCCGCGCCGCCCGCCGCGCCCGCGCCCTCCACCACGATGCCGCTCTCCTCCAACGACACAGCCGACAAGTCGTCCGCTGCCACCTGTGTATAGTATAACGTTACCTCCAGCAGTTGGTCGAGGAACTGGTTCCTGGTGTGCGCACAGTCCAGCACGCTGAGCGCGTCCCGGCCGCGCGCCGCGCCGCCCGCCGCGCCCGCGCCCTCCACCACGATGCCGCTCTCCTCCAACGACACAGCCGACAAGTCGTCCGCTGCCACCTGTGTATAGTATAACGTTACCTCCAGCAGTTGGTCGAGGAACTGGTTCCTGGTGTGCGCACAGTCCAGCACGCTGAGCGCGTCCCGGCCGCGCGCCGCGCCGCCCGCCGCGCCCGCGCCCTCCACCACGATGCCGCTCTCCTCCAACGACACAGCCGACAAGTCGTCCGCTGCCACCTGTGTATAGTATAACGTTACCTCCAGCAGTTGGTCGAGGAACTGGTTCCTGGTGTGCGCACAGTCCAGCACGCTGAGCGCGTCCCGGCCGCGCGCCGCGCCGCCCGCCGCGCCCGCGCCCTCCACCACGATGCCGCTCTCCTCCAACGACACAGCCGACAAGTCGTCCGCTGCCACCTGTGTATAGTATAACGTTACCTCCAGCAGTTGGTCGAGGAACTGGTTCCTGGTGTGCGCACAGTCCAGCACGCTGAGCGCGTCCCGGCCGCGCGCCGCGCCGCCCGCCGCGCCCGCGCCCTCCACCACGATGCCGCTCTCCTCCAACGACACAGCCGACAAGTCGTCCGCTGCCACCTGTGTATAGTATAACGTTACCTCCAGCAGTTGGTCGAGGAACTGGTTCCTGGTGTGCGCACAGTCCAGCACGCTGAGCGCGTCCCGGCCGCGCGCCGCGCCGCCCGCCGCGCCCGCGCCCTCCACCACGATGCCGCTCTCCTCCAACGACACAGCCGACAAGTCGTCCGCTGCCACCTGTGTATAGTATAACGTTACCTCCAGCAGTTGGTCGAGGAACTGGTTCCTGGTGTGCGCACAGTCCAGCACGCTGAGCGCGTCCCGGCCGCGCGCTGCGCCGCCCGCCGCGCCCGCGCCCTCCACCACGATGCCGCTCTCCTCCAACGACACAGCCGACAAGTCGTCCGCTGCCACCTGTGTATAGTATAACGTTACCTCCAGCAGTTGGTCGAGGAACTGGTTCCTGGTGTGCGCACAGTCCAGCACGCTGAGCGCGTCCCGGCCGCGCGCCGTGCCGCCCGCCGCGCCCGCGCCCTCCACCACGATGCCGCTCTCCTCCAACGACACAGCCGACAAGTCGTCCGCTGCCACCTGTGTATAGTATAACGTTACCTCCAGCAGTTGGTCGAGGAACTGGTTCCTGGTGTGCGCACAGTCCAGCACGCTGAGCGCGTCCCGGCCGCGCGCCGCGCCGCCCGCCGCGCCCGCGCCCTCCACCACGATGCCGCTCTCCTCCAACGACACAGCCGACAAGTCGACCGCTGCCACCTGTGTATAGTATAACGTTACCTCCAGCAGTTGGTCGAGGAACTGGTTCCTGGTGTGCGCACAGTCCAGCACGCTGAGCGCGTCCCGGCCGCGCGCCGCGCCGCCCGCCGCGCCCGCGCCCTCCACCACGATGCCGCTCTCCGCCACCGATATAGACGACAAGTCCACCACCGGCGCTACCTGCATACACGGACATGATTAAACATCAGCCCCGATCACCCTTCCCTGCTCCTCATCAGACAATCCATCATTAACCAATTTATCTACCTACATATACTCAAGAGAGAGACCTAGCCAATGAGAAAGTTTATTTCTGTGGCTATCATCAGATCCTAGTCACAGTCAATACAGAAACTTGTCCAGTAGTTGGACAGTTGAGTCGAGGTCAATCGAACAGGACAATTTAATTTACACTTGCACTAGTATCATATTTCTCATACATTTCCGGTTATCTATACTAATATAATAAAGCGGAAGTGTTTGTTTGTTTGAACGCGCTAATCTCAGGAACTACTGGACGACTTCAAAAATTCTTTCACCGTTGGATATGTACGTGATCCTTGAGTGCTATAGGCTATATGTACCACGGGCGAAGCCGGGGCGGACCGCTAGTAATTTATATATTGTGTGAAATTTTCAATTTATTATTTAAATCATTAACTGCCTCTTTCACCACATTCTGATAAGTGTCTAATAGCCTAAACGTAAGTTTTGTCACTTTCTTACTTTATGTCAAGTGACAAAGACAAAAGTTGTAGATAGCTATCCGATACTTATCAGAAGGTGGTGAAACAGGCTGTTAATGTTTAACTCAAAACTAAACTCAATATTATAATACCACATCGGCGGCAGCGTCCACGCTCCCCCAGTCGATCTCGGCCGCGTCGCCGTCCCCGAAGTCGATCTCGGCGCTCGCGTCCATCGCACCAAAGTCTATCTCTGCGCTGTCACCAAAATCTATCTGAAACAATCACATTCACTGATACAGCACCAGGGGGATTACTCTCTAACTTAGTGATCTTCACTAAATGAAAACCAGCAAATTAGTTCGATATACATTGCTGCTTTACTGTGTGAAATAAAAATAACATTGCATAGCAAACCTTCAATGCATAAAAAATATATGTCAAATAATTCATTTCATTCATTCATTCATTCATTTCTGAATAGCCACTTGTTAGAGTTCGAGAATAGGGTGTCAGGGCTATTTGATGTTGATATCAGATACATATTTAATGCAACGCTTTCATTCAAAACTATTCCTTTCTATCTGACCAAATGGTCTGTATTACGTAGTAACAGTCTGTCTTATATTGTGCAAATTGAACAGCTGCCGTCATGTTATAAACTGAGCATACTTTAGCATTTTTTCTATGAATTAAATGTGTGCGTGCTTAGGTGGCCAAGTACATGCATGCATGCACATATGCGTGTATATTTCTCTGTTCCACTACAAATTGCAGTAGGGTAGACAGTGTGGCTAATTTTGTTGTATACAATCTCTAAACTAAACCAAAATGACAGGTCTAAATTTATTCCTATCTCTTTCACAGTATTCACTGCGGAAAAGGATAGCAATAGATTTAGACCTGTCATTTTAGTTTAGGTTTGAGAATTGTGTACAACAGAATTAGCCACATTACCTACAGTTGTGATAAAAATCTACCAGTTTCAAAATAGTTAATGCGAGCTGTACATACCTGGTCGCCATCTCCCTGCTCAGCCTCCAGCTCTATGTGTATGGGGTCAGGCTCAATGCTGAGTGGAGGCTCGCCGTAGCTCCACTGATACACAGTGGTGTTGCCGTGTTCCACCACATATTGAAGCAAAGGCAGCAAGTCAGACGCTTGCTCGCCCAGGATGTACTTGGTGAATGCTGAATACAGTTCTATTGCGGGTTGCAGGGGTTTCAGAGATTTGCCTATCTGTAAAGGTTTATTATTGAATCAATAAAATATAATATTAGTGCTAACTGCATACTTAATTCTGACTGTAATATTATAAATGTGAACATGTGTCTGTTTGTCCTTCAATTACGCCCCAACAGAGCTAAGGATCAAAGTGATGGCATGGGTGTTTTTATAGACACATGTGTATTTTTTATAGAGAATCAAATTGAGGTCTCAATCCTACATTTCTACATTTCGAAACACACCTTATCGTATATTACTGGCAACTCCTGGAGCCTCTCCACCAGTTCCCGTTTTATTTTGTCTCCTTTGATACCAAGTTGCTTGCACAGATTCAGGAACTCTGACTTACCGGACGCCTCGCTTTTCAAATAGTCCAACTGTTTCTTTTCACATTCCTGGAATAAAGAATACAATATTAACTAAAATTAGTATATCTATTCTTATTATACATTGAACTATATCATAAAAACCACTTGAAACTTGTTCTTCATCTCTGTTTTATTTCTCACTGCTGAGGATTTGCCCTTTATCATTATTCACACAATGGTAGAGATTTACTTGAAATATTAATGCAAAAGTTTCCCAGAACTTTGTGCATAGGACTCAACTAAGAGTAAAATTTGATATTAACAGTAAAAAATTGGCTTCTTTTAAAATTGTAATAAAATTCAAACAATATTTTCATGTTATCATGTATTTGAATAGTGCAGTTCTACACAAGTAATTAGCAAATTAAAACATTTTAACTTACAGTTTGCATCTGCTCTTCTTTTGCAATCTGCTTTTTCAAACTCGGAATCTCATAAGTTATATTCCTAACGAAAATTTGAGCCGCTTCAGCCAAATACAAGTTGTCTTTCTCGTAGTTTTTTACTACATCTTGCCAGTCCTTCATTCTTTGTGAGCCATACCTTCCAAACAAGTTTTTAGTATCTGCTTCAGTTTCTTTGAGGATTTCAATGATTTTGAGACAGTGGAAGTAGTTGATGTAGCTGCCGGACAGAAGAGCGGCTATGTCCTCGTGCGCTGGCATGTCCTGAATGGCATTATTGATCTTTTCTCTCACTGCTATGATGTTCTTTTGCCATTCTTTGTTAACGTGCCGTCGACTGACGAGCCAGTCTTGTAGCTTACCTATATTTATATCTATGGGGATATTACTCTCCTAAAACAAAAATATACCATTCAGAATTATATAGTTTTGATGATAACAACTTTGGTAAATAAAACTTTAATTTTAAAATAAAACTATGATCTTACGTCCATTTTTGCTCTATTTTCAATGTGCCATATAAATAGTTTTAACTTGCTTGCAGCAGTGTCGTCAAAAGCAAGATTTTACAAGGAATTTCTTCAATTTAAATAAAACCTAATAAAACCAATAAACATATTTTTAAAACATTTTAAAATGTGACGTGTGACGTGTCTACGTCTAGTTGTCAACCACTTGTCAACTGTGTAATCAACTTGTCAACGTGTCAACCAATAGAAAACAATGTTTAAGACATAGAAATAATAATAATAAATAGAGTTGGCATAACTACCTTAAAAACGTGCCAAAAATACACTCACACACGCACAATCCTGTAACATAAAATGGCGCGTGTTCATTGTGATGTCTCAAGTTGTGCGTGTGTGAGTGTTCATGTATACATTTTAGGGAGGCCATCTTAAGTCACGAGTCTGCCGCAAACTGTTTTATTATTATGTCAAAAATGTAATGTTGTCTCTTTCACACTTATGAAAATTTTGATAAGCTTGAGCTATTTTCCGATCCACTAATTTATATAGGACATTATGCCAGCTCTATTTATTATTATTATTATCTCTATGGTTTAAGACCGTAGCGGCGTAGACAATAGACACTATACCCGAATTAGGTACTAATTCCCTGGAATTCTGACGTACGAAATGTTACCAGAGATACAACAATTCCCACAAAAAAGATAAAAAATTCAAAACTTGTGCAAATACATATCAACTGCCGCATGTAGATATGACAAATGCCTGACACACACTTCATGGTGATAATGTCATTCGATATCCATTTTTGAATAAATTTTTTCAATGTACTTCTTTTGTTTTCTGTTGCTGTCAGTGTGCACTTTCTAGTTTCCACTCTTGGTATTTTCTATTTTAAGGCGAAACGAGTAATATTATTACGCGGCATATGGCTTTTTATGATGACTGGGAATTTAAAGTAGTTTGGGGTAAAATCGTACTTCGTAGATTCCCTGTTCTCCATACAATGATACAAATAACTCATCTGTAAATGACAATGACAGCTGTCAGAATTCCAGGGAATTAGTAATTCGGGTTATAGACAGCACATATATATTACAATATCTTAGAGACAGCAGCTGTTTGGCTGTCTGAAACTAGCGATGTCTTACGTATCGACATTTTTGTATATCGATACAAAACCATATAATTTTTTGATATTTTGTATCGATATATTACATCAACTCAATGCGATAAGTATGTTTCTCGGAAATATCTGATCAAAGTATCTTTACTTAAAAGTAAGTTATATTACAAGGAATTTTAGGAGATAGGATGTGTACGTCGAACCTTGATTCATTTCACAGAGGAACACAAATGAATCAAGGTTTGACGTTTAAATTTGGAATTTGGCTATGATGGAAATTTTTGGTTAATGATCTGCTATATACTTAATTTTGAGTTTGTAGTCATCATTACGAAACCATGCGATGGTTTGATTATATCAATGCAATGAACATTGCGATATAATATTATATCGATGCAAAGCAAAATATCCGGCATCGAAATTCTCCGGCTATCTGAAATTCGTTTAGTAACGAATAATTGTAATAGGGTATTCTACTGTGTTTGAAAAAGCACTTCAAAATGTTGTTTTTGTTAATAAAAAGCCACAAAAAATATATTTCGGCAAAATAAACACGCGTTCATGCCATAAAATTAAATTAAATTTTAAACATTTTTTAATGCCGCGAAAACGCTGTCAGCCAATAAGTCAGCCATTTCATGACGTAACAATGATATACAAGAAGGTTATAAATGTATTCTATATAACACTGGAGTTTGCGCCTTAAATATTGTAGTGAAGATAAAGTCATTCACCTGGGCTACTTTTTCTTTATTACTAATATTTTTTGGACGATATATCGATAGTTTGATATCGAAATGTAGATACAAAAAGCTGTGATAAAGCTGTGATAGCCTAATGGCTAGGACGACCGACTTCTAATCGGAGGTCGTGGGTTCGATCCCGGGCACGCACTTCTAACTTTTCGGAGTTATGTGCGTTTTAAGAATTTAAATATCACTTGCTTTAACGGTGAAGGAAAACATTGTGAGGAAACCTGCATGCCTGAGAGTTCTCCATAACGTTCTCAAAGGTGTGTGAAGTCTACCAATCCGCTTGGCCAGCGTGGTGGACTATGGCCAAGGCCCTCTCACTCTGAGAGGAGATCCGTGCTCTGTAGTGAGCCGGTAATGGGTTGATCATGATGATGATGATGATACCTCTGTGGTAATAAATAGGTACATTCGCTAGTGAAAAATAAATTAAGAAATTTGATAAAAATAAAAATTTATATTGAAATATACTTAAATATTCTGATTTTGAGTCATAAAAGCACATTATTTTTTTATTAAATTAAAATTAAAAGTCGTAATCGTTAATCTGTATATCACGTAACCTTGAACACGAGCCGCCTTGTTTTGACGTCATAATGATAGTTAATACTAATCATTAATCTATGGTCATATAGACAAAAACCATAAAGTTCATTGTACTCTGAAGCAACAACTTTTGCATGTAACCCAGACTTCTGTTCTGCCGAATTCCAGAATGTTAAAACATCTTTGTAAACATCATTAGTTGTCTGTCAAGTCGGCTTACGGGTGAATATTTTACGTGATAACGTCATTTAAAAATATTGGTATAAGGCCCTGTTTCACCACCATCTGATAAGTGTCGGATAGCTTATTCACAACTATAGTCCTTGTCACTTGACATAAGTAAGGAAGTGACAAAACTTACGTTTAGGCTATCCCGACACTTATCAGAAGCACTACCTTCTGATAAGTGTCGGGAACAGGCCATATTGTACCTTATTTTAATAAAATAATTACTAAGAACTATAACCTAACACATATATATATATATTTATAATTTAATTTGTTTGATAAAGATACTGGACTATAATATAACTGTGTAATCATTTTTGAAGTGACTTACGATTTTTTAAATAAAGCTGATATATCGAAATATCGATATTTTTTTCGGTATATCGAACTCCGATATCGATATATTTAAAAATATAGATATATCGAAAATATGTATTTATATAATACTATATTAAAAAATATCAACATTCCTTTTTTGTTTGGAGTTTAGATTCCATAGGTTCTATCTTTCTTGTATGACCACAGATTAATATTAGTTTTTGCTTATATGACCACAGATTAATATTAGTATTTTCTATCATTATGACGTCACAACAAGGCGGCTCGTGTTTTAGGTCACGTGATATACAGATGGGAAATTACGACTTTTAATTTTAATTTAATAAAATAATCATGTGCTTTTATGACTCAAAATCAGAATATTTAAGTATATTTCTACATAAATTTTTATTTTTATCAAATTTCATAATTTATTTTTCACTAACGAAAGTACCCTATTAAGTTAACAACATTCGTCCAAAAACAATTAATATTTGTTATCAAAAATCATTATAAAAAAATTTTTTTAAAGACGACTTGTTAGTACATTTTTAATTTGCAAACAAAAATCACTAGATAAAAGTGTTTTTATATTAATTAACAAATATTATAATTTTTTTTATATTAATTACCAACTAAGTGATAATCTACAAGTATAAATTATTAAAAATTTAAAAACCCCCAACATTTGCCATTTTGTGTTGGCGGCCATCTTGAATTTGTATAGTGCTATTCTATTAGTCAAACCCTTTCATTTGATACCCATATTGAGGAGGGAGTTGTGAAAAATATGTAATCCGCCATTTTGTAGCGGCGGCCATCTTGGACCAATTTTCATAGCTAAGAACACTCCCGATTAATTCACCTTTCAAATAAAAAACTGCATTCAAATCGGTTCACCTACGGGGGTGACAGACGACACACACACACACATACACACACACACAGACACAGACACGTCAAACTTATAACACTCCACCATTTTTGCGTCGGGGGTTCAAAAGAATGAAAGCTAAACCGACTTCACCAAACACATAACAGTCCATAATCTTTTGAAAACTAGTTAGTAGGTAAAAAAGTAGTAGAAAAATAGTTTCAGAGAACTCCATAGACAAACATACAACATACATAACAACATAGGCACATTGTATATTTGTATGGAAGTCCTCATAGATAATCATAGTATGTGAATATTTTGCAATTCCAATAATATTACATACGAATTGATAACCTTCTATTCTGAAGTCAGTAGGTATAAAAATAATAGTCACAATCCCATTAATAGTTTCGGAGATATCCGTGGACAAACATACATACATACAAACATACACACATACACTTATGAAATTTTGTATATTTGTTAGGAAGCCCTTTTAAGTAGTCCTTATAGAATTGGCAACCTCCTTTTTCTCCAAGTTGGTTAAAAATATTGCAATAGGAACGTAAACAACTTCTTATCTTTTCAAGTCTCGTTGTAGTTCAATATTATATATTGATAACCACTCGTGTTACTCATGTAGTATTATCAAACACAGTTCACGTATTGACAATGAGAACACATAAAATAAAATTTAGATACTAATTAAAATGTTGACAAGTGAATCCACATCCACAAGACAGTAAGTCGCTATAATGTTTTATTTCTTGTATTTTATTATTATTAATTTGCTGAGAATGTAATAAATGGCCCCTGATAACATACCTACTACTTACTAATTATTATTCTAAATTTCATACATTTCGTGACAGTACAATATTTTGTGTTATCAATTTTATTTGACTTGATCATGATCATCGTAACTCAGATCAAAAAAGTACGTATATAGTTACCTACTTGAGATTTAAAAGATTTTAAGAATTAGAATAGATTATTTGTTATAGATATATACTACGTAAATGAAATATTGACTACCTTATACAATGATGTATTACCTTAACTAGATCAGCATTCTAAAGCACCGACTCATTGCTACTTCGCATATGTCAATGGGCACCTACGACTTCAGTTGCCAGCCCGACGTCCGAGTGAACACGAACGTAACTGTTACTTGCCACACAATTTGTCAAATCGTGAAATATGTTGTTAAAATTTGTTTGTCACGGTCAGAAAAAGATAATAAAGCAACTGGTGTTACTTTTCACAAGTAAGTTTGTTTTATTTAATTCCGATTATCCAAAACAACACGTAATAAAAACATAAATTTACCGCGCATTATTTTTACTATAAGTGTTGCCAGTAAAATCTAATTTGATTTTCCCTACATTGTTGGGAAATTTGTGAATGAAAAAGCGAATGATGAACGTATGTATGTACCTATAAGGCAAACGTAAGTAAATCAGTAATTTATGTGATCATACTGAGTTATTACAAAATAGTTAGAAGTAGGTATAATGATTTCTTACTAAGCGAGTTCAAAAAAGAAGGTTATATATTCGACCCGTATGTTCGTGATTATTTCAAAAACCAATGAACCGATTTTGATAATTTTTTCACTATCGTAATTTACAAACTTTCAGAAAGATATTAATATACATATACCTAGTGATCATTCTTATGTATGAAGTTACTAACATAAACGTACCCATGTAACTAATATTTTTGATTGGTTCAAAAAAATTCAAAATATCTTTAATGTACAGAATTGGACCTGTTACAGTTTTATTATAACTAGATAATGCCCATGGCTTCGCCCGTGTGGATTTAGGTTTTTAAAAATCCCGTTTGAACTTTTGATTTTCCGGAACAAAAAGTAGCCTATTTGCAGTAACCCCCCAAAACGGAAAAATTCTGTGGGATCCCTACGATTTCGGAATGCAATTCCTTACAGCATCCGGGTTGAGGAGTTGTATATATACCTACTCGAGTTCATTCAACGATAAAGTCTTTAATTGGTATCCCCAATATCAATTTAAATAACCGACAGTGCCTAAATCCCATTAGTTTTGGGGATCCCCCCCTACAGCATCAGGATTGAGGAGTTGGAATCCAAATTTTTTGTAGGACAGTGTCGCAATGTTTCTCTATCGATTAAAAAAAAAATTACGCAAATCGGTTCAGAAATCTCGGAGATATCGGTGTACATAGGTAGAAAAACACAACTCCTCCTTTTTTGAAAGTCGGTTAAAAAGTAGCCTATGTTACTCCCTGATTAATTCTCTACTTGTATGTGAAAGTCCCGTCAAAATCGGTTCAGCCGTTCCGAAGATTAGCCCGTTCAAACAGACAGACAGACAGACAAAAATTTTAAAAACGTATGATTTGGTTATGGTACCGTTCAAGTAACCATATGAGCTTAATATGAGGTAGTTATATCGAAATTACAGACAGACACTTCAATTTTATTTATTAGTATAGTAATAGTATAGTAATATAGTAATAGTATAGTAATAGTATAGTATAGATAGATAGATGAGAGATTTAAATAAAGTTATTTACGTTCACGCATTTAAATATTTTTTTCCTATTAGTAATCCCTATTTAGTTCTATATGGTTTATATTGAAAATTTTATTAAATCTAATATATTTATTAAATCTCATAAACTCAAATAATTTTTTGGGGGAAATCGTTCTTTTGTGGGAAATTATTCCTGATACTGGTAACTCTAATCGTTTGTCTAATTGCAATGTCTTGTCCTATTCTAACGTAATTAGTTTGAGGGCAGAAGAAACGAGACAAATATAGTTTACTCAAAGTTTTCTTGGCGTATTTGTCAGTTTCAAAGCTACGTCTTTGAAACTCAAAAGTGGTTACGTTTTTCTGAGAACAGTTTATATGACGCTTCTACTCTTTATTTATTACACCTCACTGACCTTATACGTATTATTATTAGTATGTACCTATTTACCTATTTAAAAAATCAACGGTATGAATTTTCTCAATTTTAACTTTATTTCAATATTATTAATTTTGTGAATGATTTCTCCTCAATTATTTATATATTACTTATAAAATAATATTATATTACAATATGTACAAATGTTTTTCGACAATCATACATGCATACCATAAATTATACAATTAGCAATTATACACGAAATACATCCATAAGATTATTCTAAAATAAATATTTCATGAGTGGTAAATTTTTTGACATTTTGCGATGAAACAATTCTAGTTTTATCGATATCTCTACTCAGCTCTACTCTTAAAGGTTTATAGAAATCACAGAAATCTAAGTAGCACAAAACCTTTTATAACCGCACGTTGCTATTGCGCTGGAACCTTGTCACATTAACCTCAGCGTGACGTCAGATGAAATGAAAAAATACCGTCGGCAACAAAAAATTTTTTTATAAATAAATTAACCCTAGAACCGTACCCATATTAGAATCATGATTAAAGGTACCCTGGGGTGCTAGTGTACCCCTGTAAAAAGAACATATTTTCCAAAAAAATATAAACGTTATAAAAAATAAACATACATCGTCGTATCATTATTAATTTAAGTTTCAATTAATACAGTATTAACGATAGAATTAGTTCCTATTAAAGCAATTTTTACAAATTTTGTTTTGATGCTCGTTGCTATAAATTTGCACACTGCGCATTGCGAATGAGATTTGTGATCTTTGGACCTTAGGCAGAATGAACATCTTCCTGATTTGGACGCTGAAGGAGTTACAGCAACAAGTGCCCGTATTTTTCCTAAAATAGCCCCAATACTTATTTGTAGGTACGTCGGCAAAGTTTGATTTATAAATCAATTTTCCATCATCACCTTCTTCATCTTGCATCTTCAGAAGAATATTTTCAATTTCATTTCCATTTAAATTACAACTTGCCGTCACCTAAAAAGAAGTTAAACAAAGTATGCGCTCCACGTGACAATGAAATAACAATACAAATAGTAGATATTCTAGGTACATATTGAATACTAAAAACAAAAACGCGTTGTAAATTTTTAATATTATAATAATAATATAAATATTATACCTATAGGGACATAAAGTTGTCATATAATAATAGTAGTAACTTGATAGTAATAAAACATTTTAGGCTAACAGCACAATAGTAGATTGTTACACAAGGGACGTAAGTAAGCTATTACAGAACAAGATCCAATTTGGCGCCAGTGCGAGCGCAGCTCGCATAGGGCGCTAATGGATCGCGTGCACCCGAGATATTTAGTCACACGAGCGAGCGCAGCGAGCGAGGGTGAATATAGTTCGAGGGTGTAATAGCTACTTGCAACCGAGGTAAGCATTCTACTTTATATCATTCTTGCGAGGTAAATAAAACATTGGTAATGCAAAATGAAATTTTAATTAGAATAATTAGCAAATTTAGAGAAAAAATAGAAATTAGCATAGAGTAAAACACCCCAATGACGGTGGTTTGTAGCTTTTTGACAGCATATTGAAATAAGAAAGCAAAACACATTCTGCCAAAGATGTAATTGCTTTCTTTGCACGCCATTTGTTGAATTCTTCGTAAGTTTTCACGTAGCGCTCTTTGGACTTATCCGGCAAAAGGTTTTGCATCATTTGTTCTGCTTCAAGCAAACAAAAATCAGGCTCTCCTCCTTTTTCATCATCTGATGAAGTGCTTGACATTGTTGTAAATAACTTAAATCCCTTTACGAACAAACTTCACAAACTTTCAGATCAAATGAAATGCCGCCATTTCCATTTTTTTTTTTCGTAAATAGTTTTCCATTTTTTTTACGGCTCTGAGTTCCAAGGAGTTTTGCATAGTTTGAAATGTATGAAAATTAAATGCCGCTATGTTCAGTGTTTTTTTTTTCAGTAAAAAGTTTTCTTACCATTTTATAAGAAAAGAGATTGTTTACCAAGGAGTTTTGCATAGCTTGAACTGTAATGTGAACATTACAATTCAAGCATAGTGCGACGTAATGTTGCCTTGAATTGCAAACACCAACTTACAAGGAGACTTTCCACCATAGTAATCCCTAGTTACTGAGCAAGTATGATATAATAGTAGATTGTTACACAAGGGACGTAAGTAATAGCTACTTGCAACCGAGGTAAGCATTCTACTTTATATCATTCTTGCGAGGTAAATAAAACATTGGTAATGCAAAATGAAATTTTAATTAGAATAATTAGCAAATTTAGAGAAAAAATAGAAAAAAATGGTTACTTATCTATACATATAATAAAATCGTAGAATTGCCGTATCTGTACATTGAAGATTTTTGCAAAATAATAACTGCGGGATGTTAGGTATAAGTAATAGAACGTAAAAAAGCTATTTTTGAAATTTTTGTCTGTTTGTCTGTTTATCTGTTTGTCTGTTTGTCTGTTTGTCTGTTTATCTGTTTGTCTGTTTGTCTGTATGTTTGTGCGCGCATCACGTAAAAACTACTGAATGGATTGAAATGAAACTCGGCATGATTTAAGTTAATACTATGGAGTAACATATAGGATACTTTTTATCCCGAAATTCAGCACGGTTCCCTTGGGAGAGGGGATGAAAGGCAAAATGTGTACTTAGCTGTAATTCGTTAACGGGTGGTCCGATTTCATTCATTCTTTTTTTGTTAGAAAGTAGATACTTTAAAGACTACAGGCTAATCTCCGAAAGGCTGGACCGATTTTGATGGGACTTTCACTGGCGGATGTTTACATTTTGATGTACCTAAACATCCGCCAATGAACTTTTAACAGTTTTTAGCAAGGTTTAAGCTCAAAGGAGCATAGGAAAAACAAAATGATTCCCACGTGATTATTAAAATCAATATCCACGCGAACGAAGTCGCGGGTATCCGCTCGTTATAATTAATTATAGTAATATTGCTGCAATTATGAAAATGCTGTGATACTGGTTGACTAGGCAAGTGCACTGTTTGAATTAAGTTTTGAGACAGTGCCACACTATCTTCGTCACGTGTAGCCTCGGGCAATTTGGAAGGCCCTGGTTGCGGCTCTACATTCTTTATTGACTCAGTTATCTTGTTACAGATTTTGGTTTTATTCTCAATAGACTCTTCTATGTAACCATATAACCCTCCGCGACCGTGGTTGACTTTGAAATAAGAAAGCAAAACACATTCTGCCAAAGATGTAATTCCTTTCTTTGCACGCCATTTGTTGAATTCTACGTAAGTTTTCACGTAGCGCTCTTTGGACTTATCCGGCAAAAGGTTTTGCATCATTTGTTCTGCTTCAAGCAAACAAAAATCAGGCTCTCCTCCTTTTTCATCATCTGATGAAGTGCTTGACATTGTTGTAAATAAGTTAAATCCCTTTACGAACAAACTTCACAAACTTTCAGATCAAATGAAATGCCGCCATTTCCATTTTTTTTTCGTAAATAGTTTTCCATTTTTTTTTTACGGCTCTGAGTTCCAAGGAGTTTTGCATAGTTTGAAATGTATGAAAATTAAATGCCGCTATGTTCAGTGTTTTTTTTTTCAGTAAAAAGTTTTCTTACCATTTTATAAGAAAAGAGATTGTTTACCAAGGAGTTTTGCATAGCTTGAACTGTAATGTGAACATTACAATTCAAGCATAGTGCGACGTAATGTTGCCTTGAATTGCAAACACCAACTTACAAGGAGACTTTCCACCATAGTAATCCCTAGTTACTGAGCAAGTATGATATAAAAACCATTAAGTAATTTACATGAAAAAACTTACGTCTAAGGTACCCTGGGGTGCTGATGCCCAACAGTCAGTATACCGCATCTACAAACTAGCAGGATCGGCGACTGACTGAAAACTTCGTGCGTTTCCTCGCGCCGCCGCGTGAATATCTTAAGGCGCTAAAATATCCGTCTCAAAGTAAAAAAAAAAACCGGTCAAGTGCGAGTCAGACTCGCGCACCGAGGGTTCCGTACTCCAGAAGTATAAGTACAATCTGTTTTTCATTAGTTTGTCTTAAAATGTAAGGTGCTAATTAAGCTAGGCCTCTAAATTGTATGAGCACTCATACAACTCAGAGGTCTATCTTAATTGGCTCAACTATGTATGTATGGGGACACCCTTTAATTTCCAACTTTTTTAGTTTTTGGAATTTTTCCTTTATTTATGCTGTAAGACCTGGCTTTTTGCCTCGTAATTTTAGTTCTACTAGAACTACCGTCTAGGTTTTCGACCCAAAACCTATAGGGTACTTCCGGTTGACCTAGATTTGTCAATTTTGGTCAAAAGTAAGGTCTTATAGATAAAGGAAAGGAAAAATTCCGAAAAATAAAAAAGTTGAAAATTAAGGGAAATTTTGGTACTTACAAGTTTTCATGAAAATCTAAATTTGCCCATGTCTTTTTATTGTGTGGACCTATGAATTTTTATACACCTAATAGGGATCATGTGCCTAACATCCTAGCAGCCACGACCACTCTGTCAAGAGTGCACGATTAAGAAGAAGAATAGGGACCATAGACCTTAGTATCTGGTATCGACTTCCTAGGTCCACCCATTCCTGAGAAAAAGTTCCTGGTGACACACTGACAGACGGACAGACGGACAAGAAAGTGATCTTATAAGGGTTCCTTTTTTTATCTTTTGAGGTACGGAACCCTAAAAAGTTATAAACGATTCTTAAATTTTTTTTTCCGTTTGTACCCCATGGGTACGGTTCTATCTAGATTTAAACCGAATGGACAAATAATTTTCAGCTTTTATGGATTTTAAATGAAGAAATTATCCTAATTCTTCAACTCCACTGATGTAATCACATTCTTGTAATTCGGATTTGGATTTTTTTCCAGAGTCTGTTGTGTCTGAACTCTGAATCACTATAATTTTCTGTGTTGTATTAACAACTCGTCAATTAATCTGCCTTTGCGCCAGTATTAAACAACAATAACAATAAAATGTGTAAATTAATATTCAAAACTCGATACGCGTACTCTATAAGTTTTTGTCAACGGTACTGACGTGTGTCTAGTGCTGACGTTATGAAAATGGTGGCCAGGCGCAATAGGTATAGTTGTACTCTACAAACAGTTTTTGTCAACGGTACTAACGTCTGTCTAGTGCTGACGTCATGAAAATGGTGGCCAGGCGCAATAGGTATAGTCACAGGGTAATGTAGGTACCAATTTGTGATACCTATACCCGAATTACTAATTCCCCGGAATTCTGACGTTTCGTAATGTTACCAGAGATAAAACAATTCCCACAAAAAAGATAAAAAATTCAAAACTTAAGCAAATACAAATCAACTGCATGCCGCATGTAGATATGACAAATGCCTGACAGACACTTCATGGTGATAATGTCATTCGAAATCCATTTTTGAATAAATTTTTTCAATGTGCTTCTTTTGTTTTCTATTGCTGTTAGCACACGAGTAGATATTATACAGAGGAAAAGCTACCTAGAACGTCCAAAATTTATACCTATTCTGATAGGGTTGTCACCTGTTGCATGTGAAAAATTATGGGTAAAAATAAAAATATTATATACCTACTAGTATACATATTATAGCAAGATATGTAATAATGATTGGAAAAATATGTTTTTTATATTACATTACTATACTATATATTAATATATATATAGCTGCTCGTGCTGATTCACCACTCACTCACTCACTCACTGATTGATCACCCCTCCTGTAAAATTTTGTATGAAAATTTTTTTTTTCACAAATGGTTTCGTATAGAAGACAAAAATTCATTCAGAACAAAAATATGGAGAGAGCTGATGATTGAGGAATTCGGAGACGGGTGAGGGGCACGCTTAAGGTATTGAAGATAGGTGGGGGGTGCTCGAGCAAATGTCACTCGAAATGTCATCCAATTGGCAGTGAGTTGAAAAAAAATTCAAAATGGCGAAAAAAAGATGGCCGCCATACAAATTTCGTCGGTCTCCATCTCGGAGGGTATAAAAGATGGAAGAGTGATTTCTTCGCAAAAGATGATCAGGATCCAAAGGTCTACTTGATGAATATAAAAAAAATTCAAAATGGCGGACTTTATTTTTTCATAGAAAATGTATGGCGAATATTGAAGAGACTACAAGTTGTGAACTCTGCAAGGCTTTGATGCGGTTCTTTGGGGATGTCTCAAAGAAAAATATTCAAAGACATGATGATTGAGGGTTTGGAAGATGGTTGAGGAGCCCGGGCAGGGTATTGTAGATAAGTGGGAGGTGCTCAAACAAAAAATACTCGAAACCTCATCTAATTGGCACTGAGCTGAAAAAAACCTCAAAATGGTGGATTTAAGATGGCGACTATACAAATTTCGTCGGTGTCCATCTCGGAGAGTATAAAAGATGCAAGAGTGGTTTCTTGGCAAAAGATGATCAAGAACTGAAATTCGGAGAGTGATGATGATCGAGGGTTCGGAAGATGGATGAGGAGCACGGCCAGGGTTAAAGATGCTGAAAATGATAGAAGAAGGTGGAGGCTGCTAAAACAAAAATAATACTGAAATCCCCGCGGTCCGCTTTAGCGGGCCGCGCAGCCAAGCGCCCTACTAGTAAGTTATATAGTTACTTAGGTAGGTAGTAGGTACTTACTAAAACTAAGTGTGATAGCACATGCATAGATATCCCTAGTGACAGAACTAGATACTTACTTACTTTAGTAAAATGAATGAATTGAGTACCTAGTTACTTAGCTAGGTAGTAGGTACCTACTAAAAGTCAGTGTAATAGCACATGCGTAGATGTCCCAGTGATAGTATTTAGATACTTACTGTAGTAAAATAAATGAATTAAATACCTAATTACTTAGGTAGGTAGTAGATTATAAAACCGTAGACATTTTTATGAACAGATACCTACTAAAAATAAGTGTGATAGCACATGCGTAGATATCCCTAGTGACAGTACCTAGAATCTAAATACTTACTTACTTTAGTAAATTGAATGAATTAAGTACCTAGTTACTTAGAATGACCCGTTAGCGCGGTTGGCAGTGACCCTGCCTTCCGCTCCAGGGTCGCGGGTTCGATTCCCGCTCCGAGTCTGGGTGTATTTATAATATGTATGTATAATGTATATATACCTTTATATAAAACTAGTGTTGCGCTCGGTGCGCGAGCTGCAAGCAGCTCGCGGGCCTTGTAGTCTCTTCAATATTCGTAAAATAAAGCAATGGGAGGCCATACCAAATACCAGAATATTCTGGAGAGTCTCTTGAAAGATAGAAAGAAATATTGGTATCACGTTTCGTGTCTTTTATGAAAGGACACTAATGAGTTCTATGTATGCGTTTAGTGGGAAAAAAAAGACCTAGTTATACAAAAATGTTTTGGAGAGCCACTTGAAAATTAAAAATAAATTTTGTATGGACACGAATTTTTTTTGTTCCGTAGCTATCTTTTTTTTACTGGCTCACCAAAGGGCCTAAGGTCTTGAAAATTTTTAGTTTCAGGACCATGTCTCTATGATTGATAGTTTTTGAGGGCCGTTAGGGTACTCTGCTAAGTTTTCCACATTCACTACGTTTTGTATTTTTTGTGAAAAAAAAAAATCTTTTAAGTTCTATTTTTTACTTATACGTGTAGTGGGGGGAAAAAGTTTCATACAAAAATGTCTAAGAGAGCCTCTTAAAAAGAACCCAAAAAATTTGTATGGAGAGAATTTTTTATTGTTCGGCGGCCATCTTTTTTTTACCCATTCACCCAATGGCCCAAGGTCTTTAACAACATTTGTTTGGGACCATGCCTGTATGACTGGTAGTTTTGGAGGACCCATGAGGTACTCTAGTAAATTTTCCACAATCATGACGTTTCATAATTTTCTGAAGCAAGACCCATAAGTTCTACACACATAAATAGTAAAGGGAAAAAAGTTCCATACAAAATTGTTCTGGAGAGCCTCTTGAAAATTACCCAAAAAATTTGTATGGAGAAAATTTTTTTTTGTTCGGCGGCCATCTTTTTTTTACCGGTTCACCTAATGGCCCAAGGTCTTTAATAACATTTGTTTGAGACCATGTCTGTATGACTGGTAGTTTTGGAGGACCCATGAGGTACTCTGGTAAATTTTCCACATTCATGACGGAACATAATTTTCTGAAGGAAGACCCATAAGTTCTACGCACATAAGTAGTGAAGGGAAAAAAGTTCCATACAAAATTGTTCTGGAGAGCCTCTTGAAAATTAGGAAATTTTTTGTATGGAGACGAAATTTTTTTTGTATGGTGGCCATATTTTTTTCACCGGTTCACCCAATTGCCCAAGGTTTTGAACATTTTTTGTTTCGGGACGGTAGCTTTCCGACTGATAGTTTTCGAGATCCCTTAGGGCACCCTAGTCAGTTTTCCACGTCGAGCTCTCTCTATAATTTTGTAGATCTTAAATTTTTGAATTTTACACACACGGATAATATGGTGAAAAAGTCCCATACAAAATTGTTCAGGAGAGGTGATCAGTACGTAACTTCAAGTAGCTTTATATTACCTTTATATAAAATATATATATGTATTTATATGTAAATATGTCTATCAGTCGGCTATTACCTATAACACAGGCATGAAGTTGCCTACTTTAGGAATAGACGGCCGTGTGCGTATGTGTGAGTATTTATTTATTTATTTAATTATTTCTTTAGATAGGTACCTTAGATAGGCCCATCGCGATGGCCCATTGCATAGAGGATCTATAACACATTTTAACTTACAACCCGTTTACTAAAAGATAGGACCTCGCTGACAAGTTGCTTTGACTCGCTCGCTCGCAAGACAATACTAACACAGCATACCTGGGTATGCAGTGTTAGTATTGTCAGTTTTTCACAAACATTTAAGTTTCATACAATACCTAAATATTCTTAATGATGCTTTTTTGCACACCCTACCCATGCGTCGCAGTAGCGTCATCGACGCCAGGTCCAATCTTTTAGTAAACGGGTTGTACCTGGCAATGTTATTACTCAATTCTATTCAGTAGAATCTGCTTTTTGAACCAGTAGTAGAGTCTTGACATAGTATCATAAGTGGCACATACTATCCTACAATAAATAAATTCATGTCATTTCAATTAATTTCATTTCATTAATTTTATTGTATAGATATGTAAAGGTAGGTATACTTACTTCACTTGATCTCTAGGGTACACAAAAAAAGAGATTGGAAAAGTGCGCACGACCCACAGCCCTGTCGTTTGTCTACCAACTGTCCTACCAGCGGAGCGTACGTGAACCGTTGGAGAGTGCTCGTGTGTGCGTGAGCGGCGCTATGTGTGCGTGTACCTACAGCGGGCCGCTTCTAGGTAGCTTTCTCTCTGTATAATATCTACTCGTGTGCTGTTAGTGTGCACTTTCTAGTTTCCACGACAGAACAGTTGTTGACAGTAGGTAGTTGACAGGGAATTAAAGTAGTTTAGGGTAAAAATCGTACTTCGTAGATGTTAACCCTGTTTTGCCATACAAATAACCTACGTATAAAAAAAATACAATCAACAATGCAAATATGTAACAAATAACCGTATGAAACTAGAAAGAGTATGGACTATGGAGTATGTATCCCCATGGGCCATGATAGGTTCATGGCCATGACCTATCTCTGTCTTATTATTATTATCTCTATGATCTCTATGGTCTACGCAAATAAAAATAACTCGACAGCTGTGAGCTGTCAGATTCAGAAACACGTCAGAAAGGAAAATAAGAAATTAAACTCACATTAATTAAACTGATTAAAATAATGTTATTTGTATCTTCATAAGTTAAAAGAATTGTATAAATGCGAAATAATATGTAACGTCTTCGCGCTTTGGTTGCAACAGTAATATTATGTACTTACCATTTTAATTTAACAAACATATTGAGAAGTGGTTAATTGAGTTTTCTGGTCCAGTGAGGACGAAGTGGAAGGAGGAGTGATAGCGATCGATGTGACGAGCGAGGTGCTCGTGGACTCGGTCACAGCGATGTCTCAGAGCGTCGTCCCGCCAGACTTGATACAGTAAGATGTACTTATTAAACTTTATAAAACTACTTCTAACATCATAACTATATGTTGCTGAGGGAACTGCTAGACAAAAGCGGCACAAGACCGCGACTTGTGAAGATTCCTACTACAGTAAGTACCTATCTATGTCCAGCAGTGGACGTCTATCGTTTGATGACGACAACGGTGAAATATGTATACTTATAACATTACCAAGAGCAACAGCCAAGTTTCTTGCTTATTCTGCTTGGTTGGAACAGCATTTCAAACCAGTGGTACTTTCACTTGGCGATTTGAAAGCACTTGTAAAAGTTTATTTAAATTTAAAATATATATTCTATTGTATGCCTTTGTAACAGAGTACATTTTTTTTAATTCAACTACATATTAGCCCTTGACTGCAATCTCACCTGATGGTAAGCGATGCAGTCTAAGATGGAAGTGAGCTAACTTGGAATAGGTATGCATATACCCCTGATCGGTTTCTACGCAGCATCATACCAGAACGCTAAATTGCTTAGCAGCACAGCTTTGCTGGTAGGGTGGTAATCAGTCAAGGCTAAAGCCTCCCACCAGACCAGACCAAAGACAATTTAGAAATTATAAAATCCCAAATTGCCCCTGCCAGGAATCGAATCTGGGACCTCCCACTTATAAGACTACAGCGCCCACCACTGGGCCAGGAAGGTTTTCAAACCTAAATATTTTAACAAGGTATATGGATAATTACAGTGTAATAAACTGGTTCATATTATGATAAATATTCTTTATTTGAATGTTGATATTTCAACCCAGTTGCGTGAATTATGTTACACTATAATTATTAATTATATCATTATTCCACGAAATGTTAATTGTAAGTATAATTTTTCCAGATCAGTGCACGATGCTAGTGAAGAGGACCCAACAAAGCTGACGCTGGCCTACGAGCGGCTGTATGAGCTGCCCAGAACCATAGTGGAGAGGTTCGCAGACCACATCAAATATTTGGACATCAGCCACAACAAAATTACGTGAGTATATATATGCTAGCTTATGCCTGCAACTCCGTTTGCGTGGATTAAGGATGGAATTTCAAAAACTGCCCCCTTTATCACCTTTAGGATGCTCATGGAAATTTCCTCCAAATCTTGTAACTAACCAGTTTAGGCTTTGGCTGTCAGTCAATCACAATACTGTTGTATATATAGTTATATAGATTTATCTGACGCATGCAATTTCATCTGCTCAGATTTGGGTTTTTTGATAATCCCATGAACTCTTTGATTTTCAGAAATGAAAAGTAACCTAGATCAGGTTCAATTGTTCTGAATTATTATATTTTCTTAAGTAATTGAAAAGAAGCTAAAAATAAATCCTATTGCAATATAAACATTCATAAGTTTCATTTCATAATACATAATATTATAATGACGACATGAATTTTAATTGAAACATTTAATACTTGCTCTAGGAGCTATAAATAACTGGTTTAGTCTCTTCAACTATGCAGTAAAAGAATTGAGTGAATGACATTTTATCTTAATAGGCTATTTGTCGCGTCTTATTTAATTCAAACGCTAAACCTCGAGAGAATATTATTAACATTGAAAGCAGAATTCAGATATTTAATTTGAAGAGAAAAAAAAACACTTTTTTAAAACATTTTAAATTCACAATAAAGCAAAACTCGAAGCAGACCATAAAATCTTTTTAGCGGGAAATTAAAATAAAAGAATAAAAAAGTGTTCTATTTTCAAATCTGACATCAAATAAAGAGTATCAAAACCTGGTGTTGCGCACGGGCGCAGTCATGGTAGGGGGCACCAGTTTCGGCACTCACATTTTGTACCTATTCCATTCTGACCACGCGCTTACTAGAGGGTAATGATGATTGGCGCTAGGGTAATGATTGCACACGGGCGCTACACGGGCTAGAGACGCCTCTGATTGTGTGTATTTGTTTGTTTGATACAGAAACCTGGATGCATTAGTGCACTTCAAGCACCTGACGTCACTCATAGCAGATGACAACCCCATCACTGAGAACTGCTTCCTGCCTCCCATGCCTAGACTGCAACTATTGTGGTAATCATTCACGCTTTTTTAACCCCCACCAGAGAACCACCGCCCCACCGCTTTGTGGCATAGTAACGCCTTAAAAAATGGTCTGATTTGAAAACTGTATTTTTATTCAAAGGCAGGTTTAAGTGAGATGATTCTTATCTATGATTGATAAAAATTTGTTCAGCCATTTATGTGTATATCTCTTGGGCAGGTTAAATCGTTGTAAAATAGCATCGCTGTACCCGTGGGTGGGCAAGCTGAAGGAGTCTTGCCCGGAGCTGCGTCTGCTGTCGCTCATGGGCAACCCCGCCGCGCCGAGCTTATTCAATGGCGGGACATTCTACGACTACTTACAGTACAGGTCCGTGCTTGCTATACCCATTAAAATATATGTATTATCAAGGGCAGAACTGCCTTGTGGGAGGAAAACGCGTGCCAATTTGATGGGCAGTTTTTCGACGTAATTTATTTGTTTTACTGCACAAAAATAACTGTGAAAGTGCCTTTTTGGGTTATTTTGAATTGTAAACACACGAGGTTCAGAAATAAATAGCAATAATAACAACAGATATAGTTCGTAAACTGAAACCCGACTATGCTTAGTAATTTAATTTAATATAAAATAATAATTTAGTGTGCAGAAAGCACGGGCCAAGCAGCTAGTGGTGCCATCTATTACGTCTACTCGAAACTAATTAATATTTTATTTTAGCCGCTCGGACGTCGCTTCTCGATTTTTTTCGATATAAAATGTATATAAAATGTAGCCTATGTCACCCGGACCATAACAAAGAATTAATTGACACCTCATTCATCAAAATCGGCCACTAGTTTAGGCGCTATTGTAGAACACACAGAATATCATAAAAAATCGGACACAAACATACATACACACACTGCTAAAATCATAACCCTTCCTTTTGGATTTGCCGTAGACGGGTAAAAAAGGAGGTATTTTCTAGCACATGTCAATGAATTCTTAGTAAACAGTGACGATGTTAGTAAACAGTGAGTGATCTATCTACCCTATATATGTGGCTAAACCCCTGGGTGGGCAAACTGAAGTAGTTTCTGTTTAAACTTAGACCTGATGTTACTATTGCAGGCTATTTGTCATCTCACAATTCCCGTCTCTCACCCACCTGGACGACAGGAAAGTGACAGACGACCAGAGGGATGAGGCCCAGAGGCTCTACCGGAGGCCTCTCCTGGAGAGGCTCCGGCCGGCCCCCGGGGGCCTCTCGGTGCTGGGGGCCTCCGTCACTTGGAACTCTGTGCAGAACAAGTTAGCGTCGTTTTGGAGCAAGGACAAACCGCAGGGCAGGAACTTGCTTATTTAAACGTTGTTGGTAAAATGATGTGAGAATAATAATAATAATGAGGAGGTGGCGAACAAAACGGCATAATTACATAAAATAAAATTTTACAGGAGAAGCAAAAAACATATTCAAAGTTGTTAAGACTTGTTGGAAGCCAACGAACTTTGGATGCAATTTTAGACAGTTTTCGATTTTTTTTTATAGGAATAGCGGGCAACCGAGCAAGCGGGTCACCTGATGTTAAGTGATTACCGCCGCCCATGAACATTAGCAGCACCTGAGGAACCACTAATGCGTTGCCGGCTTTTGAGATGGAGACTGGCTGTTCAGCTCGTTGCCGGAACACATCGGATGCTTTGCGGCAGATTACGGCTGAAGTGTGGTCGCTAGCCAGGCGGATTCCGGGTAGAATCCTACCACAAAGTGGTGATACCATCCAGATTATGTTGTGTGGTATCAGGCACAACGACCCGTAGAGGGGACTGAGAGCGTCAGGGCCTCGTTAGCATATTGGCAGGGTGTACCGCGCGCAGGTGAGGCTGAGTTTGGCCACATAGGTGGAATTTGGACCACTTACACCCCAAAATACACTATCGATAGAAATAAGTTGAGATTCTTGTTCAGCAGGCCAAAAACCACCGGATTAAAAAAAGTATTTTGACCAGTGTGCTTAGTCTAAAGCGGAGCACTCGAAAACGAACTCGAAAACTATTGATCGATTTCAGAGTAAAATAGACCTAAAATGGCTTGTATTAAGGTTTGAGTTCGCCAATACATTCAGCATTCGAACAATGCTGAATGTATTGGCGAACTCAAACCTTAATACAAGCCATTTTAGGTCTATTTTACTCTGAAATCGATCAATAGTTTTCGAGTTCGTTTTCGAGTGCTCCGCTTTAGACTAAGCACACAGAGGTGCAATTATGCCGTTTTTTTCGCCAGCTCCTCAATTAATAGACATTGTGTTATATTGTGCTGAAGCGTTAATGTCGCCATTAATGTTAATATTATTGTGCTGCGAATTAACTTAATAGCTGAGTCAAATTATCTCTCCTAAGGGCTAAAGGGCATTGTTCAGAATCGTCTAAGAATCAACATACGTTTGGTATACCTATTACCTACCTATACGATAATTTATGCTAATTTTGCCCTTTATTCCAAATTTTTTTTTTCGTCATATGCGTCATATAAATAGATTCCCTAACTTTAATGGTAATTTGACTCATTTGACCCAATTGTAAAATGAATTTATCTTGTTATGTATAGCGTAGACTTTAATTCGCGAATTTGTGGTGTTACGATTTAGTACTATTTAAGATTCTTATGTGACAAGTTCACTTTAACTTATTTATACTTCCATTCAAATATTGAATTATTTGCGGTTGTGCCTTTTGCCTAAAATTATTGTGCCTTTATTGTAATCTACATTATTGTGTCGGTTTTTTAATCGTATGGCGTTTTATAAATAAGCGTATTATTATATTATATTTTTCAGTCAGAATTTAATAATTCATATAAATATAGTGTACTTAAGAGGTCAAAGTCTTTAATTCTTGGTAGGAGTGTATGAAGTAGCTGTGAATTATGTAAGAAGTAATGTTACAAGAGTAAATGCTTCTGACGCTGATGTTTGCTTCTCCAGTAGTATGACAACTCTCTGGTTATTGGCTGGATTCTCTTCATTTTCTTTCTCTTAATTATTTTAATTATAGATTGTGATTAAATTACAGTTTGATAGAGAGAACTATCTTATCGACGTTTTCGAAATAAATGACAATTACTTTCCACTACATATTACATTAGTTTTAGGAATATTATGTAAAAATAGATTATAGAAATGCCATATTGAAACATTTCATAGTTGTTTATGATTCAACTAGATGATGCCCACGGCTTCGCCCGTGTGGATTTAGGTTTTTAAAAATCCCGTGGGAACTTTTGATTTTCCAGAACAAAAAGTAGCTTATCTGTAGAAACCCGTCCCCAAAACGGAAAAATCCCGTGGGATCCCCACGATTTCGGAATACAATTCCTTACAGCATCAGGGTTGAGGAGTTGGATATGTACCTACTCGAGTTCATTCAACGATAAAGTCTTTAATTTACCCATTAGTTTTCGGGATTAGGTCCCCTACAGCATCAGGATTGAAGAGTTGGAATCCAAATTTTTTATAGAACAGGGTCGCAATGTTTCTCTATCGATTAAAAAAAAATTACGCAAATCGGTTCAGAAATCTCGGAGATATCGGTGTACATAGGTAGAAAAATACAACTCCTCCTTTTTTGAAAGTCGGTTAAAAAAGTAGCCTATGTTACTCCCTGATTAATTCTCTATTTGTATGTGAAGGTCCCGTCAAAATCGGTTCAGCCGTTCTGAAGATTAGCACGTTCAAACAGACAGACAGACAAAAATTTTAAAAACGTGTGATTCGGTTATGGTAGCGTTCAAATAACCATATGAGCTTAATATGAGGTAGTTATTTCAATATTACAGACAGACACTTCAATTTTATTTATTAGTATAGATGAAAAAAAAATACTTAAAATAGCACACATTTAAGTATTTTTTTTAAAGAATATTAGCCATGTTGAACATGACTAATATTCCCCTTTTCCCTCCAATTAGAGCGGGGCCGCACTGCGGAAATTATTCGCGCGAATTTCATTCGCGCGGTTTATATTCCGCATTTTAATATATTTTTCTCGCGAATTTTAAATCGCATGTGCGTGCAGCTTCATACATTCCCATATGTCACAGAATTATGCGAACAAAATTCGCGCGAATAAATTTCGCAATGCGGCCTAGGCCTTAGGCGAAAACTTTTACTAGGAGTGGGTACGACAATAGTGTAAACGGTTGGGTTTTGAACCGTAGACCTTAGGGTTTTTGATCCGCGCTCGACAACCATTGCGCTATTGAGGCTATAAATAATTAAACTATACTAGCGGCACGCTATGATGGCCGGTTTGACACATTACAATAGTGATGTGGAATGTCAATTTATTCTCGAACAAAAAACAATTAAGTTTTGTTTTTGTACCTGATTAAATAGGTTTAATAAAACAAAAATGTATATGTTTATTTAATTTATTTGAACGAACTGAATATTTGAACGAAAATGAATATACATACTTTATATGCACACAAGAAACATATGAATACAAAAGATACCAAAAAAGGTGCCACAAAAGGCCATAATTAATCAGATTCGTCCATACTACTATTTTCACTGTCGTCACTGCTATCATCACATACATTAATAATTATATGTTCGTTTTCTATAATATTATCTATTTTCACATCTGAAAATCTTCCCTTATTAATTTAACAGTTCTATTCACAACCTTTTCCCAGTCTCCTTTAGTCACATGTTCACAAGCTTCTTCTAATAATTTTAGCATTTTTTTTGTGGTAAATTTTCATTGTGGGGGTTCTGTATTGTGTCTTGCAGCATATCCCTTAATTTGAGCCCACACCAACTCAATCGCATTATACTCACAATGGTAAGGCGGTAACCGTATAACTCTGTGCCCATGTTCTAATGCTATTTCGTCAATGACGTATCGGATCTTGGTTGGTTTGTTTTCTTTTAAAAGACGTACTAATTCCGCTTTTAACATATTCATGTTTGCATCTACGCCATTTTTACGAAGCCATGCGACGATATCAGCTTTCTTTTGGGATTGGGCAGGTGGCTTGTCAATTTGCATCGAGTGGTATGGGGCGTTGTCCATAATTATAATAGATGGTTCAGGGAGGCTACACAACATTGAGGTAAACCATTCAGTAAACTTTTCTCCATTCATGTCTTCATGATAGTCTCCAGTGGTTTTTGACGCAAAAGCCATGAGAGAACCTTCGACAAACCCGTTGATGGTTCCGGCGTGACAAATTATAAGTCGCGATCCTTTTCCTACAGGAACTTTGGAAGTAGATGCTGCTGTGTCATCGTTCCAAGAACGGCCTACAGTATGGTTAGCATTAAGCCATGTTTCATCCAAGAACACAACATTTTGCCAATTTTTGATTTCTTTCACTTGCCGTAAAAAAGTATACCTTGCCATCGCTATATCAAATCTTTCCATCAATATTTTGCGTTTGTTACATTTTTTGTATCGAAATCCAATGGTCTTCAAAATCTTCGTTAAAGAACTTTCCCCACCGAAGAATAATCCAGCTTCCTTCAGTGAATGCACCAACTTTTTTCTTGTTGGATACTCCTTCTGTAAATAGTAGCCGTAAACATGTCTTCGGATAGCATCGGCATCAAAGCTATCGATGCCTACGACTGGTTTTGCTCGTTTTCTCTTTTTTGGTGTGTGAAGTTTATTTTCTTCTGTGCCAGTCTCGCCATATTTTTTTTTAGTTATCCGTCTAACAGTTCGTTGTCCAATATTAAGCGCATCAGCTACGCGTTCAACCACTGACGTTATAGGTAAAATTGGCCCTCCATTTTGAGCTTCACGATCGAAATAGTTACGAAGGCGTATTACGAACTCACGTGTCTGACTATTTAGAACAGTTCTCTGCGTACGTTCGGTCATATCGACGAAATCCACAACAAAGGGCTTGAACAGAGTCCAAATTAACGAGCAAGGGTCAACAGTAATGCAGTATCAATATTTGAAATCCAAAGCCAGGTCAAAACTATATCACAATCGCATTGCACTGACAGTTTATACTTTTCGAAGCAACGTCAATTCGAAACTGCTTTGTTTTGCATTGAGCATTGACGCGAGTTTGCCGGAGGTAGTAGTTGTGCTAGCCAGCGATCCTATGTGACGATCGTATTAGATTCCATTTTTAAAAATTTATTGATATTTTTTTGCGATTTCAGAGGTTTGTCCACATAGTGAAAATTGTTCATATTCACAAGTACATTCACCCCTTAAATGGTGCAAACTGATTTTTCTACACTTGTATACATTTAAGAAATCAATTTAATAAATAAATTTTGAGTCCTAAACCTAAAACTACATTCGATAAAATTTATGAATCTCTGCACATCACTATCGTCAATAAAGTAATACAATTATTTCCTTCAAAGTCGTTATCAATTAATACGGAACTTCATGAGAAACTACATTCGATAAAATTTATGAATCTCTGCACATCACTATCGTCAATAAAGTAATACAATTATTTCCTTCAAAGTCGTTATCAATTAATACGGAACTTCATGAGCGGACAAACGTCAAACCGGCCATCATAGCGTGCCGCTAGAGTAATTAAACAGAAGACCTCCGCCCCTCGCGGCGCGCCGGCGGGCAGACGCCCGCGCCGCCCGTGGTGTGACAGCTGCGCTGCGTCGATTGTACGTGCTCATGATAGTTTTGCAATTAGTCGAGCATACTCCTTACATTATGTGAATCAAATCATTTGTGTTATTTAGTTTTAATTAAAATGTATTATGGAAGTTTTGGAGTTATACCCGAATCTCCAAACTCATTAAAATGTTCTTTGCATGACAAGCTGTATAGTGTAGATATTTATGTACATATTAAGTATAGTTAAAAAGTAAAACAATCAAAAGACGTAAAATGTATACAATTTATTGTTATTTACAAAATTAATCAATAAATTACTTGAACAATTATTACAAACGCCTATTACTTATCACTACATAACATTAGGTATATTACATACTAGCGGCATAGAGTAGGTACCTACAGAGGGGAAGCTTTTACAAGCGGCCCGCTGTAGGTACACTCACACATATGCGCACGTTTGTCACCAACTGTACCGGTTAGTGGAACGAGCGCGCGTCCGTGAACCGTTGGTGAGTGTGTTTGTGTGAGTATACCTACAGCGGGCCGCTTGTGGAAGCTTCCTCTCTGTAGATTTACTACTCGTGTGCTAGCGGTCCGCCCCGGCTTCGCCCGTGGTACATAATATATAGCCTATAGCACTCCAGGATCACGTACATATCCAACGGTGAAAGAATTTTTGAAATCGGTCTAATAGTTGCTGAGATTAGCGCGTTCAAACAAACAAACTCTTCCGCTTTATTATATTAGTGTCTAAGATTATAAAAAAAATCCCCCGCCGCGTCTGTCTGTCTGTCTTGACTGATTATTCGTGATAAACTCAAAAATTACCGAACGCATTTTCATACGGTTTTCACTAATGGACAGTGAGTCATGAGGAAGGTTTAAGTGTATAATTTGTTAAATTTTTATGTAAATTGATTGAAATATGACGATAATAGTTGAAAATGTAGGTAATAATCAAGCTGCCTGGGAGTTTTCATCTAAAACACTGCCCTTTAATAGAAGGGCGTCGCCAGCCGCTGGCCAAGGGGGGGGCAAGTTGATATTATAGTATGCGAAAAGTGTAAATAGGACAGTCATATTTTTCAATTGCTGCAAAGTTAGCTCATGATGTGTTCCGAAACTGTAAAATTGGAGACTACTGATAGTGGTCCTAACAACATATTAAAAAATCAGAATTTTCTTTTCAAACTATAGCATATTTATATTTTCTCAAATCTCTAGGGGGGGGCAGCTGCCCCCCCCTGCCCCTACCTGGCGACGCCCTTGCTTTAATATTAAGGGGCAGCGCCCTTTAATATTTATAACAAAACAACGTATGGTGGGATAACAGCGGGTAATTACTACCCGTGCGAAGCCGGGGCGGATCGCTATACTCATATTATTTTCAAGCATCTTAGACCGACTTTCATCGAACATGCTAAGAACACTCCCGACTAATTCACCTTTCAAACAAAAAATTGCCGCATTGAAATCGGTTCACCCGTTTGAGCGCTACGGTGGAACAGATAGACAGACTGAAATAGGCTGTAGTGGTGGTGGTTCACATTTTGTTACGGGCCCGCACTCTCAGTCGTACAGGACATGCCACCCACCCCCCCAACGCCCGCCACGCCTCACCAACCTCACGGTTACACGAGCCGAATCATCGGGAGAGCGCCCGGTACTTGCACTTGGCGTGTTCCCGAGCGCCTTCTTGACTCCAGTCTCCATACACGTTATTTTTCTACCTCCGTGTCCCTCTCCCCTTTCTGTCGTATGACAATCAGTCGTAGAGCTCGAACTTGGGCCGCTTCCAGGCGGTGAGGTCGACGTACGGGATAGCGTCGTAGTCGTCGCAGCTGCGCCGCGCGTTGTGCGCGCTCTCCACCTCGAACGCTCTCGGCTGCACGCGCTTGACGCCCGTGTTGTCGCAGATCAGGCGCGCCATCGACGCCTTCTTTAGTTCTTTCAGTTGATCTGGACGAAACAATTAAATTAGAGCCTTTTTTTCTCAAACTGTTTTCTTCCACCGTAAGGCCGGCCTCAGACACATTTTGTCAGATCGATCTGAAAAATTAAGAATCTGAAAAAATCAGAATGTGTGTGGAGAACAGTGAAATTGTATGCATTTCTGGGCTTTCTGAATTCAGATTCGGAATTAAGATTCGAGTATGCGAGTATCCGAGACGATATGACGAGTATCCATGACATACGGACGGACAGGCAGATAGCAGAGTGACACTAATAGGGCTGGCTTCATTTTTCCCTTTGAATACGGAACCCCTAACAGCCCCCGCACATTGGGCCACTAATGGCGACGACTATAGTGTCCGCCACAAGTCGCAGAAGAGATTTTTGATACATTTTCTTGTGACTCGAGCGCTCAGTGTGCGTCGGTACCATATAAAATGTATAAAAATCTCTTCCGTGACTTATGGCGGCCACTACAGTCGTCGCCACTGGTGGCCAAGTCTGCGGGGGCTGTTAAATTATACTACAGAATACTTAATTGTTTCAAGTAAGACGATTCTATTGTCTATGGTGCACAGAGTAGGTACATTGAAAATAATATAGGGATATGTTGAGGTGTCAACACTCACCAGGTGTAAAAGAGTGCGGCATCTCGCTGTTGTCGTAAAAGAAGCGGTCCCCGACGCGCGTGCGGTAGAACTGCTCGGCCACCAGGCACTGGAACGTGTGTCCCAGTAGCGAGCCCGCCACCTCGCGCTCCAGCGCGCCGCCCACGAACAGGTCGATATCCTCCACGGACTCGTACAGCCGCGCGAGAGCGTTTATACGCTGGAAAGGAAAATCATAGATCTCAACTGCAGAATTTGATCTGAGATTCTCTCATCCATGGAATATGTTTGAATCGCGAATGAATAATGCTCATCATTAGACGAACGAGGCAGTTACTTACAGAGGTTTTCTTTACTCAGTAATGTATACCTACCTAATAGGTAGTTATTTTATTTCATGGTAGGTAAAAGGAATAGATATACTTCCGACAATATGATTATCGGAGACTGTGCCTATACTTACACTGTAATAGGTTGAAGGAATACTTACATCTTGAGATATTTCACCAGCTAGATCTTGGAACGATCTTGCTCGTTGTAAACCACAGATTTCCCTGCAAAATATTAACCTTAAAAATAAAAACCTAGTAGATAGGTAGATAAGAATATGTAGAAACGGTCAACTATCTAAGATAGGGTTCAGAGTATTAACAGCAAGAATAAAGAGTGATGTTTTTGAACTAGTACCTACTACCTACCTACAAGCTAGACTTGACTTCAACTTTCCGTTCTGCTTATTCTTCTCAACCGATAGACGTCCATTGCTGGACATAGATGTGTTCCACAGATCAGATTGTGCCGTATATCCAGCGGCAGCTAGCGATTTGCTTATCAACCTAGTGAGAAATCTTTCAGATCCAAATCTGCGTTCGCCATTCGAGAACTTTGGAACCCCAATGGTTTTAACTAACTTTTCGCTCAAGCCAACATTTCCTAGTCAGTTTAGCAGACACCCACCTGTAGTCGTTATAGGAGGCGATGCCGTGGTCCCTCCCCCGCTGGATGTCCATGGCGATGAGGTCCAGCCCCCACTTGTTGCGAGACTTGAACAGCAAGTTGGTGATCTCGGCCGTGCAGTGCGGGTCCGCGGCGCCCGAGCGGTGCGTGATGGCGCCGCGGATCAGCTCGTCGAACGACTCTGGTGTGGTTTCCAGCAGGTTCGGGTTGAAGTAGTGGTCGCTTAACCTGTACGAGCATTTGTGCTTTTAAAATACTCAAATTAAAATGTTTGAAGAACCTGCGGGGTCAAGTCAGTAATGGTGAAGAGATCACAGTTGCCGAAATAGCTCGAAGAATCGATTTACATTGGGATCCCAAGATGCTGTAATGGTGACTTGGTACTGGAAAACCTAGCGTTTTCATTAATTATCACTGTCAGATCGTCTCTTCTGATAACAACAAACTAAACAAGCTCTATCAAAATATGAGGACATGGGTACTTGTGCAAGTAGGCAGCCTGGCAGGCCTCGGGGCACAGCATGATGGTGTCGGGCACCAGCGTGTGCAGGAAGCGGAAGGCGGCCGCGCCGAAGCTGTTGATGACGCCCGGGTTCACTTCCTCGTTGTAGTCGCGGCTGTACAGCGAGCTCGGACTGATGCGGTAGTAGCGGAGGTAGCTCTCACCTGGAAATTGCCAAAATCGCGTGATTCATTCAGGCCGGTCCTAGAGCGTTGCGGATGGTGAGATGTATTCAGACTATCGTCCAACTCTCACTCCAACATTGACCAACATGTCCCAACTCGATCGAGAAGGAGCGATCGCGCGCCAACTACGAACATGGAGGGTTGGACGAACAGTTGGGATGTTGGACGATAATGTAGAGCCGACATCAGACTTCGCACGCTCTTCAGCGTCCAGGTCCCAGGGTTCGTTTATAACGCGGAGCGGACGAGTCGCAAGTTCTCTCGTGCCCAAAGTGTCTGGTAATATTGACATGACGAGTTATTGTGGACTCAGAAGTATCAGAGCATGGTGAACCGTTACCGAAGTTCAGGGGCAGCCACTCCTGGTACGTGATGTGCTGTATCTCCGCGACGACGATCCGGCGCGCCTCCTGGAACAGCTTCTCGTCGCTCCACAGCGGGTTGAGCGCGGCCAGCGTGTCCGCCACGCGGTTGTGCTCGCGCAGCAGCAGCGTGTGCAGCGCGGCCAGCGTCGGCGTCTGGTTGATTCTGGTGTCACCTGATGCATAGATTGGGAGAATGACTGTTTACTAGCTGATGGTTAGGGTTTTTACGAAGGAACCCTAAATGCTTCGGGGCTAAAAGTAAACTAGATTACCCCTTGTACAATTCTCTACTTGTCTGTGAAAGTTCCATCAAAATACTCACATTTCGTTGGTAATTATTATTCTGTGGCTTTGTTGAGGGAATGTTCTCGTGATATTTCTCGCCGTGCTTATATTACCTACTCGATTTTACGAAACCTAAATCAGAACCTATAATGAAACCTAAATGAAGAAGTAGGTATGAAGAAATGAAATAGATGAAGAAGAATGTTATCTAAGAAAAGAGGTTCCTGCTAGGTAAGCAAGTTCCATTACCTGCTAAATAACATGGCTCCGACAAATTCCTCAAATCGCAAACAGCACGTTTATCATCGACTGAAGGTAAGAAACCTCTTTTGCAGTTTTTTCTGGTTTCCTCCTTCATTCTCCCACCACATTTAGTCCGAAGTTTAGCCGCAAGTTTCGGATCTGAGCTGTAAAGTGTCGATCCATCGAGAAAACTAGTCACTGTATTCATCTGCAAAAAAGTATTGATAGAAATTAGGTGGCGCGGGCATGCGGGCGGACTTCGAAACCAGGGTGTCTGACTTCTCTTTTGTCTCTCAATGTATTTAAGATAAGCTGTGATAGCCTAGTGGTTAGGACGACCGACTTCTAATCGGAGGTCGTGGGTTCGATCTCAGGCACGCACCTCTAACTTTTCGGAGTTATGTGCGTTTTAAGTATTTAAATATCACTTGCTTTAACGGTGAAGGAAAACATCGTGAGGAAACCTGCATGCCTGAGAGTTCTCCATAACGTTCTCAAAGGTGTGTGAAGTCTGCCAATCCGCTTGGCCAGCGTGGTAGACTATGGCCAAAACCGTTCTCACTCTGAGAGGAGACCCGTGCTCTGTAGTGAGCCGGTAATGGGTTGTACATGATGATGATAATGTATCTAAGATGGACGCCACACGGTGCGTTGCAATATAGTGGTTTTGTCGGATTGTTCAAGGCGTCTCGCGCTTCCGTACAGACAAATTAAATTGTGTCGCTGTGAGAAATCGCTGATTTTCCTATGTGAGACGCCGTAAACGCACCGCAGTGATGCCGCAACGCGCCGTGTGGCAAGTGGTGTAAGCAATGATTTGCTCAGGGTAAGCAGTGCCTCTCTGCTTTAATGAAGAGCACGCTAATATACTTGTAATGTCAATGTTTGCCAAATTCCTCGTAAAAAGTTATGTAGGTAGATAATATTATTGTTTGGGCATTGTAGTAATCAATGATTAAGAATTTTTGTAATAAGTACAACCTGATTATTTGATGGTGAGAAAGTCACGTAGACAGCAAAAGATAATGAGACCATTATTTTATTAATGCAAGTGGTTCATCGACTTGTGGATAGGGTCAGAATTTAACAAATTAATTATTATTTATCTTCCTAGGCCATTATTTATCTCCCTAGGCCATTAGCACTGAAAAACCGTAGAAGTCTTAGTAGGTATCTACCTAACAGTGGGTAGTAGGTATTTCAAGCATCTGTTTTTTTGTACAAGAAATTTTCGTATAGCTACCGAAAACAGGACCATTATAATCCACCATCGCCATCTCTCACAACGTGTTAATTATAGAATTAACTCGCACAGGCGAGTGGTGACTCGTGATGCTCATCTGCAGCAGATATTCACCTGTTCAGCGTGTCCCAAGCAGCATGTCGTCGCGCGGCGCGGTGACGCTCCTCACGAAGTTGAGGCACTTGACGCCGTGCTGCTGGTAGAAGGGGTCGTCCTCCGACACGCAGATCGGTATGCACTTGTCGTTCAGCATGGCCTGCGGGAGCACGTCCCGCCCCTCGCCCAAGCAGCACTGCATGCCACCCTCACCTGCTAAGCGTGTCCCAAGCAGCAGTCGTCGCGCGGCGCGGTGACGCTCCTCACGAAGTTGAGGCACTTGACGCCGTGCTGCTGGTAGAAGGGGTCGTCCTCCGACACGCAGATCGGTATGCACTTGTCGTTCAGCATGGCCTGCGGGAGCACGTCCCGCCCCTCGCCCAAGCAGCACTGCATGCCACCCTCACCTGCTCAGCGTGTCCCAAGCAGCAGTCGTCGCGCGGCGCGGTGACGCTCCTCACGAAGTTGAGGCACTTGACGCCGTGCTGCTGGTAGAAGGGGTCGTCCTCCGACACGCAGATCGGTATGCACTTGTCGTTCAGCATGGCCTGCGGGAGCACGTCCCACCCCTCGCCCAAGCAGCACTGCATGCCACCCTCACCTGCTCAGCGTGTCCCAAGCAGCAGTCGTCGCGCGGCGCGGTGACGCTCCTCACGAAGTTGAGGCACTTGACGCCGTGCTGCTGGTAGAAGGGGTCGTCCTCCGACACGCAGATCGGTATGCACTTGTCGTTCAGCATGGCCTGCGGGAGCACGTCCCGCCCCTCGCCCAAGCAGCACTGTATGCCACCCTCATCTGTTCAACATCATTGAAATGCATAAAGTTTAAGGCATATAATATGGCCCATCTTCTTAGGCACTATGTTCTTGAAAGATTGGTCGTGGTCGGCCACTGACTTATAGTACTAATAAG
This sequence comes from Melanargia galathea, assembly GCA_920104075.1. Taxonomy (NCBI): domain Eukaryota; kingdom Metazoa; phylum Arthropoda; class Insecta; order Lepidoptera; family Nymphalidae; genus Melanargia; species Melanargia galathea. The sequence goes on along the minus strand of OV049869.1, from coordinate 22,362,440 downwards.
TCAGTGTGGTCGGCACTTTAGTTATGGCTCGCTTGACAATTCGTATCCACTCCTCCGACGCGGACGGTGGCTTTTTTACACACCCGTATTATGAATGGTAAACATATGGCAGCTATTAATGTGGGTTAAATTTTTTTTTCATTCATCTTCAATCTTCATTCACATTCAATCATCATCTTTTTTTCTTCATTTTTTTTTTCATTTAATTCCCTTAACTGCGATCTAGCCTGATCGTTAGTGACGATGGTCGATGCAGTCTAAGGTGGAAGCGAGTTGACTTGGAAGAAGTATGGAAGCGTTTTATTAAACCCATACGGTTCGGTTTCTACGCGACATCGTACCGGAACGCTAAACCGCTTTGGCAGCATGGCTTTACGTGAACCAACAACGGCTGAAAACTCCCACCCTACCAGAACAGACCAGAGACAATTTAGAAATTATAAAATCTCAAATTATCACTGCCGGGAATCGAATCCGGGACCTCACACTTATAAGATCAGAGCACTCACCACTGCGCCAGAGAGGTCGTCAAAATCGTTAATTAATGTCGTTAAAAGTTGGCTGGTTAGTGACGGACGGCTTTAAGGGTTAGTGCGTTCGTGATCGTGATATATAATGAATAAGTTGCATAGTCCAAATTCAAAGTTACCAGTGGACTCCATAACCTGGAACACCATGTCGTGTGTGACGAACTGCCCCCACTGCATGTTGAGCGCGGTCAGCACGCGGCTGGCGCCGGCTCGCGGGCTGTCCGCGAAGATGCAGGACGACAGCACGCGCGGGTTGGGCAGCGGCCGCCCGCTGCGAGCCACGGGCATCGCGTATATACCTGAAGTGCAAACAAAGGATGTTGCTGGCTTGTTGGTATGTGGACTGAGCTTGCATTCACTCAGCAGTTAGCACAGACCAGTCTATAGAGAACGTTCAGGTAAATGCATAGCTTAGCCCCATATTGGTCACCTCTATTACCATGTTACTGAGGTATTTCTTAAAATAATTAGATACAAGCGTGTAGCCAGGCATTGCTTCTGGGGAATGGTGGAGAAGGGGGCGAAGCTAATAACTAAATGAATGAATAGGGAATGGAATTGCTATTTAAAGTGTGGTAGGAGAAAGAAAGCGATTGACCATGATCGGATTGGTTGATCACTGAGCAGAAAGAAACCTGTATGATTTCGCCACGTACGGTTATTTCGATTTAGAAGCGGTAATTTTAAAAGTGTTTGGTTACTCATTACTCTATCTAGGGTGGGGCGCGCCCCTGCTCCACCTTCGCTACGCCTTTGCTAATGATTTTGTATTACGATGCTACGTTATTTTACAGACATGGGCGATGAATAAGGCGCGAGGGGCTGCCCGCCAACATAGACTACTTAATCGACACATGCGGGGAATGCGGGCTGCCCCCCGCTCCTCATCTCGAACTCTACACAGTAGGGCTATTACCATGTCGATATCGAAGCTCACTCAAGTGAGATAACTCGCTTTGAAAGCAAACTCACTTCACCTTGGTTTGATATTCTGTAAACATCTGTTACGCACTTGCGAAGTGAAGTGAGTTTGAGTGAGAAGAACTATCGAATTTTACAGAGTACAAATGAGCAAACTATAATTCGAAAATGGCTTTACAGAATAGCCCTGCTGACAAGAGCGCGGATTTAAACGGATCACTAAAGTGAAATCCCTATACCATCAGCATATCTCGGCGAAGTGACCCTCGTGAAGGGCGCGCCGCGGCGACCCCACGCGGGGTGCTGCAGGTTGTTGCAGGTTCCGTCAAACTTGCGGTACTTGTTGCTGCCGACGCAAGACACCGACACCGGCTTGCAGCGGGGGTCGTGCGGACGCACCGGGCTGTTCTCCAGGAACGACAGGAAAGTGTTTGGAGTTACGTCCGAGCTGTGGGTTCAATTGGATTTTGACTGCGATGCTATTGATATGACCTTGAAGGTTACGTCTCTGACAAGTGATAAGTGAATGAGAGGAAACACTTTGGTAGCATCTCACTTGAGACGCTCAAAACCGCTCCGTGAGTTCCTATTCTAAGCGACCCTATAAGCCGCTGCGGCTGCCCAATGTGCTCAAACGCTTAAGCGCAATTAACGTCAGGAAACTCGACAGATTTTGTAAAAGACTTGTATTTTCAACGAGAGGGTAAGTACTAACTTACCATATTTAACTACGCGGTTTGTGAAGCAAATTACTTATACCAGTCTTAACTATCCTACTAAACCCACTAACATTGTAAATATGTCAGTTTGGACAATTATGTTTCTTAAATCTTAGTCTATCTAAATCTTATCTTAAATCTAAATCTTAAATCTTAAATCTAAATCTTAGTCCATCATGCCAGAAATCTAGCCGATTTCTGGGTGGATGGGTGTTGGAATGTCAGAAGCATGCTGCATGCATTGTGTCCTGAAACATCGTTTAATGAAAATCAGTGAGAAATTAGGTATTCCACTCTCTCGAAATCCTGTGCATGGAATATTCTCTGCAACCGAATCGAAATGAAGAGATCTTTTCATGTACCTAATGGAACATGGTATGATTTTGACGACCTCCCTGGCGCAGTGCAGCGCAGCGCAGCGCTGTGGTCTTATCTTATAAGTGGGAGGTCCCGGGTTTGATTCCCGGCAGGAGCAATTTGGGATTTTGTAATTACTAAATTGTCTGGTCTAGGTCTGGTGGGAGGCTTTAGCCGTGACTGGTTACCACACTACCGGCAAAGCCGTACCGCCAAGCGATCTAGCGTTCCGGTACGACGCCGTGTAGAAACCGATCCCATCCCGCTTCCATCTTAGACTGTATCATCACTTACCATCAAGTGAGATTGCAGTCAAGGGCTAACTTGTAGTTGAAAAAAAAATCATTTACCTGGAGCACACCTTCATCTGCAGTATCTTAGTAGCAGACAGGAGTTCGTTGGACAGTTCCGAAGCTTTCTTATCATCGCTGGGCAGTTTGGAAGTGAAGAAATGCAGCATGGTGGGCGAGCAGGCCTCCAGGCTGACGCCGTTGTGGACCAGCTTGTTGCCGCGCGTCCTGGCCTCGCGCGCGAGCTCGCGCCCACATCGGAAACTCTCGGAAACCAGCTCTTTGGTAATTAACGATGCTTCTTCTTCTGCGGGTATTTTTGTTATCATTACTTATACGTCAGACTTAAAAGAGGAACGAAAACGAATTAACTTGTTGGTCTAGCGGTTTACGAGCATGTTCGACTGCGGACCACAACGTCCAGGGTTTGATTCCCAGATTGGGCTAGACAGCACCAACCACATCATTATCATATTGTGACAATAGTCTTTAGGCCCGCCAACCTGCATTGGAGCAGCATGGCAGGTCTAATCTCTAAATTCCTCTCCCCTATAGGAGAGGAAGGCCAGAGGCGGCGGAAGGCGTGGGCGACGTGGGCCCAGGCCCACGGCCTCGCACTCCAGAGGGCCTCGCGCCCCGGAGGTTACTCACATAGTATAGTAGGTGCCTACTATGATTTTGTATGAATAAGAGGGCCTCGCAAAATATATCTTGCCCACATAAAATTTAGGTCTTGCCCCGCCACTGAGGAAGGCTGTGTCGAGAAGTGGGATGATAATTAATAGCTGTTGTGGTGGTGGTGGAGTGGGTAAACAAATTCTCTTAAATCCATCAAAACGTTGGCGGCCAGCTCTGATGCTGCAGGTGTTCATGGGTGCGATCGATGGTGGTATTACCAGTGGTAGAGCTTGGACCATAAGAAAAAATATTTTGGCTCTCTAGAATTGAATCAGGTGATCCGCTGTAAATAATTCTTTGAGACAAATGTATTGGAAAGTAGCACGTGGAAAAAGGTTCCATGATGTACGTAGTGAGCATATCTGTTATCATTTTTAGGGTTCCGTAGTAAACAAGGAACCCTTATAGTTTCGCCATGTCCGTCCGTCTGTCCGTCTGTCCGTCCGTCCTCGGTTAATCTCAGAGACTATTAGTGCTAGAAATCCGTAATTTGGCATGGGTATAAATATTAATCACGTCGACAAAGTGGTGAAATAAAATTTTGATAAATATTTTTTTTAGGGTAGCTCCCCTACATGTAAAGTGGGGATGAATATTTTTTTTCTCGTCTACCCCATAGTGTGGGGTATCGTTGAATAGGTCTTTTAAAAATACTGTGGGTGTGGGAACATCATTTTTCGATTTCTAGATCCGTTTGTAAAATATGATGTTTTAAAGTGCAAATTTTTATTAGTCAAAAAAAAAAAAAAATTCACAGCAGTAGGGTATATAATAAATTTTAAAGGAAAACTATCACGGCTAAGTAGGGTTCACAGGTTAAGGAGTTATATCTGTTTTTCGAGGATTGTGACTACGGAACCCTACACTGCGCGTGGCCCGCCACGCACTTGGCCGGTTTTATTATTAAAAAAAAATTGGTAAGAAATAGTACTTAATTAATAAAATTACTTGCCTGAAGATAGGAACAGTTCATTGATTGTTTCGGTTGTACTTGAAAAAATTGGGCACAGACCCGCCAGCAAATCTTCGAATAAACTCTCCCAACCTGAGCTGAAGCAAGCACTCACGGACGCACAGAACAAATACAACAACACTGAAATTGACAGAATATTCCTTCTTGACCTTCTTCCATCCATACTTTATAAATTATCCCATCAAACTATAATAATTTTATTGATTTTACTTAATTGTACGTTCGTTCACATGCTCTATGCATCACCGCGTTAACTTGAATAGGACAATTAAAAAAAAAAATGTAAATGTGAAAGATAAAGTTTGTGCAATAAATTAACGATATAATACCCCTAAAATATATCGTAACGTAGACAGGTTTAACCTGAAGTAAATTGAAATCATTTGTTATTTAGGGTTCCGTACTCAAAGGGCAAAACGGATCCCCTCTGCTGTCTGGTATATATCTGTCTTATCTATCCGTCCATATGTCACGGATCTCTAATTCGTAACGGAATGGTAAAAGGTCTAAAATAACTTTAATTTTCAAAATTTTAATGCACTTCATGCGCGTAGCGGACGTATAAGCAGTGCCGTGTGCTTAGTCTAAAGCGGAGCACTCGAAAACGAACTCGAAAACTATTGATCGATTTCAGAGTAAAATAGACCTAAAATGGCTTGTATTAAGGTTTGAGTTCGCCAATACATTCAGCATTCGAACAATGCTGAATGTATTGGCGAACTCAAACCTTAATACAAGACATTTTAGGTCTATTTTACTCTGAAATCGATCAATAGTTTTCGAGTTCGTTTTCGAGTGCTCCGCTTTAGACTAAGCACACAGCTGAAGTTTGTTTCTGTATCAAAAATGTTCGAAACAATGATTTAAGACCATTTTTGTCCGGGATAAAATCACTCGGAGCGGTTTGATTTTCAAGCACTTTCACATGCTCTCACTCTTAACTCCACCACTGGTGCGGCAGCTGAAGTTCGGAGCTGTGATGGGTTAGGTCTGAACTGTTATTGTTACCAGTCAGTATAAAATGACTTTTTAAATTGGACACCGACCTCCCGTAGTACAAGAAAAAGAAGCCAGAATTTTTTTCCTTGCCCTGGCATATTCAGTAGGAGTAGGTATAATAGAGTACTTGAAATATTTTGTCTTACCTAAGTAGGTACAAGTATATAATTTTTTTCAAAAACTAAGAAATTGGGGACATGATCTAAGGTGTCAATTTTAGACCATTGTGTTACGGGGTCTATCTCTAAAACTAGCCAGGAATTTGGAATTTTTCTATCTATATTAATTAGTAGATAGGTAACTACTATGAATTGTAATTAAACAACAAATACTGAAAATATCGAATAAGCTGTGACCAAAACAAACGAATATTTTTTAGATGTACGGAACCCTAATGAAGCGAGTACCGACTCACACTTGGCCGATTTTATTTCAGAATCTACCGCTTATCAGGTCACGTTCGTTGCGGTAATTCGAGGCAAAGAAAACATTTCACGGATACTTAGCAATGTTGTGAGCGCCGCCATTCCTTTTGTAATCATTATCGTTTTGATTTTCATAAAATTGTATGACTCATAGCGAACTCACATTAAACGTTCGATTATTTATTTTAGTTACGTAAAACTTATGTCACATTATGAAAGGTTAAAGGTTTGAACAGACCTGCTTCGGCCGGGGACCGGGGTGGTGCCCGGATCTCTCACCGCTGCTCATAACACCCGTAGGTAGTAGGTACCTAGGTATGTATATCTATGTATCATACAAGAGATAAAGTTCCTAAACTGCGCGGGGCAAGCAGCTAGTGGCGCCATCTGTTATGTCTATCCGAAACTAATTTAATAATCTTGACTACAGCAAAGCCAAAAGGAAGGATTATAGTCCGTTCGGTAACATAGTGTCGGTACAGGTGCTGCGGCAGGTGCTCGCAGGTGTGCAGAAAAAAAAAAAAAAATAAAAGAAGAATACTACTTCTTTTATTTTTATTATTTTTTTTCTGTTTGTAATTTTTTTTCTATTCTAACAGAATCTCCGAATAGTCTGCCAATCCGCACTTGGCCAGCGTGGTAGACTATGGTTAAAATCCTTCTCATTTTGGAGAAGACCCGTGTTCATGATAATATTATATTTTATGTTTATAGTTATATTGTAATAAAATACGAATAAAAAGGAAAGAGAATTTTAATAAAAAAATATGAGTAGGTATAACGCCAAAATCCCTTGTGCCTGTACACCCCGCGCGGCATGCTTTGAAGTCACGGCGGTACCTTTGGTAAAACACCGCGCGGCGGAGGCGGCGAGACACAAAAGGCGACCGTAAGAAATTTTATGATTTTAGCAGTCTATACAGGGTGTAAATGACATCTTAATGAAAACTTAAGGTAAGGTTGCATTTAATGTGTTATGTGAAAATACTGCATTCATTTATGTCAGAAATGATTGGTTTCAAATATTGCCATTTTTGAGCGCGCAATGTATTGTATACAACGCGATCATAACGCAACGCTTCGCGCAAAATTCACACTAGACTTTTATTAGTAGGTAGGCGGTGCGGCCCACGCTACACGCCGCCTAGTAGGTACCGACGTAAGTACCTACCATCGAGTCAGCGTGGCATTTCCTTTGACAATGCCGCGAACCTCATTATAAATTCTATGCGCGTGCCGACTGCCGAATGTACCTACTATGTAGGTTAGCAACCTGTACCTACTCATTAGGTTAGCAGTCAGCTGATCTACAGAAATCTTAAATTTGATTACATTTCTGTTTTAGGTGAAAATAATGAAATAATTACTTTTTCATTTATAATTGCGTTGAGACAGATAGTAATAATGATTTTATACAGTATTCAGTTAAAAAAAGAGGTAAAAAATATCGGAAATTTCATGGAAAATTCGACGAAAAATTTCACCACTGGGGAACCTAGAATCATGTACTGAATCCGTGGGATGCGTTTTGGACAACATGTCTGGTTACACCCTTTATATTAGGGCTTCCAAATACCGGACTTTATCAATACCGGTATCAATACCGGAAAAAATTTTTCAATACCGGGATCCCGGGATCCCGGTATTGAAATTTGAGATCTAATATTTTTTTCTTAAAAAACACTAAATGTACCTTTTTTTAAAGGAAACACAAAATTAAAGCAGACTTTTCATTCACTCCGTTATAAATTTCCTACTTGTAATTCGTACCGACATAGGGCGTTCAATAAAAACTGAGATCATCATCATCATCTTCAAATCTCTGTTTTTTCAAATAATCCTTCAACCTTGGAAACAGATGGAAATCGCAGCAACAAGGCCGGGTAAATATTATGGAGGATGCTCAAGTATTTCGAAGCCAGCATCTCGAATTGCAGCCATAGCAACGGAGGACTTGTGGGCTGTGAGCCGGGGCATTATCTTGATGGAAGAAAACAATTTTGCTAGTTTGCCTCGCCATTTCTCGCGAAATTCGTTACGCTGTTTTTTTATTTGTTTTGCATACAAAGAGTCAGTAACAGTAACTCCGTGGGCGAAATATTCAATAACTAGAGTATGCCCGCGACTTCATCAGCGTGGATTTAGGTTTTTAAAAATTCCGCGGGAACTCTTTGTTTTTCCTAAGCCTCTTTGAGCTCATACCTTGCTAAAAACTGTTAAAAGTTCACTAGCGGATGTTAAGGTACATCAAAATGTAAATATCCTCCAGTAAAAGTCCCATCAAATCAACCCAGCATTTCAGAGTAATCCTTAAAGTAAGTATCTCCTTTCTAACAAAAAAAGAATGAATGAAATAGGACCACGCGTTAATGAATTACAGCTAAGTACACATTTTGACTTTCATCCCCTCTCCCAAGGGAACTGTGCTGAATTTCGGGATAAAAGGATCCTATATGTTACTCCCTAGTATGAAATTAAATCATGCCAAGTTTCATTTCAATCAATTCATTTCTGCGTGATGAAAATTTGTTGAAAATTTCAAAAATAGCTTTTTTACGTTCTATTATTTATCCCTAACATCTCCCACTTGTTATTTTGCAAAAATCTTTAATGTACAGATACGGAAAGTCTACGATTTTATTACAATATGTATAGATGACCACTCTTTTACTTCCTCAGAAAGAGAGATCTTTTGACGACGATCAGACGAACGACTTGCCTTTTTCTTACGGGTTGGAGATGATGGTCCATTCCAGGTCATAGAATATAATTTTGTTGCTGAATCATAAAAGTGAATCTATTTTTCATCCATGGTTATAAATCGAGCTAAGAAATTTTTAGGATGTTGTTGTAACAGTTCCAAACAAAGAACTTGAGCGGTACCTTTTTCGCGGTAAGAAGCGGTAACTTTTTTCATCCCTAAGCGTTCGTGTAAAATGTTATGCACACTACCAGTTTAAATCTTCGTTTCTTCGGCTATAAAACGTATTGTGACTCGAAGATCTGCTAGAACAATTCTTTAAAAAATTTTAATCATTTCTTCGGTCACAACAATTGTTGAGCGACCGGAGCGAGAGTCGTCTTTAGTGGATGTTCTTCCATGTTTAAATTCGGCGCACCAACGTGCAACTGTAGAATACAGGTTGGAGCATTTGCACCTAAAGTATCCTGTAAATCTTAATCCAGCCAGCCAGTATGTACTTTTTTATTCCAAAGAGTTTGCACTTCATTCTCACTACTTATTGAACGACCCTCGTAATGTGCATACAAGAAACATAAAAAAAAACGTCTTGACAGCAATCAGTTCAGTCTCTTTTGATGACTTATCATTTATTACTTATATTTTATTATTCTTCAGGTATTTCTATAATTTTTCTTGAGATCAATCGCAATTAATATTTTAATTGAATCAAACTATTATTTAAATATCTACGTTTATCACCCGCACAAACTCAATTAATATCGAATCTTAACTTTAACTGATGCATTTTCAGATATATTTTAAACAAATTAATTAGGTAATTACACTCAGCTAAGCCCAAAATAGCAGCTTTGATTAGGATACAATTGCTATCGTAATCCGCAATCAAATATCACGACTAGATGCAGAAGCATCTACTAATCTGTTAATTCTCGGTAGGAGACTGAGTTCGTAGCTTTAAAGTACCCATACTTATACCAATAATTCAAGATGGAGGTTCGGCGCCACTGAATGAATCAAATGTTACTTTACTCTAACCTAATTCCAGTTATGAACTTTAAATCATTTCTAAGGCCGCTATCCCACTGGCGTTTTGCGAGCGTTGACGTTTCTCTAACGTCTGCGCAGCGACAACGTCGCGTTGACGCGACGTCAACGTTGAGAGTGTCCAATAGTAGGGGAGCCCAAGAGGGGATTTTTGGATTTACTCGAGCGCATCAGATTAAGATAAGAGAGGCGAGGCATCTTGCATCCTGCTGAGTACCCTCTACCATATATAAGCCCTTTAAATAGAGACGCGCGCATAACGTAAGATATGGTGGGTTAATTACGAGCTACTTAAGAAAAGTAGGTAGGTATATTAAAGAAAATCAGACTATTTGAACGTAACGTACGAGAATGGGAGTGTTACAAAGTTGCAAAAAAAAACGTTATCTTGACCTTCTCGAATCTCGAGTGTGGTAGAATTTTTTTCTATTTTGAAGGAAATGATGCAAAAATAACAAAAAAAATATATAAATCAGCCGATTTCCACAAGCCGAAGTTATAAAAATCATCTATTGAAGATGAGAGCGTGCAGCTAAAAGCTTTCCCCGCCACTGAAATGGAAAACCTTATATAATCTTTTATTCTTCCTATCAACTAATCTATAAAATCTACTAGGTCCCGACGACGCTCGAGTAAATCCACATTTAGCATCCTCGGCTCCCCTTCTATAATGGCAACCGTTCACGCAACGTCAACGCAACGTTAACGTCGCGACAACGCTGCGCAGACGTTGGAGAAACGCCGACGCTCGCAAAACACCAGTGGGATAGGGGCCTAAACATTTTCATCAATTTTCAACAATAATCTGACACTTAGCTGTATAAAAATTAGTGTTACACTTACAAAAGCATATGCTACAGAAAGAGAATCGGTCACTACTTCTTATTTAGTTAATATTATCACCAATAGCGGGATCCCGGTATTAGACATTTCAATACCGGTATTAAAAAAAGGCGAAAAAAGTCCGGGATCCCGGTATTAGCCAATACCGGGATCCCGGTATTGGAAGCCCTACTTTATATGTATGTATGTTCGAAAAAAGTCGAGAAGCGACCTTCTCGCGGCTTTCTAGATTATGAAATTAGTTTCGGATAGACATAAAGGATGGCGCCACTAGCTGCTTGCCCCGCGCTTTCGCATTAAATTATTATTTTTACTAAATTAAATTATTAAGCGTAGTCGGGTTTTAATTTACGAACTTTTTCTTGTTCGTAAATAAAATGTAGCCTATGTCACCCGGGCCGGACCATAACAAAGAATTAATTGACAGTTGACACGTCATTCATCAAAATCGGCCCAGTAGTATAGGCGCTACGGTGGAAGTGAGTGGCCGTGGAACACACAGAATCTCATACAAAAATCGGACACAAACATACATACATACATACATACATAGTATGTATATGGCCTGCTAAAATCATGACCCTTCTTTTTTCTTTGCCGTAGTCGGATAAAAAAGGGTACTGGCGACGCAACCGGTGCCGTGTGCAGAGTCGTGAAAACTGCGCGCCAGTTTCAGTTTCCGTAAATTCTTCCTTCTGTTCTTTTGCCTCCTACGGTTCCCGGCTCCACTACAATCAGCTTTTCAATAAGTACTTTATTTTTCACAGCGAGTGATAGGTAGGTATGTTCAAAATAGGGATTTAATTAAACGACATAATTAACAATTAATAATATTTAATTTAAAAAACACAAGTAACACTATTAACATAATATTATTATTAAACAGAAAAACGTGCACAATATTATTTGACATACAACTAATATTACGGTTCCCGGATAGAATTACCCGCATTGGAGACTGGAACAGCGCGGCGTGGCGGGTCTAAACTTTATCTCCTTTAATAGGTAGCCATTTCGTTGGAATTTTAGTTTGTACCCCTACCTATTATATGCCTTTATTATGTGATTACTGATTAGTTAGGTCTAATTTGTTTATTGTTCAACGTATCTACATTTTTACGTCATAATGTAGGACCTAGGTACTTATTAAATTAAACTTTAGCTGGTTTTTTACCGCATGTCCGGGATTTATTAGCTTCTTATTCATAACATGTGATTCGTGGATATTGATGGGACCAATATTACCTAATAGTTTTTTAGCACTATTGTCTATCATATTTTCTAAGGCGATAGTCTTACTTACCTAGTTAATTTAAGTATACCTACCTACCTACATAATTATATACTTCACTACATAGTATAAAACAAAGTCGCTTTCTCTGTCCCTATGTCCCTATGTCCCTATGTTCCTATGTCCCTATGTCCCTATGTATGCTTAAATCTTTAAACTACGCAACGGATTTTGATGCGGTTTTTTTAATAGATAGAGTGATTAAAGAGGAAGGTTTATAATATGTATAATAACATCCATTAAATAGTGGAGAAATACTGTTATTTTTGAGGTTTGTAATGTGATGTCGTAAATAATTACATTTTTTCCGCTTACATTGCAAACGCAGGCTGAACCCTACGAAATTTATCAAAATAATGTACTTACTAAGTATTGTACACATTGAAAAGGTCTATAGAAAACTCCGCTATGTTATATGTCTATCTCTTATGGATATCCCACAATAACATTTTTTGTCATTTAGGTACTTTTTACGACAAATAATGGCTAATTTTCGAAGCGATTTTAACCAATACAGCATTAATCCAATATATAATTAAATACCTTAAATACATTGTTGATTTATTATAGATCTATAACTATGGCCCTTTACAGCATATGATTTAAATGAATTATATTTTCGAAGATATTACAGCGTTTGCGGCGGCTCCGGCCGGCCGGGGCGGCGGGAGCGTGCCTATAAAGTTCTCCTATAGCACTTTGAATTTAGCAGCGATCGGACAATCACACTATAATATTATAAAGGCGAAAGTTTGTGTGTATGTTTGTTCCTCTTCTCCGCCGCAACTACTGAACTGATTTGGCTGAAATTTTGAATGGAGATAGCTTATGCCCTGACTTAACACATAAAGTACTTTATCCCTGAAAAGTATTCCTTGCAATAGCTTGCTGTGTTGCATGCATTGGAAACACTTAACACATAGGCTTAGGCTACTTTTTATCCTGGAAAAATGCACAGTTCCCACGGGATTTTGAGAAACCCAAAAACCCATAGGTAGATTACCTACTATAGCGACTTTGCTTGATAGTAAGTATAAAAGTTGGAAAAGGGAGCGGGAACGGGAACCTGAACACCACGATTTCCTCGGGATTTGTTCAAAACCGAAATTCACGCGGGCGAAGCCGCGGGCAGAAGTGTGGGCTTCATAGGGCTTCATAGGGCTCAATTAATTCTCCATTTAGGACCAAAGGTTGACACTAAAGCGTGTTTCACAACTAGCAAAGATCAAGTAAAGGAAAAATTCCGAAAAATAAAAAATGTTGAAAATTAAGGTAAATTTTAGTACTTAGGTACAAGTTTTCGTAAAAATCCCCATATCTTTTTATTGTGTGGACTCAGGATCTTAATTTTTATACACCTAATGGGGACCATAGACCTTAGTATCTGGTATAAATTTTAACTTGCTAGGACCCGTTCCTGAGAAAATCGGTGGTGACACACGGACAAACAGACGGACAAGAAAGTGATCTTATAAGGGTTCCTTTTTTACATTTTGAGGTACGGAACCCTAAAAAAAACGTTTTTACAAAAAAATATTCTTGTATTTTTTTAAGCTTGTTACTTAATTGAAATAAAAGTAGCTGTCGCTGTATGTCAACGACCGTTGTGTGACCTATTTACGTATCGTTATTCGTTAGGTACCTACAAATACGCGCGCACGCCAAGGCCAATACCTACCCTAGAAGATTGTGTTTAGGTAGTATAGCACTAAGTTTTCGGAAGCGGTCTCCTTATACCCTGTATAAATTGCAACTCATTTGTTCATAAATAATATAGACTAGCTGACCCCCGCGACTTCGTTCGCGTGTTTATAGGTTTTATATAGGTCAGATCGGATCCCATATTTCTTTTATCCTTATAACATCACCAATCTGCCATTGAAAGTTCCGTCAAAATCAATCCAGCCGTTTCGTAGATTAGCTGGAACAAATAGATAGGCCGACACACATAAATTTAAACGTACGCCATTTTAAAATAAGCCGTACCTACGTACAAAGATCTGGGTCCCAAGTTATTTGAACCCAATAAATGTCTGTCATTTCTGATCTGAACTAAAACACCTATGACCTTGAAACATTTACAGGACAATACATAAAGTACCACCTTTCTAACAAAGAAAGAATGAGTGAAATCGAACAACGCGTTGATGAATTACAGCTAATTACACGTTTTAACTTTCATCCCCTCTCCCAAGGGAACCGTGCTGAATTTCGGGATAAAAAGTATCCTATGTCCTACCTCGGAGTATAAACTGATATCGTACCAAGTTTCATTCGAATCCATTCAGTAGTTTCGGCGTGACGCGCGGCCAAGATACAGACAGACAGACAGACAGACAGACAAAAATGAAAAAAATTACAGTTTTGGCTTCAGTATCGATTATAGAATGCCCTCCAAAAGAAATTTTCAAAATATCTTCAATGTAACAGAATTGGGTCTGTTACAGTTTTATTATAATATTATAGAAGATAGATAGATAGATAGATAGGTACGGTATTAAACACAATAATTAGGTAGGTATTCTTTGGACTTTTTATTTCTACTGAGCCTGTTGTATCACACCGAAATATTCTTATATTTTTACATCGATCTAGTTATATGGGTAAACTATACAAATCTTAAGAAAATAATCTACCTACTAATAACACAGTTTACGTACAAAAATCAGCCAAGTGCGAGTCGGGCCTCGCTCTTTCAGGGTTCCGTACATAATTATGAACAATATAATATTTTGGGTCTAAGCAATATTTAATTTCCGAGCTAGACATCGCAACAAACCGTGAAAGAAAAACCCAAAAAAATGTTCGTTTATTTTGGTCACAGCTTATAAACTATTTAATAAATCGTTGTTTTCAGTATTTGTTGTTTAAATAGAGCATATAGTACATAATATACTGAAATATCATATTCCCAACTAGTTTAGTTTTTGAGATAGCCCCCGTCACAAAAATGGTCTAAAACTGTCAATTTTGATGGCCTCCCATTCCCTTATTTTTTGAGATAAAAATTAAAAAAAATATATTTGTACTCTACTTAATGAGCTCTAAACAATGATACCCCACAAGCTAGGGTAAAGAAAAAATTTTTTTTTCCGGCTTCTTTTTCATGTATGGGAGCCCCCCTGAAAAATAATTTAATTCAATTTCTAATTCAATATTTGATTTTGGGTTAACGTTTTACACTAAATACCAAAATTTCAGGTTTGTAACTCATTTCGTCTGCGAGCTAGAGACCTGTGACCGGCGGACAGACGGACAGACAGACAGCCGAGTGACATTAATAGGGCTCCGTTTTTACCCTTCGGGTACGGAACCCTAAAAATTATAAATTCTACATTCGAATGCTTAGAATAAATAGCGTAATAGTTCGATGTTCGAACTTTTCGAATGTTACCAATGCAAACTGAATCCTAGATTTTTAACTTGCACAAATGTCTTGAATATGTGATCCCACAGCTTACTGCTGATGCCAAAAGCTGGAAAGGAAAAATATATATTAAGTATATTTAATTTTAATAGAAAAGGAAATCAGGCTACTACAATTATACAATCATCGATAATTATTAGTATTTGGCAGTTGTGAAAGATTACAGGATGAAAGATAATTTCATGACGCGCATCAAATCGTTAATCTGGGTTCTGAAGAAATGTGACTAGGTAGTATTTTTTAGGCGGTTGACTCTTTAATTACGGGAATTCATAAACAGTGTTAGGCAGTTGTAACAGATTGCAGGATGAAAGGTCATTATGACGCGAATCATAATTAATCGATAATTTGGGTTCTGGAGAACTGTGATTACCTAGTATTTTTAAGGTGGTTGACTCTTTGATTACGGGAGGATATAGATAAATAGTGTTCAGGCAGTTATAACGGATTACAAAGATCATATTATGACGCGAATAATATCGATAATTTGATGACGCGCATCATATCGATAATTTGGGATCTGAATAACTGTGATTAGGTACCTACCTAGTATTTTTAAGGTGGTTGACCCTTTGATTACGGGAGGATATGAATAGTGTTTGGCAGTTGTGTGTTTGTCGGTTTATCCATATATCCATCCAGGTTCTATCATAATTACCGAACTACTCGTTAAATGTAGTATCGGTCGCATCGTCTCAGGGTTCCACATAACAAGTATAAATTAAAAATTTAAAAACCCCCGACATCATTGACATAATATTATAGTACTATATGTCAATGCCCGACATTCGCCATTTTGTGGTGACGGCCATCTTGGATTTGCATAGTGCTATTCTACTAGTCAAGCCCTTTCATTTGATACCCATATTGAGGGCGTTGTGATAAAATATGTAATCCGCCATTTTGTAGCGGCGGCCATCTTGGATCGATTTTCATCAAACATAGCTAACAACACTCTCGACTAATTCACCATTCAAACAAAAAAAAACCGCATTCAAATCGGTTCACCCGTTTGAGCGCCACGGTGGAACAGACAGACTCATACACACACACACAGACACGTCAAACTTATAACACCCCGTCGTTTTTGCGTTGGGGGTTGCGTAAGAAAACGTCAAAACAAGTCTAATATGGCTGATATTTACCAACAGGTGAGATGGCAGCGGAGGGCACGGACATAAAGAAACTAAGTTCACGTTACAGGACTAACTTGTCAGGCCCATAGCCCTAAGACCATCGTCATTCGTCACCAACACCATGGTCATAAATAAACGATTCGAGAAATTCCAATGAAACTGGATGATTTTCATGATGAGTTTCGTTTCACCTTTGTCGTGGTTCTGGAAGTGGTGGTTGGAGTGGTACCGCTTCATCGCGTAGAGGTAGGTGCCGGCGCGCGGCGCGCCGTGGTGCACGTAGACGTGGATCATGTCGTACGTCAGGTAACCTGCAACCACGCCCACTGGTTACATAACACGAGGCATCCAACACACAGCCAACAACACGGATACGTATACACCGACGCCTAATTCGCGCACCACCACCCTCGTCTTTACGTACTCAAACATCAACAAAAGATGTTGAAGTCAATTAATATCTATATTCTATACTTAAATTAAAAATTTTAAAAAACCCCGACTTTACAGAACTACTTATATTGAATAAAAATGCCTTCTGCTTTATGCAATAAAACTCTAAAATGCAGCAAATTAATGAAAACACAAGTTATAATTTAAAAATTAAAAAAACCCGACTGCCATGCTAAAAACGAACTAAAAATTTATAAACTACCACCGTACTACCACTTATACAGTGTAGTCGTTATTTATTTTGTTTTTCATGATTTGTCAGTTGTCACTCCAAACTGATTTAAAACATATACTTAGATTGTATACATTTTCGTACTCGCCTTTTAAAGTTCTTTATTTTGATACCCCACTTGAGGGTCTTGAAGAAAAAATTTTTTTTCAGCTCGCACATTAAAGTGCATAAAATCCGCCATTTTGATTTTTTTACAAATTTTATGTACCCAGTAACATTTGCGCCCGCGTCAAGACAAATCTAATGACGTATAATTTATCAAAATAGGTTGAGCCGTAAAGTAGTTACGAACTGACATAGGAAACGGTCATTTTCTACGATTTATCACTCCAAATTGTTTCCAAATATATATGTTACAGCTAAAGTAATGAATAAGGATATTATGTATACTATCCAGCTATTATAAATAATATCAACTCAATTTGGATAAAGTAATAATTGACACAGAATTATTAAAATTATCTAGCTATTATAAATAATATTCAGCTATTTTATATAATATCTTGCAAGACTTGGATAAAGTAACAAAACAAGGACTTATGTTTAACTGATCACCAGATATTGCAAAATATAACGTCAAATAAACAGTTTATACCACCCAAAAACATATTTAGTTACTTCTGCAACGGCTTCGGCGCTGCGGGAAGTGCAGCCCCATCGCCCTTGCGTAGCAAATCCCAGGCACCCACGCTCACCTCCGCAGCTTCGGCTTGCTAGTCGCCTTCGGCGACCTGCCTCATCCGCTACGGCTCGCACGGGTGCCTGCGATTTGCTACGGCGGGCGGGGGCTGCTCTCCCTTCGCGCCTACGTCTTTATAAAATTACTCCAGGGGCAGGGCAGACAAAACTACGTGGTCTGTTAAATGAAACTTGGCATGATTTAAGTTAATACTGCTGAATAACTTATAGGATACTTTTCATCCCGAAATTCAGTACGGTTCAGAAAGTTTAAATGTGTGAAAACTTAGCTGTAATTTATTAACGGGTAGTTCGATTTCACTCATTCTTTTTTTGTTAGAAAGAAGATACTTTAAAAATTACGGCATTTCAAATGTACATAAATAATTGTTATGTTGTTATTTTTGAAAAGAGCAACCGCCGAGTTTCTTACTGGTTCTTCTCGGCTGGAACAGCATTCCGAACCAGTACTTATTTCCTGAGGTGTTTCCGGAGAAATTACAACAGTTATGCTTATAATGTTTCTATCATCAGCTTTGGCACGGTCTACATCAGAAATTTTAGGCTAGGTTAGGTTAGGTTAGGATAGGGTAGTTTAGATTACGAGATCGTGGTGATCACGCCACACCACAAAGGAATGAGATGCGGAAGGGGAAGCAAGTCAGGCCGTATTTATCATTTTGACCAACGTTCACCTGCTATTATGAATAATGTCTGGTTTGACATGATATTATGAATAATATCTGGACCATTTAGATATTATTTATATTTGCCTGTCATTATGAATAAAAGCTAATTAATTACTTTGGCTGTAACATATAAATTGCATACATTTTCGTATTCGCCTTTTGAATCCCTTTATTTTCATACCCCACTCGAGGGTCTTGAAGAAAAATTTTTTTTTTCAACTCGCACATTAAAACGCATAAAGTCCACCATTTTGATTTTTATTTAAATTTAAGTACCCAGTGACACCCGCGTCATCAAGACAAATCTAATGACGTATCATTTATCAAGATCCGTTGAGCCGTTGATTAGTTACAAGCGGACATAGGAATGGACATACATACACACAGGTGAAACACATCCCGCCAAAACTCATTTTCCTACCTACTACTTACGAGTGATTACGTTCAGAGGGTTATTCTCTAACTGAGTTACCAACTCCATATATGTAAACTAGTACGGCGCGTGGGTGCGCGGCCCGCAAGCGGACCGCGAGGATTCGAGTAGTTTTTGTTTGAGCACGTCCCACCTATCTTCAATACCCTCGCCGTGCTCTTCATCCGTCTCCAAAGTCTTCGATCATCAGCTCTTTCCGTATTTTTCCTCCGCATGAATTTTTGTTTTCTACACGAAACCATCAAAAATTTTTTTTGTGTAGAAAAATAAATTCCGCCATCTTGTTTTTTAGTTCTTGATCATATTTTTCAAAGAAACCACTCTTCCATCTTTTATACTTGGTGAGATAGACACCGACGAAATTTGTATAGCCGCCATCTTGAATCCGCCATTTTGGTTTTTTTTTTCACCTCAGTGCCAATTGGATGAGGTTCTGAGTATTTTTTGTTTGAGCAGCCCCCATCTATCTACAAAACTCTGCCCGGGCTCATCAATCATCTTCCAAACCCTCAATCATCATGTCTTCCCATATTTTTCTTTGAGATTTCTCCAAAGAACCGCATCAATCGCCTTGCATACCTAGTTCACAACTTTATACTCTCTCTCAATATTCGCCATACATTTTCTATGGAAAAATAAAGTCCGCCATTTTGAATTTTTTTTGTATTCATCGAGTAGACCTTTGGATCCTGATCATGTTTTGCTAAGAAACAACTCTTTCATCTTTTATACCCTTCGAGATGGACACCGACGAAATTTGTATGGCGGCCATCTTTTTTTCGCCATTTTGAATTTTTTTTCGGCTCACTGCCAATTGGATGACGTTTCGAGTGACATTTGTTCGAGCACCCCCCACCTATCTTCAATACCTTAAGCGTGCTCTTCAACCGTCTCCGAAATCCTCAATCATCAGCTCTCTCCATATTTTTCCTCTTAATGAATTTTTGTCCTCTATACGAAACCATTTGTGAAAAAAAAATTTTTCATACAAAATTTTACAGGAGAGGCGATGAATGAGTCAGTGAATCAGAACGAACAGCTATATATATATTAACTAGTATGGCGCGTGGGTGCGCGGCCCGCAAGCGGACCGCGAGGATTCGAGTAGTTTTTGTTTGAGCACGTCCCACCTATCTTCAATACCCTCGCCGTGCTCTTCATCCGTCTCCAAAATCTTCCATCATCAGCTCTTTCCGTATTTTTCCATCAATAATTTTTTTTTGTGTAGAAAAATAAATTCCGCCATCTTGTTTTTTTCTGTTCATCAAGTAGACTTTTAGGTCTTGATCATCTTTTTCCCAGAAACCACTCTTCCATCTTTTATGCTTGGTGAGATAGACTCTGACGAAATTTGTATAGCCGCCATCTTGAATCCGCCATTTTGTTTTTTTTCAGCTCAGTGCCAATTGGATGAGGTTTTGAGTAATTTTTGTTTGAGCACCTCCCATCTATCTAACATACCCTGCCCGGGCTCCTCATCCATCTTCCAAACCTTCAATCATCATGTCTTTCCATATTTTTCTTTGAGAGTTCTCCAAAGAATCGCATCAAAGCCTTGCATAGTTTACAACTTGTAGTCTCTTCAATATTCGCCATACATTTTCTATGGAAAAATAAATTCCGCCATTTTGATTTTTTTTTCAATTCATCAAGTAGACCTTTGGATCCTCATCATCTTTTGCGAAGAAACTATTCTTCCATCTTTTATACCCTCCGAGATGGAGACCGACGAAATTTGTATGGCGGCCATCTTTTTTTCGCCATTTTGAATTTTTTTTCAGCTCACTGCCAATTGGATGACGTTTTGAGTGACATTTGCTCGAGCACCCCCCACCTATCTTCAATACCTTAAGCGTGCCCCTCACCCATCTCCGAAATCCTCAATCATCAGCTCTCTCCATATTTTTCCTCTTAATGAATTTTTGTCCTCTATACGACACCATTATTGAAAAAAAAATTTTTCATACAAAATTGTTCAGGAGAGGTGATCAATGAGTCAGTGACCCAATCAGCACGAGCAGCTATATATATATTAACTAGTAGGGCGCTTGGCTGCGCGGCCCGCTAAAGCGGACCGCGGGGATTTCAGTATTATTTTTGTTTCAGCAGCCTCCACCTTCTTCTATCATTTTCAGCATCTTTAACCCTGGGCGTGCTCCTCATCCATCTTCCAAACCCTCGATCATCATCACTCTCTAATTTTTTTTCTCCGAATCATTTGCCAGAAGGAGAGTTCTTCCATAAAAACAAATTTTGAAAAGGAACCGTATCAAAGTCTTGTATAGTTTCCAAACTTATAGTCTCTTCAATATTCGCCATATATTTTGTGTGAAAAAAATAAATTTTGCCATCTTGTTTTTTTCCTGTTCATTTAGTAGATTTTTAGTTCTTGATTATATTTTTCTAAGAAACTACTCTTCCATCTTTTATGCTTGGTGAGATAGACACCGACGAAATTTGTATAGCCGCCATCTTGAATCCGCCATTTTGTTTTTTTTTCAGCTCAGTGCCAATTGGATGACGTTTTGAGTAATTTTTGTTTGAGCACCTCCTATCTATCTACAATACCATGCCCGGGCTCCTCATCCATCTTCCAAACCCTCAATCATCATGTCTTCCCATATTTTCTTTGAGAGTTCTCCAAAGAACCGCATTAAAGCCTTGCATAGTTTACAACTTGTAGTCTCTTCAATATTCGCCATACATTTTCTATGGAAAAATAAATTCCGCCATTTTGAATTTTTTTTCAATTCATCAATTAAACCTTCGAACCCTGATCATCTTTTGTGAACAAACCACTCTTCCATCTTTTATACCCTCCGAGATGGACACCGACGAAATTTGTATGGCGGCCATCTTTTTTTCGCCATTTTGAATTTTTTTTCAACTGACAGCCAATTGGATGACGTTTCGAGTGACATTTGCTCGAGCACCCCCCACCTATCTTCAATACCTTAAGCGTGCCCATCGCTCGTCTTTGAAATCCTCAATCATCAGCTCTCTCCATATTTTTGTTCCGAATGAATTTTTGTCCTCTATACGAAACCATTAGTGAAAAAAAAATTTTTCATACAAAATTTTACAGGAGGGGTGATCAATCAGTGAGTCAGTCAATGAATCAGCACGAGCAGCTATATATATATTAACTAGTATGGCGCGTGGGTGCGCGGCCCGCTAAAGCGGACCGCGAGGTTTTGTTTTCGGGTATTTTTTGTTTGAGCAGCCTCCACCTATCTTCATCCATCTTCCAAACCCTCGATCTCCATATTTTTCTCCGAATCATTTGTCAGTTCTTCCATAAAATCAAATTTTTAATAGAAACTGTATCAAAGTCTTACATAGTTCCCAACTTGTATTAACTTCAATAAGTATTCATCGTATGTGTTGTATAGATAAATAAATTCCGTCATCTTGGTTTTTTTCTATTTATCAAGAAAACCACGTCTTGATGATCTTTTGCCTAAAAACCACTCTTCCATCTTTGATAATCAGTAATATAGGCACCGACGAAATTTGTATGACCGCCATCTTGAATCCGCCATTTAGGACTTTTTTTTCAGCTCACTGCTAATTGGATGAGGTTTCGAGTAACTTTTGTTTGAGCACCTCCTACCTATCGTCAACACCCTAGCCGTGCTCTTCACCCGTCTCCAAAATCTTCAATCATCAGCTTTCTCCATATTTTTCCTCCGCATGAATTATTGTCTTCTATACAAAACCATCACTAAAAAAACTTTGTATGAAAACATAATTCCGCCATCTTGATTTTTTTCTATTCATCAAGTAGATCTTTAGTTCTTGATCATATTTTTCAAAGAAACTACTCTTCCATGTTTTATACTTGGTGAGATAGACACCGACGAAATTTTTATAGCCGCCATCTTGAATCCGCCATTTTGGTATTTTTTTTAGATCACTGCCAATTGGATGAGGTTTCGAGTAGTTTTTGATTGAGCATCTCTCACCTATCTTCAATACCCTGCCCGTGCTCCTCACCCGTCTCCAAAATCTTCAAGCATCAGCTCTCTTCATATTTTTCCTCCGCACAAATTTTTGTCTTCTATACGAAACCATCACTAAAAAAAAACTTTTTGTGTGAAAACATAAATTCCGCCATCTTGATTTTTTTTCTGTTCATGAAGTAGATTTTTAGTTCTTGATCATATTTTTCTAAGAATCTACTCTTCTTTATTTTATACTTGGTGAGATAGACACCGACGAAATTTGTATAGCTGCCATCTTGAATCCGCCATTTTGTTTTTTTTTCAGTTCAGTGCCAATTGCATAAGGGTCCGATTATTTTTTGTTTGAGCAACTACCACCTATCTACAATACCATGCCCGGGCTCCTCAATCATCTTCCAAACCCTCAATCATCATGTCTTCCCATATTTTTCTTCGAAAATTCTCCAAAGAACTGCATTAAAGCCTTGTATAGTTCACAACTTGTAGTCTCTTCAATATTCGCCATACATTTTCTATGGAAAAATAAATTCAGCCATTTTGAATTTTTTTTCTATTCATCGAGTAGATCTTTCGATTCTAATCATCTTTTGCGGAGAAACCACTCTTCCATCTTGTATACCCTTCGAGATCGAGATCGACGAAATTTGTATGGCGGCCATCTTTTTTTCGCTATTTTGAATTTTTTTTCAGCTCACTGCCAATTGGATGACGTTTCGAGTGACATTTCCTCGAGCACCCCTCACCTATCTTCAATACCTTAAGCGTGCCCGTCGCTCGTCTCTGAAATCCTCAATCATCAGCTCTCTCCATATTTTTGTTCCGAATGAATTTTTGTCCTCTATACGAAACCATTAGTGAAAAAAAAATTTTTCATACAAAATTTTACAGGAGGGGTGATCAATCAGTGAGTCAGTCAATGAATCAGCACGAGCAGCTATATATATATTAACTAGTGTTGCGCTCGGTGCGCGAGCTGCAAGCAGCTCGCGGGCCTTGTAGTCTCTTCAATATTCATAAAATAAAGAAATGGGAGGCCATACCAA
This sequence comes from Melanargia galathea, assembly GCA_920104075.1. Lineage (NCBI taxonomy): Eukaryota > Metazoa > Arthropoda > Insecta > Lepidoptera > Nymphalidae > Melanargia > Melanargia galathea. The sequence continues at coordinate 22,338,610 of OV049869.1, read as the reverse complement.
ATACCAGAATATTCTGGAGAGTCTCTTGAAAGATAGAAAGAAATATTGAAATCACGTTTCGTATATTTTCTGAAAGGACACTAATGAGTTCTATGCATGCGTTTAGTGGAAAAAAAAGATCTATACAAAAACGTTCCGGAGAGCCATTTGAAAATTAAAAAGAAATTTTGTATGGACACGAAATTTTTTTGTTCCGTAGCTATCTTTTTTTTACTGGCTCACCAAAGGGCCTAAGGTCTTGAACATTTTTAGTTTCAGAAACATGCCTCTATGATTGATAGTTTTTGAGGGCCGTTAGGGTACTCTGGTAATTTTTCTACATTCACTACGTTTTGTATTTTTTGTGAAAAAATCTTTTAAGTTCTATTTACTTATACGTGTAGTGGGGGGAAAAAGTTTCATACAAAAATGTCTAAGAGAGCCTCTTAAAAAGAACCCAAAAAATTGTATGGCGAGAATTTTTTTTGTTCGGCGGCCATCTTTTTTTTACCCATTCACCCAATGACACAAGGTCTTTAACAACATTTGTTTGGGACCATGCCTGTATGACTGGTAGTTTTGGAGGATCCATGAGGTACTCTGGTAAATTTTCCACATTCATGACATTTTATAATTTTCTGAAGGAAGACCTATAAGTTCTACGCACATAAGTAGTGAAGGGAAAAAAGTTCCATACAAAATTGTTCTGGAGAGTCTCTTGAAATAGAAAGAAATATTGGTATCACGTTTTGTATCTTTTCTGAAAGGACACTAATGAGTTCTATGCATGCGTTTAGTGGGAAAAAAAAGATTATACAAAAATGTTCTGGAGAGCCACTTGAAAATTAAAAAGAAATTTTGTATGGACACGAATTTTTTTGTTCCGTAGCTATCTTTTTTTTACTGGCTCACCAAAGGGCCTAAGGTCTTGAACATTTTTAGTTTCAGGACCATGCCTCTACGATTGATAGTTTTTGAGGGCCGTTAGGGTACTCTGGTAATTTTTCCTCATTCCCTACGTTGTCTTTTTTGTGAAAAAAAAATCTTTAAGTTCTATTTACTTATACGTGTATGGGGGGGAAAAGTTTCATTCAAAAATGTCTAAGAGAGCCTTTTAAAAAGAACCCAAAAATTTATATGGAGAAAATTTTTTTTTTCGGCGGCCATCTTTTTTTTTTTACCCGTTCACCCAATAGCCCAAGGTCTTAAACCATATTTGTTTGGGACCATGCCTGTATGACTGTTAGTTTTGGAGGACCCGTGAGGTACTCTGGTAAATTTTCCACAATCATGACGTTTTAGAATTTTCTTGAAGGAAGACCCATAAGTTCGACATATGTAAATAGTTAAGGGAAAAGGTTCCATACAAAATTGTTCTGGAGAGCCTTTTGAAAAGAACCCAAAAAAATTTGTATGGAGAGAAATTTTTTTGTTCGGCGGCCATCTTTTTTTTACCGGTTCACCTAATGGCCCAAGGTCTTTAATAACATTTGTTTCGGACCATCTCTGTATGACTGGTAGTTTTGGAGGACCCATGAGGTACTCTGGTAAATTTTCCACATTCATGACGTTTCATAATTTTCTGAAGGAAGACCTATAAATTCTACGCACATAAATAGTGAAGGGAAAAAAGTTTCATACAAAATTGTTCTGGAGAGCCTCTTGAAAGCGGACCGCGGGGATTTCAGTATTATTTTTGTTTTAGCAGCCTCCACCTTCTTCTATCATTTTCAGCATCTTTAACCCTGGCCGTGCTCCTCATCCATCTTCCAAACCCTCGATCATCATCACTCTCCAAATTTTTTTCTCCGAATCATTTTCCAGAAGGAGAGTTCTTATATCTTATTAAAACAAAGTCTTGTATAGTTTCCCAACTTATACGGCCTGTTTCACCACCTTCTGATATGTATTAGATAGCTATCTACAACTTCTGTCTTTGTCACTTGACATAAAGTAAGAAAGTGACAAAACTTACGTTTAGGCTATCCGACACTTATCAGGTGGTGAAACAGGCCGATAGTCTCTTCAATATTCGCCATTGTATATTTTGTGTGAAAAAAATAAATTTTGCCATCTTGATTTTTTTTCTGTTCATCAAATTGTAGATCTTTAGTTCTTGATCATCTTCTGCCAAGAAATCACTCTTCCATCTTTTATACTTGGTGAGATAGACACCGACGAAATTTGTATAGCCGCCATCTTGAATCCGCCATTTTGTTTTTTTTTCAGCTCAGTGCCAATTGGATGAGGTTTTGAGTAATTTTTGTTTGAGCACCTCCCATCTATCTGCGATACCCTGCCCGGGCTCCTCAACCATCTTCCAAACCCTCAATCATCATGTCTTCCCATATTTTTCATTGAGAGTTCTCCAAAGAACCGCATCAAAGCCTTGCATAGTTTACAACTTGTAGTCTCTTCAATATTCGTCATACATTTTCTATGGAAAAATAAATTCCACCATTTTGAATTTTTTTTCTATTCATCGGGTAGACCTTTGGATCCTGATCATCTTTTGCGAAGAAACCACTCTTCCATCTTTTATACCCTTCGAGATGGACACCGACGAAATTTGTATGGCGGCCATCTTTTTTTCGCCATTTTGAATTTTTTTTCAGCTCACTGCCAATTGGATGACGTTTCGAGTGACATTTGTTCGAGCACCCTCCACCTATCTTCAATACCTTAAGCGTGCTCTTCACCAGTCTTCGAAATCCTCAATCATCAGCTCTCTCCATATTTTTGTTCCGAATGAATTTTTGTCCTCTATACGAAACCATTAGTGAAAAAAAAAATTTTCATACAAAATTTTACAGGAGGGGTGATCAATCAGTGAGTCAGTCAATGAATCAGCACGAGCAGCTATATATATATTAATGATAGCCACCGAATAAGTTCAATTTACATTGGTGCTTTACTGTGTGAAATATAAACAGTGATTTAATTTCACACAATAAAGCAGCAATGTATATCGAACTAATTCGGTGGCTTTCATTTACTGTTGGTAACTAAGTTAGAGAATACCTCCACTGAACTAGGCGCAATCTGAAAACAGGAGCAAAGTGTGGCAGAGAGAGTCGATTTACATGGAATTCATCTTCAATCAATTTTCTTTGATGATTATCTAAATTAGCGACACTTAACAGAGCTGCTTAACTAAACCGACGGACATTGGGGTCCCAAGGTGCTTGAATGGTGACCTCGCACCGTAAAACGCAGAATAGAATAGAATAGAAAAGTTTTTTATTCAAATAAACTTTTACAAGTACTTTTGAATAGTCAAGTGAATCTACCAGCAGTGTTGGCAGACCCCCCACTAGGTGGACCGACGACATCAAGAAAGTTGCAGGAAGCTGCTGGATACAAGCGGCGCAAAACCGCAGTGTGTGGAAGTCCCTACAAGAGACCTATGTCCATTGTCCAGCAGTGGAACGTCTAACGGTTGATGACGACGAACAGAACTGCATTCGGGCGTTCAAAACCGTGGAAAACGACGATCTACAGCGGCCGCACTTCGCAATGACACGAATCAGATGAGGCTGAAGCCAGTGTGTACAGTGTGTTACCTATAAGGGCACCCGTCAACTTGACCAGCGAGTACGTGAAGAGCAGCGAGGTGGGCAGGTACAGTACAGTCGCCAGCAGCAGCGCAGGTATCGGCGGAAACACTTGCCTCAGCCGGTCGAAGGGGACCTGGAGATAATAAAAACCGGTCAAGAGCGAGTCAGACTCGCGCACCGAGGGTTCCGTACTCCAGAAGTATAAGTACAATCTGTTTTTCATTAGTTAGTTTTAAAAGGTAGGTGCTAATTAAGCAAGGCCTCTAAATTGTATGAGCAATCATACAACTCAGAGGTCTATCCTAATTAGCTCAACTATGTATGTATGAGGACATCCTTTAATTTCCAACTTCATTTAGTTTTTGGAATTTTTCCTTTATTTGTGCTGTAAGACCTGGCTTTTTGCCAAATTTCGTAATTCTATAGGTTAACTGGAACTACCATTTAGATTTTCGACCCAAAACCTATAGGGTACTTCCGGTTGACCTACATTTGTCAATTTTGGTTAAAAGCAAGGTCTTACAGATCAAGTAAAGGGAAAATTCCGAAAAATAAAAAAAGTTGAAAATTAAGGTAAATTTTGGTACTTACAAGTTTTCGTGAAAATCTAAATTTGCTCATATCTTTTTATTGTGTGGACTCAGGACCTTAATTTTTATACACCTAATAGGGACCATAGACCTTAGTATCTGGTATAAATTTCAACTTGCTAGGTCCACCCGTTCCTGAGAAAATCGGTGGTGACACACGGACAGACAGACGGACAGACGGACAAGAAAGTGATCTTATAAGGGTTCCTTTTTTACCTTTTGAGGTACGGAACCCTAAAAACAAATTATTTACAGCACTACGCCACGGCAAGCGGTAAAGGAGAATGCCCAAAAATCTATGGGCGTGTAACCCAGTCGTTTACAAGCGTGTTGTATGCAGCATTTATTGCAGGTTTATTCCTGATAACCAAACACACCATTTTAATACCTCTAGGACTTGTAGTTTTAAATAAATCTAAGTTTAAGTTTGAAAAAGATTCTAGGTTATGTGTAGTTTATAATTGTTCAAGTAGTAAGGAAAGCCGTGTATCTTTCCTGCCGATTTGAACTATTTGTTTGGCGCGCACTATACTTAACATACGGTCTGTCCAACGATATCCAATACAAAAACAATAAACCAAATTAATATTGGTCTCCGCTGTGCTACAATAAACATTCAAAATGTAAACAGAGTAGACGTCACTAGCGTCACACACAACTAAAACAATGACATGTCACATTGACATCTTGAAATAAGTTTCGTTACACAAAATCAAAAAGGTTTTAGTAATTATATTATATTCCATTGCACAAAACGTAACGAAATTATAACAATATTATAAAAAATATATATATTAATTATTACTTATTTACTTTAAGCATATATTGTACGATTTACAACAAATAACAAATAAAATAATGTATTTAAATAATTAATATCCGTTCTATTTTAAATGATTTTTTTTTTTAAATAACAAACCTCTTTTTATTTGGGCATGTACCTATGCGTAGAATGTAATGCAAATGGCCGTCAGACTTAAACGGGAAGTTGAAAAGACGGTGTAATTCCTTTTTTATTACATTTTTTTATCGTGAAGTGTAGCATTAATAATTATTAATTTTCAAATTGTCATATATTCGTAAGATAATTTTTAATAAATTACATTTTGTGTAAATGTTTGGGTCAGGGGTGGTCGTTCTCCTTTTAGCAGTATTTAGTAAATTAAAGCAGTATTTCCAATAGTGCCATAATATCAGTTCCTTTATCATGGACTAGGAAACACCTATCATTTGGTTAATTTTATCTTAATTTAATTCTATATCTCATACAAAAATCGGATACAAGCATACATAGATACATACACACATACTGATAAAATCATAACCCTTCCTTTGGGCTCTGCCGTAATCGGGTAAAAATTCGAATTCAAAAGGGGGTAAAATCGAAATGAACGTGACATAGCGAACCTTATGATGCATTCCGTGTATCAGAAAGTGTAGTCGTATGAGTGTGAGCGAGGAGCCGGGGTCGTAGTGGAACACCCACCGGTGCAGCGAGTACTCCAGCAGCGTCCACAGGAACAAACCGAACACCATGTGGCCCGCGAACTCCAGCCCTGATATACCGGCCTCCTCGCACCAATCTGTAAACATAGACAAGTAAGTCAATTATTATTTCTGTGATACCATCTTATGGTTGGTATCAAGGGCGTCGCCAAGGGGGGTAGGAGAGGGCAGCTGCCCCCCTAGATGTTTGAAAAAATATAGCCAAATACAACCACAGTCACTTGACTTATAAAATTAATAAGTCCTGTCAAGAGCTACGCTTGATTTATAGCTTCCTAACCTTTCGACTGAACCTAAAATTCATACTTTTCCCGTCCTCCATATATCAACTGCCCCCCCCCCCCTTGCCCATCAGCTGGCAACGCTCTTGGTACCCTATCGTAACACTACAGAATGAAGGATTAATTAAATAAGTAAATAACAAAAGCGACACGATATTTGGTCACGAATCACGATAAACAAACTCATTAAAATTTACTTACGTTACATTTTACTGAAGCAATAAAATTATTGATCTTATTGGTTTTTAACCCCCGACGCAAAAACGACGGGGTGTTATAAGTTTGACGTGTCTGTGCGTGTGTGTGTGTGTGTCTGTCTGTGTGTGTGTGTGTGTGTGTCTGTCTGTTCCCCTGTGGCGCTCAAACGGGTGGACCGATTTGTGTGAACGGGTGGTCGAGAGTGTTGTTAGCTATGTTTGATGAAAATCGGTCCAAGATGGCCGCTAAGCCTCAAACTCACCCTCGCAATAGACGTGGTCGCGGAACTGCAAGACGCCCATGCACACGATGATGGGTATCCAGAACATGGGCACGACGTACCACGGCGTGAAGGTGAGGCTCTCCAGCACGGGGCTGGCGAAGAGCCGGCACTGGCGGCACACGGCGCTGTTCACCCACTTGCCGTAGTGCGGCGCGATCCGGGCCAGCTGCGCCAGGAGCGGCTTCGACCAGTCTAGTCTGCTCTGGAACAGATCATACGGAATCATTTATACTGATCACGCGGAACTGCTCGAATCTCTAAGATATTTAAAGATTCACCTAACCTAAAAGTTATACCTATTGGAAAAAAGTCAGTTCATTTTGGCTGTCTCTATTTACTAATCCATTGTAAGTATTTGTACCTATTTATAACTGCCTCGTTGGTCTAGTGGTTAGCATATTCGAATGCAGATCTCGAGGTCCCGGATTCGATTCTCGGGTCGGGCAAATATTTGTCAGGTATTGGGTTTTCTGTCAAGAAATTCTCAGTGCCAGCCCGGAGTTGGTAGTTGGCGGTTATTATCACTATCATGTGACAATAGCCGTTAAAGCCCGCCAACCCGCATTGGAGCAGCGTGGCGGGTCTATGCTCTAATCCCTCTCTCCTATGAGAGAGGAAGCCTGTGCCCAGCAGTGGGACGTTAAAAAGGCTGTAATGGTGATGGTATAAAGCACTAGTTCCCAACCAGTGGTCCGTAGGAGTCAAAATATGGTCCGCGAACGATTTCAAAGAACGAACAACAAAGAAGGCAAAAGTAGGCCCTGATCAAGAAAAGGTTGGGAACCACTGAAAGGGAATGCCTGCGACCTGCCGTCGTCAGGCGGGTGATCAGTCCTATAAGGACCATTTCACGCAGTTCGCTTACGCGGGAGAATCAAGGAACTCGTTGTTAACCCAAGAAAACCCCTACAAATGATGTTCCTATACATAGCGCTGTTAAAATGAAAAACTGCCCTCAGCAATGAAGAATACGACGCAACCTTAATAATAATAAGTAATATTTTTTAAGAAAAAGATCTGATTTTCGGACTTTTAAATTATTATTATTGTGTGTGCGTGTGTCTGTTCCACCGTAGCGCTCAAACGAGTGAACCGATTTGATTGCGGGTTTTTTTTTGAAAGGTGAATTAGTCGGGAGTGTTCTGAGCTATGTTCGATGAAAATCGGTCCAAGATGGCCGCCACCACAAAATGGCGGATTACATATTTTTTCACAAGTCCCTCAGTAATCAAATGAAAGGACTTGACTAGTAGAATAGCACTATGCAAATCCAAGATGGCCGCCACCCCAAAATGGCGAATGTCGGGGGTTTTTAAATGTTTAATTTATTTCTTCTATAAATGTAGTTCGACTTTGGATCAATGTTTTCTGCTTGCGTCTCCCCAGGAGCAGGCCAGCTGATGTTGATGTTCGGAGAGCACGAACGACCTTCGGCCACGAACGCCGAACTCCGACGGACAAAATGTCGATAATTAAACGCTGAGTATAAGGAGCGAAATTCAGCGGATCGTTAAATAACACTCACTTAACAAGACACGCGCTTGTAGTATTTACTCGTACATTCTCGTACTGAAGAGCGATGGAGCGTGGCAAATCCAGAACCATTTTTAGGGTTCCGTACCCAAAGGGTAACAACGGAGCCCTATTAATGTCACTCTGTTGTCAGTCTGTCCGTCTGCCGGCCACAGGTCTCTAGCTCGTAGACGAAATTAGTTACAAACGTGAAATTTTGGTATTTGGTGTAAAACGTTGACCCGAAACCAAATATTGAATTAGAAATTGAATTAAATTATTTTTCAGGGAGGCTCCCACTTCCCAGACATGAAAAAGGAGCCGGAAAAAAAATCTCTTACCCTAGCTTGTGGGGTTTGTTGGGGTTACCCTAGATTGTTTAGAATTCATTAAGCAGAGTACAAATATATTTAAAAAAATAAGGAGATGGGGGACCATCAAAGTTGTCAGTTTTAGACCATTTTTGTGACGGAGGCTATCTCAGAAACTAAACCAGTTAGGAATATGAATAGGGGTGTAAGTGGCCCAAATTCCATCTATATGGCCAAAGTCAACCTCCCCTGCACGCGGTGCACCCTGCCAATATGCTAACGAGGCCCTGACGCTCTCAGTCCCCTCTACGGATCGTTGTGCCTGATACCACACAACTTAATCTGAATGGTATCACCGCTTTGTGGTAGGATTCTACCCCGAATCCACCTGGCTAGCGACCACACTTCAGCCGTAATCTGCCGCAAAGCATCCGTGTGTTCCGGCAGCGAGCTGAAGAGCCAGTCCCCTTCCTCAAAAGCCGGCAACGCATTAGTGGTTCCTCAGGTGCTGCTAATGTTCATGGGCGGCGGTAATCACTTAACATCAGGTGACCCGCTTGCTCGGTTGCCCGCTATTCCTATAAAAAAAAATGAAACTTCGGTATGTTATGTACTATATACTGTATTTAAATAACAAATATAGTATAGCTATAATAGATTGTAAGTTGTAACCAAAACAAACGAACATTTTTTGGGTTTTTCTTTCACGGTTTGTTGCGATGAAATGAAATATTTCTTACACCCAAAATATTCCCAAGTTGTTCGTAATTATGTACGGAACCCTAAAAGAGCGAGTCCCGACACTCACTTGGTTGGTTTTTCCTAAATATAATAATATGTAACTCGATACGGACATTTTTTGTGATGATTGTTCGTTGTTAAAGTTTGCTTTACCGTAAACCCGGCGCGGCGGAGAAACGTGCATCAAGATTAAGGGACCTTTCAGATAGACCGGCGCGGAGAGCAGAGCAAATTTTAATCGCATTTAAAATAGAATCTTAAAGACATTGAAATAAGCTTTATTTTTACATTTTATCTCTTTTATGATAAGAGGATGCTCGAGGATGCTCCCAATACGCTCTGTGTGAAATATTAAGAGCAGCCGGTCGGCTGCTCCATGCTCGTGCTCTTTCGCGCTCGAGCATCCGACCGGCTCCGTTCGCGTGCTCTTTCATGCTCGCACAGCCGACCGTAGGCCGAATTGCTCTGCCGTCCGGTCCAAGAGCGTACGCTCGGCTCCGAACGCATCCGCGTGTCCGTTCACACAGACCGGCGCGGAGAGCCGAGCAAATTTGAACGGCCGGTCTGTGTGAACGGTCCCTTTAAACTTCCTAAAGCCGCTCTTATCGCCTTATCACTAATAAGTAATACCTAACACATTTATATCCTTATCCTTGATTAACTATAATATCACCAGATAATCTCTAATTCCTTACTAATAATATGAGGCATGAATGTTAATTGTTTGTTTGTTTGTCTTTCAATCACTCTGCAACAGAGGTGATCGCCGTAATTTTTGTGGACCAGAGTAACATAGGGTAGTTATGTCTTATATTCCGAAACAATTTAGAGAGTTGCTGCAGGATTTTTATAAACTACCTACAAGGCAAAATCTAGTCTTTAATAAAAGTTACCTTCATAAGTTTTTTTTTCCACAACATTCCATAGGTCTGGTGGTCTGTCTTTTCACTGGTGAGTTAAAAAAATAATAAATAGGCTAATTTATTTAAGACTTATTTTATTTTCGTATTCAGAATGTAGAGAACGTTAACTTTACGGAGTAGTTACGGATGAAGTTCGCACTCCGCTGATGAGCGATGTCGACAGTCGACACTGCCCTAAGCCCTCATACGCATTAGCGGTCAACCGCGTACGCGGCTGACCGCGCGACTAGCCGCTTTTATATTTTTATATGCAACCGCTCATTTTGTACGCACTAAACCGCGACGAAATTCTATGAAGAGGCTAGCCGCGCGGTTAGCCGCGCACGCGGTTGACCGCTAATGCGTATGAGGTCTAAGTCAGGGGGCCTACTCTCCTCTCAAACGAAACTTCGCAAACGAACGAAATTTAAACGAAGTTTCGTTAGCACCTCTATTCCGTCCTCTGTGCCTCTACTATCTATTTTGTTTTCGGATCCGCAGACGAAGTACGGATCCATAGACAATTTTCGTGAACGATTGGAATGAACGATTTTGTGTGGGTCTAATAACCGACTCATTTGAAGAGTACTATTTAATGCCAAAAATGAGAGCTTATGTGTCCGGTGCCAAGAGTTGTTGAGAGATCAAACGATTGGTGGCAACAATCGTTTCATCCCAGCTCCTTTGCCCATCATTATTAGTCCATAGTTATACTTCCGATGCTGCCAGGTATCATAAATTAGCACTATTAATAACATTATTCTATCCGATAGAATAGTGCAAATAATAAACCTGGGACACACTAAGGTAACACTAGGTAAAAAGGTAGATCGAGAAAAACGTCAATTGCTGAATCCAACTCGGCTAAGTAGTGCTCTGGTTCTGCAGCTCTGAGACTTATTCGCTAACTATTGGGCCTCATAGAGTTTCCTCATGGAGGTGGGCGATCGAGAGAGCTACTTATGCTAGGAGTTTCTTTGCGTGATCAAAATATCAGAAATCCGTAAGTAAAGAACCCGAGTCACCGATATAGCCCAAAGAACTCTTTGGGCTATGTCGGTGACACGGCTCGAAACTTAATTGGATTGCTCAAGGTGCTGGGTTGGAGTCCTAGTACATGGAAAGTGAACAGGACCAGTGTTGGCAAACCCCCCACTGTTGCAATGGTGTTGGACCATCGACACCAGTCGCACGGAGCCGCTGTCCGCAAGTCCGCTGCGCGTAGCAGTGCCCACAAGAAGATGATGACATGCCCGCCCATCAGGATAAGCAACTTTCCTCTTTCAAGAACGGTCTGCCAACTTTCAGGTGACTTAATGGATAAGGCCCACATTTCAACTGATAGTGAAACCCGCAGATACACGTACACGTAGACACTCACGCCCTTTAGATTAGATTGTTTCTGTTAACACATAAAAGATAGATAATCGATATTTGGTCACGCGCTTATCGATACTGACGAATTGCTTCACCGAAAAGATAACGCAGGTGCGCTGTTGGTTTGTGACTTGTGAATTGTGATACGGAATGACGATTCCGGAGAATTATTCACAACTAGCTGACCCCCGCGACTTCGTCCGCGTGGTTATATAGGTTTATATATAGGATCGGATAATCCTTTTTTGTACCTAAACTAAATGTAGCCTAAGTTACTCCTTGTAACATCACCTATCTGCCATTGAAAGTTTCTTCAAAATCGAGCCAGCCGTTTCGGAGTTTAGCTGGAGCAAATTGACAGGCCGACAAACATAAATTTAAACGCACGCCAGTTTAAAATAAGCCATACGTACAAAAATCCGGGTCCCAAGTTATTTGAACCCAATAAATGTCTGCCATTTCGAAACTAAACAACCTATGACCTTGAAATATTTCCAGGACAATATATAAAGTACTACCTTTCTAACAAAATAAGAATAAGTGAAATCGAACAACGCGTTAATGAATTACAGCTAAATACGCGTTTTAACTTCCATCCCCTCTCCCAAGGGAACCGTGCTGAGTTTCGGGATAAAAAGTATCCTATGTCCTACCTCGGAGTATAAACTCAAATCGTACCAAGTTTCATTCGAATCCATTCAGTAGTTTCGGCGTGATGCGCGGCCAAGATACAGACAGACAGACAGACAGACAGACAGACAAAAATGAAACAAGCTATAATTTAAAAATTAAAAAACCCGACTGCCATGCTATAAAACGAACTAAAAAATTAATAAACTACCACCGTACCACTTACAGTGTAGAACTTGTTATTTATTTTGTTTTTCATGATTTGTCACTCCAAACTGATTTAAAATATATAGATTGTATACATTTTCGTACTGGCCTTTTAAAGCCCTTTATTTTGATACCCCACTCGAGGGTCTTGAGGGAAAAAAAATTTTTCAGCTCGCACATTAAAGTGCATAAAATCCGCCATTTTGAATTTTTATTAATTTTATGTACCCAATAACATTTGCGCTGTTAAGACAAATCTAATGACGTATCATTTATCAAAATAGGTTGAGCCGTTGATTAGTTACACGCGGACATAGGAATGGACATACATACACACAGGTGAAACACATAACCCAGTCGGGTAAAAAATCGCAGTTTTGGATTCAGTATCGATTATAGAGTGCCCTCCAATAAAAATTTTCAAAATATCTTCAATGTACAGAATTGGATCTGTTACAGTTTTATTATATTATAGATAGATAGACCACGGAACTTAGGTAATCATTACCAACTTGTAATATACAGTTAGCGTCAGGTAAAAATAACTACGAAAAACAAATATTTTACTAGTTCTACTACCTATATTCTATCAGAATTAGCATATAGGTCGCAGTTGTTTTGTTATCAATAGATTACACCTACCTATTACAATATCGGTATTGGACAGGTATCGACTAATTTTCAGAATGGTGGCAATAAATGTTAATCATCAAAGCGAGCGTGACTCATCGCGCTGACCACGAGCAGGGAGCTCGCCACTCCCCGGGAATGCTTTAGCTTAATTAGATACATCGATGAATTAGTTACAGTTGTTTATGGCCAATCTCTGCTGCTACTTATTTATGAAACTCGAAAGGTATTCCAACTGTGCAAAAAGTTCGTAAACTAAAATCCGACTACGCAAGCGAAACCCGAAATCGCGGGGCAAGCAGCTAGTGGCGCCATTTGTTATGTCTATCCGAAACTAATAATTAATAATGTAAAAGCCAAGGTCACTTCTCGATTTTTTTCGTAAATAAAAATGTAGCCTATGTCACCCGGACCATTACAACGAATCAATAGACACCTCATTCATCAAAATCGGTCCAGTAGTTTAGGCGCTACGGGGGTTTTTAAATTTTTAATTTACACTTTAATTATAGCAAATATAGGTGATGATATAATTACAAGTGGGCAGGAGTTGGTAGGTAGATACCTATTTGCAATTGAATCCATTTCCGTAACAAACCTCAGTTAAGGTTTGATTGCACTTCGCACTTGACCCATTTTATGAATGTTTCAGGTCAAGACTACACGCTAATTACCGTTTCTTCTTGTGCCTCGGTCTACATCGATGGCCTCGGTCGATAGGTACCGAGATATTCACTATCGTCTAAATAAAATCGTAAGAGTAGTAGAGAAGTCGCATGCGTGATGCGGTATTTGAGAAAATATGTGATTTAAGTACAGTACTAAGTAGGTAGGTAATTAAAAAAATCTGGTTTGTCGTGGGTTCTTCTCAGACCTAACGCATTTGGACCCCGTTGAAACACGTAGTTAGTTTCAATTACTACCTACTTAGTACAAGACTTAGCCAACTATGCAGGAGGTAGATACATAGGTAACTATACTGCACAAGACTGTGCGCGAACAAAGGTGAACTCTCTATTCCACCACTCTCTTATACCTACCTATGGACCAGTAATACGACATTACGTGCGCTCCAAGGCCCGGGCTATCTAAGGCCTACCATTCACGGGCGCATCAATCCGCGGGATTTGTCGCTGGCGACAAGTCCGCGGACCAAATAAATGAATCTTCTTGTGAATGGTAGAGTTCGCGGTTCGTCATGAGGCTCGCGGATTTGTCCGCGGCGACACGAGCGGCGAGGCTCACCCGCGCTGTTCCGTACCAATCTATGCGCGCGGTAGATTTGTCCGCGAACTCGAGGCCCGGCGCGCGGCGGCGCACCTGAATAATTAACTTTACGACTATCATACGGTCGCCCGGCACGGTACGCGCGCGGTGTTAGCAAGCAGCAGAGATATGTGCGAGGCTCGCCAAGGTACACAAGCGACTGACGACTCGCGTAGTGTGTGGGCGATGACGGATTTGTCGACGCATTGGTAAGGCTCCGGTGCGGCTTTAGGCTCGTGTAATGAATGGCGGGCATACCTAACACTTCTGTCTAACTTCACCGGCCGGGCCTAGCTAACTGCCTTAGAATAAATAGGTAATAGTAATAATAGGTAGCGTAATAGTTCGATGCTAACTGCACAAGTGCAGAACTCCGCGCTGCTACTAAGAATCTTTTGACAAGAAAATCCAATAACTTTTCTTTCTTTAAGCCGACTCGGAACTCGAACCTAGTACCTACCGCATGATCTGCAGACTGCAGCCGAACAGGCGTGCCACGGTGCTACTACCAATGAGGTAGGTACTTAGTCCAATCGGTTTTTCCTGTACAGACCTGCTTAAACTACTAAGAAACATGAAATATCAGTATCTATGCAGGTAGGTAGGTACATAGAATAGAATAGAATAGAAAAGTTTTTTATTCAAATAAACTTTTACAAGTACTTTTGAATAGTCAAACGAATCTACCAGTTCGGAATGCCATTCCAACCGAGAAGAACCAGCAAGAAACTCGGCGGTTGCTCTTTTCCAAATTTACAATATCAATATAACAATTTTATGTTAAGTACATGATTGAATTGCCGTCTGGCGCATTGCTGGAACGAGTCAAATCCACGCCTTTTTATCATTTATAAGTATAAGTAATCTTCAATTTTATTCAGATAAGCTTTCACAAGCGCTTACGAATTATCATTTATATAATCTTCAATTGTATAATATGCTTTTTTTTATGAGCATATTTTTAATAAGTAGAGTTCTTAAACTTGTGTAAAGGCAAGTCGATTGCTTGTGGAATTTTATTATAGAACATTACGCTACATGAAAAATCGATCCATATGATATTATAGGAGTTTGGTAAAAAAAGACAAATCTATTTGCTTTTGGTTCAGTCGACGTAATCCAGGTTTTGTACCTAAAAACTTATTTTTATATTTCCTTAGTTGTCCTAGTTAAGTAGGTACTTGTAATTTTTTATATAGAAACGACGAGGAGGAAGTGATAAAATCCTGTTTAAGTGGAGTAGGTAGATAGATATTTTATTACGTTTAATACGTTGATATAAACGGAATAATTAAATATCAATTACGCTAATGGCAGGTCTATAGGTACGTTTGGAAAATCACCCTAAGTAGGTACGGACCGCTATTATGTAGGGACATAAATTATATAATTTTCTTAAATTAGAAAATAAGGAAATAACAAAATAAATACAAATACGTACATACGTATTTGTATTTATACCTAGGGTAGGTACGGTACGGCTTAAGAAAACCAAAGAATTCCCGCGGGATTTTTAAAAACCTAAATCCACGTGGACGAAGTCGCGGGCATCCTCTAGTATGTAATATTATATACAAGTATAAATTAAAAATTTAAAAAACCCCCGACATTCGCCATTTTGTAGTGGCGGCTAGACACGACAAACTTATAACACCCCGTCGCGTCGTTTAAGCGTCGGGGGTTAATAAAATATAAAAAATTGTGTTTTTTTTTATAGGAATAGCGGGCAACTGAGCAAGCGGGTCACCTGATGTTAAGTGATTACCGCCGCCCATGAACATTAGCAGCACTTGAGGAACACTAATACGTTGCCGGCTTTTGAGGAAGAGGACTGGCTCTTCAGCTCGCTGCCGAAACACACGGATGCTTTGCGGCAGATTACGGCTGAAGTGTGGTCGCTAGCCAGGCGGATTCCGGGTAGAATCCTACCACAAAGCGGTGATACCATCCAGATTACGTTGTGTGGTATCAGGCACAACGACCCGTAGAGGGGACTGAGAGCGTCAGGGCCTCGTTAGCATATTGGCAGGGTGCACCGCGCGCAGGTGAGGTTGACTTTGGCCACATAGGTGGAATTTGGGCCACTTACACCCCAAATGGAATGGAACCCCAAGTGTAATGGAATCATTGTAGTATTAGGCAGCCCAACTGTAGATAATTCTTTGTAAAATTAAAGTTAAACGTGTGTAAAATAAGAAGAGTTTGATCTCGTTGATTTTGTTGCTCAATGTTAAATTGTGCTATTTTGTAGTCTTACTTATAAAGTTGTGATCCTGACCTTTTGCCATTTTTACTGGTTAATAAAAATAAAATAAAAAACATTTTTTTAATAATAAAGATCATTAATTTACTTTTTATTTCCTGCAGTAGGTACAATATTAATAAAATAAATTGGCAACAAGATGTTTAGTGCTAATGAACGCTTAAAAATGTACTAATACATCTTTGTTTTTAATTAGTGCTAAGTTATGACTTATGGTGCAGAAATGACAATGTTTCGACGCGATCAGAAAGTAAGCCCTCATACGCATTAGCGGTTGCGGTAGCGGTGCGGCTAGCCGCTTTTTATATTTTTATATGCAACCGCTCATTTTGTACGCACTAAGCGCTCGTACGCATTAGCGGTTGCGGTAGCGGTTGCATATAAAAATATAACCGCACCGCTACCGCAACCGCTAATGCGTATGAACTATGAGGGCTTAGTGTCTCATTATTACCAGCTTCCAAAAAGACGCTTGCTATAAACTGTTGTGGCGTTACATCACAGACGTTATTAACTTTGGGTATACGAGCCATTTCAGGATATCTAGAACTGTTCTCATGCCAGCACTTAAATGGGTCTTCAGTTCATTTAAGACTGGCTATGTGAAATAAATATGTTGAAATAAATATTTTGTGGTCAATATTAACCTCCCCAGAAGTTGCGACCGGCTCTCATTTTGGAGTTAGGATTTTGGTTATTGGTTTCGTCGTTATTTGAGTCGCTGTCTTCATCATCACTCATATTGTTTTTTAAAGCTTCCAGCAAAAACTATGATCTTACAGTTACTAAGTATAATAAGTATTTTTATATCAAAAAACTGAAGTTTGTACCTGATCGAGCAAAGTTGCAGACTAGTATTACAAGTATAAATTAAAAATTTTAAAAACTTCCGACATTCGCCATTTTGTGGCGGCGGCCATCTTGGACCGATTTTCATCAAACATAGCTAACAACACTCTCGACTAATTCACCTTTCAAATAAAAAAAAACCGCATTCAAATCGGTCTATCCGTTTGAGCGCCACAGGGGAACAGACAGACACACACACACACACACACACACACACACACACAAACTCACTCAGTTTGTCACAGAGGAGAAACGGAATTCCGTTTCTCCTCTGAGAGCTAGACAGTTGAAATTCACATGTGATGTGTTTCTATTGCCGCTACAACAACAAATACTAATAAACAACAGAATAAAATAAATATTTAAGGGGGCTCCCATACAACAGACATGATTTTTTTACCGTCGCGTTGTTATAGATAATGGTACGGAACCCTTCGTGCGCGAGTCCGACTCGCATTTGGCCGATTTTTACTTTGCACCCCTCGATATGGAACCACCAGGAACCACTGACTTTCGCGAAAAGTCGTGAAGATAAATTTACTTGCAAGCAAAAATATTTTTCTCTTTTTCTTCAACAACAAGTCAACAAGTACTTATAATCTAAAAGATTGAAAGTTAAAACGACTTCACCACGCACTTAAAAGCCCATATCTCGAAAACTACGTAGTAAGCCGATTTTGATGATACTTTCACTGTTCTCTATGTTGGAGTAAATGTAAGCCATCGAACTATTACGATGTAAGCTAATAAAACTTACAACCGTAGGTAAGTACTAGTCACCCCTCGATTTCTCTGGTCTGCCGTCATCAAACCCTGATTTCCTTTGAAATATCTTCATTCCAACAAAAAAATAATCGAACGAAACGAAACGAAAGCGAACACTCATAAAAAAGCATCTAGTTATATATACTAATAAATAAAATTGAAGTGTCTGTCTGTAATATCGAAATAACTATAACTCATATTAAGCTCATATGGTTATTTGAACGGTACCATTACCGAAATACACGTTTTTAAAATTTTTTGTCTGTCTGTCTGTCTGTTTGAACGGGCTAATCTTCGGAACGGCTGAACCGATTTTGACGGGACTTTCACATACAAGTAGAGAATTAACCAGGGAGTAACATAGGCTACTTTTTTAACAGACTTTCAATAAATTACGTAATTAAAAAAACTAAAAACCCGACTGCGTAAAACAAACTAGTTCTAGTAACTGAAAAGCAAAAAACAAGCTTTGTACTTTATAAACTAGAATTTGATAAGATCATAAACATAATTAATGTTAGAAAATGTATGGCATGCGGGGGCGAACTAATAGTCCTGAGTAGTTGGCTAAGTAATGCCCCCGCCTGCCATACATTTTCTAACATTAATTATGTTTATGATCTTATCAAATTCTAGTTTATAAAGTACAAAGCTTGTTTTTTGCTTTTCAGTTACTAGAACTAGTTTGTTTTACGCAGTCGGGTTTTTAGTTTTTTTAATTACGTAATTTATTTCTTGGTTTTTAGTGTAAAACTATGAAAAATTTTTAGATGCATAATTTTACAAGAGATAAAATGCTTATTTATTAAAAGCAACTAAATATTATGTACAATAAGTACTTAAATATAATTCGGAATAGGAATTTAAACCAACAAATCGTATATCCTAATTCAACATAAAATTACCATTATTAGGATCCAAAGGATCCTGATCATGTTTTGCTAAGAAACAACTCTTTCATCTTTTATACCCTTCGAGATGGACACCGACGAAATTTGTATGGCGGCCATCTTTTTTTCGCCATTTTGAATTTTTTTTCGGCTCACTGCCAATTGGATGACGTTTCGAGTGACATTTGTTCGAGCACCCCCCACCTATCTTCAATACCTTAAGCGTGCTCTTCAACCGTCTCCGAAATCCTCAATCATCAGCTCTCTCCATATTTTTCCTCTTAATGAATTTTTGTCCTCTATACGAAACCATTTGTGAAAAAAAAATTTTTCATACAAAATTTTACAGGAGAGGCGATGAATGAGTCAGTGAATCAGAACGAACAGCTATATATATATTCATCATCATCATCATGATATTATTAGTGTTACAATAATTGATGGGAAGGGGGGAGGTGTAGGGGGGATTATATGGAATGTAGTAGAGTGGAGTGGGAAGGGATCTTAAATAAATTACCACCAATTTACTCACAGTAGTTGTTATTTATTTTGTTTTCTATGATTTGTCACTCCAAACTGATTACAAACATATAGATTGTATATATTTTCGTATTTGCCTTTTAAAGCCCTTTATTTTGATACCCCACTCGAGGGTCTTGAGGAAAAAAAAATTTTTCAGCTCGCACATTAAAGTGCATAAAATCCGCCATTTTGAATTTTTATTAATTTAATGTACCCAGTAACATTTGCGCTGTTAAGACAAATCTAATGACGTATCATTTATCAAAATAGGTTGAGTCGTTGAGTAGTTACGAACTGATATAGGAAACGGTCATTTTCTGTGATTTATCACTCCAACTTATTTTCAAATATATAATTGTATACATTTTTGTATTTGCCTTTTAAATCCCTTCAATTTGATACCCCACTCGAGGGTCTTGAAGAAAAAAATTTTTTTCAGCTCGCACATTAAAGCGCATAAAGTCCGCCATTTTAATTTTTTTTTTAATTTAGGTACCCTATGACAGTCGCGTCATGAAGACAAATCTGATGACGTATCATTTATCAAAATCCGTTGAGCCGTTGATTAGTTACACGCGGACATAGGAATGGACATACATACACACAGGTGAAACACATAACCCAGTCGGGTAATAAAAATGGAGGAGTTGTGTTTTTCACCTATGTACAGTGTACACCGATATCTCCAAGATTTCTGAACCGATTTGCGTAATTTTTTTTTTAGTCGATAGAGTTGAGACACTATCGTACAAAAAATTTGGATTCCAACTCCTCAATCCTGATGCTGTAGGGGACCTGATCCTCAAAACTAATAGGATTTAGGAACTGTCGGTTATTTAAATTGATATTGGGGGTACCAATTAAAGACTTTATCGTTGAATGAACTCGAGTAGGTACATATCCAACTCCTCAACCCTGATGCTGTAAGGAATTGCATTCCAAAATTGTAGGGATCCCACGGAATTTTTCCGTTTTGGGGACGGGTTACTACAGATAGGCTATTTTTGTTCTGGAAAATCAAAAGTTCCCACGGGATTTTTAAAACCCTAAATCCACACGGGCGAAACCGTGGGCATCATCTATGATCTAGTAAGTACTATATGTATACGGTCGAATTGAGAAACCTCCTCCTTTTTTGATTCGGTTAAAAATGGGACGAATGTTTGACCTACAAGTGGTTGAACTGTACCTCGAGCTCCTCTAAGAACGCGATCTCCTCCTGATCCATATCAGCCTCTTCCTTAGTAATAATCCTTCCGTTCGCACTCACTGCCCCCGTGAGGTTCGCGTCCTTGCCACTCTCCACTCTGAAATCGTTCAGCATGTGGTACGCACTGTAACTGTGTCCGTACAGCTTCATCACTTCACCTATTGGCTTTCCGCGGAATTTGTTCAACGTGTTAACACCGCCCGGATGGTCTCGGACGAAGTTCCGCAAGTCGTAAGCTTTGCCCGCGAAACTCACGGCGAACTCGCTCGAACCCATGTCGCGGTCTGTGCCCGCTGTGGCGCGTCGACTACTGAAAACTGTTAGTGTAACGCGAAAATTTATCAGTTTTCCGTGTGATAATACAGATGTTTGGGAACCATTCATTCGGATCGAAGCCTCAAACGGTACTGTATCATGTTATTATGTAGGTTAATGTCTATATGTAGGCTAGAATTATTGTTTTTGTTAATCTCTTATTAATTCGACTGAATTTCGTAATTGTCGTAACACCGCGCGGGAAACTGTTAATGAGCCCGATAATTAATGTGTAGGTCATGTAGGTAATTATAATTTAGAGTGACTAAACTTTTAGTTTTAGGTATCACCAAGGTATCACTTTTGTTCGCAGGCGGAAAAACCATTTAAGTAATATAGTTTTTAACCAACCCCCAGTCACCACATGCATTGATGTGTGGTGCACAGTTATAATGCATACTTCGCTTTTACTTACCTTGAAAAATAAGTACCTACCTATTAGATAATCCTAAGGATCAGTTGCAAATGCACTAAGTATGATATGCGGTTAAAGTTAGGATTGCGCTATGGAATTGCGAAAGTGTCGAACCTAGGTACTATAATGGTAGATTAAGAATCAATGGCCTAAAGTAAACGAAACCTGGCTATGGGAATTGGGAACCATTTTTGACTATTTTGGTGGTCAAACTTTCAGTAGATAACCGTATGTAAGTAGGTACCTACCTACATAACGTGTGAACAGTACAATATAATAGTTTGAACGGTGGCAACACTATTGTCTGTGGTTAGTCTAGTTGTCTATTAAGATGTCCATTGTTACTCGTTGTGGTGTGTTCGATATGTCGACATGTAAAACCTAAATCTGAATTATAATTATTCTGCTTCCATAGTTGTTTAATTCACAAGTCCTAACAGGTTATGGCCCCAGGCTCATAATTCTGATTTAGGTGAAGATTGGAGCTGATAATATTGTGTGGCGATGTTACACTAGGAGTTAGTGTTGGCGGAAAAAAATACGCGGCGGGCGTGGTCAACAGAAAAACACGTCAAGTTTGTGTTTTGTCGAAAGCGGCGTCTGAAGGAGGTCGTGCGGGGAGTAAAGTACGATATCAGGCACACGCGAGGGTTTCGACTGACAAAGCGCGTTGGGGTTCCGCAAAATGGATGTTCACACAATGGCGGCGATGTCGACTTCAAACGTAATAAAACTAGAAGGCCAGAAAAACTGGAATGTGTGGAAATTCCAAGTGGCTGTTACCTTAAGAGGGGCGGATGTGTTCCTTGTAGTGAATGGAACGGAGAAGCCAGATGAAACAAATAAGACAGAGTGGACAAAGAAGGATGTCAAGGCCCAAACGATAATAGTTTCTAGGCTGAGCGAGGCGGCAATGATTCATATATTAACATGTGAGACGGCTGCGGAAATGTGGGTTAAATTGCACAGCGTATTTGAAGCTAAGTCAGCCACTAGCACAATGATGCTACAACAAAGATTTCTTCAGTGCAAGTTTGAAGACGGAGAACTTTCTGTATTTTTAGCAAAAGTTCAAGAAATGGCTTGCCAATTAAAACAGGCAGGTGAAGAGGTGTCCGAGAAATTTTTGATGACTAAAGTTTTACTGTCATTACCTGCAACATATAGTCACTTTATCTCTGCGTGGGAATCAGTTGAGACAAGTAAGCAGAAATACGATGATTTGGTGGCACGCCTGCTTGTAGAGGAGGAAAGATTGAAAGCCAGGGACAAGGATAAAGAAGAGGACAACTTGGCATTGTATGCAAAGAGGCGAGGTGGATTTTTCAAGAAGTGCTATAAATGTGGAAATCCGAAGCATTTGGCTAAAGATTGCAAGAATGAGAGGGAAAGTCGCAAATGTTTTGAGTGTGGGGCAGTAGGTCATCTGAAATTTAACTGTCCTAAGCGTGAAAACAGAGAAAAACACAGTGGAAATTCATCAAAGAAAGGAAACTCAGGAAATGCATTCACAGTAGCTATGACAACGGAATTGGAGAGTGAGTTTCTGAATTACATAGATAATAGAGAATACAATCAGTGCTGGGTGATTGACAGTGGTGCGAGCAGTCATATGACAGGAGATCGTTCACTGTTTACAAACTATAGTTCAGTGTCTATGCAGAATCAATTTGTTGTTGTCGGGGACGGAAGGCGTTTACCTATAGTTGGGGTCGGTGATGTAAAACTAAATGTGTATAATGGGGAAATTTATGTTGAGTCAACATTGAACAGTGTACTGCATGTTCCGGACATTAAAATGAACCTATTTTCTATACCAAGTGCGACTAAAAGGGGTTATGCTGTTACAATGTTGGACGATCAGTGTTTATTTTACAAAGACAAGTTATTGTGTGCTTTAGGAATCCGTGAAGGGAATTATTATTTGTTAAAAGTGTCAAACTATGTTTATGAAGGTGCTGCAGCTGTTGCTACATTAACCGAGTGGCATGAGAGACTGTGTCACCAGAATATGGAGTATGTGAAACAAGTACTCAATAACAATAACATTACATATACAGGAGAAAGTTTTAAGTGTGAGTCATGCTTAGAAGGTAAGATGCACAGATTACCTTTTTCTAGAAGAGAGCAGCATACCAAAGAATGCTTAGAGTTGGTCCATGCTGATGTGTGCGGCCCGATGGAGGTAGATAGCATAGGAGGCTCTAGATATTTCTTATTAATAAAGGATGATTATTCGAATTACCGTGTAGTATATTTTCTAAAGAAGAAAAGTGATGTATTTGTTCAGATGAAACTTTTTGTTACATGGGCAGAAAGACAGACAGGGCTTAAAGTAAAAGTGATCCGGACTGATAATGGAGGTGAGTTTGTGAATAAGGATATGCAAAAATTCTTAGAAGAGAGAGGCATACAACATCAAACAACTGTGGCTCACACTCCTCAACAGAACGGTAAAGCGGAGAGAGATATGAGGACAATCGTAGAAGCTGCTAGGTCTATGCTCAAAAGTAAGAACTTGCCGAAAGATCTATGGGCAGAAGCAGTGAACACTACAGTGTATGTATTAAATAGAACATCGAAGAGTAGGGTAGAGGGACAGACACCCTATAAAACATTTTGTAAGCGTGACTATGACATTCAGAGCTTATGTGGAGTATTTGGAGATCATGTATATGTCCACATTCCAAAGGCAAACAGACTAAAGTGGGATGTAAAGGGAGAAAAAGCTATTTTTGTCGGTTATGATGATAGTAAAGGTTATAGAGTATATTATGAAGACAAAAAGCAAGTGCATATTAAGAGAGATATAGTATTTATGAATCAAGGAAGGCAAAAAGAACAAATACAGAATAAAGAAAAAATAATTTTACTTGATGTTCCTGTAGAGAATAATTATGAGGACTCTTCCTCATTAACTAATGATAGTGAAGAAGAATTCTATGATACTGATCTAGGAGAGAACCAAGGAAATGGAGAAGGAGAACCGGATGTGACAAATGATGTGATACCTGAAGTAGCTCAAGAAGAGAGACATGAAAATGTAGAGACAGAAGAAAATCAGATACAAGAAAGTAGACTGAAAAGAAAGCCAAAGTATTTAGATGACTATCACTTGTATGTTGCTGAACCCAGAAATTATAAAGAAGCCATTATGTCAGCGGAGGCTGAAAACTGGAAAAGGGCTATGAAAAAAGAGCTTATGCAACTAAAAGAAAATAATACATGGACAGAAGTAGATAAGATACCAGAAGGAAAGGAAGCGATAAGCTCAAAATGGGTTTTAAAGAAAAAGGCAGACTGCTATAAGGCTAGATTGGTGGCTAGAGGCTTTCAACAAGAATGTGATGATAACTTGTATGCCCCTGTGGCAAAGTTAAATACATTTAGGATTTTTGTATCTGTAGCTACTAAGCTAGGTTTAGAAATCAATCAAATGGATGTTTGTGGAGCCTTTTTAAATGCAAAACTTGATGAGGAATTGTATTTAATTCTACCAGAGGGAACTGGTACTAAATATGTAAAACTTCACAAATCAATTTATGGTTTAAAGAGGTCTCCTAAGTATTGGAATGAAACATTCAATAATGTAATGATATCTTTAGGGTATAAACGATGTGATAAGGATTTTTGTTTGTACTCAAAATGTGAAGGGGAACAGAAAACATTTTTGCTATTATATGTGGATGATATTTTGTATTTTGGAAATAATAAGGAATCTTTATGTGAACTAAGAGATGTATTGTGCAAAACCTTTAAGATGAAAGTAATGGGAGTAATTGGTAAATTTTTAGGGATAGATGTCAAACAAGATGTTGAAAAGGGGATCACTATTATTTCACAGAAAGATTATTTGATTAAGTTGTTGTCTCAGTATAACATGTTAGATTGTAAAACGTTACAGTTACCTATTGACAAAAATTATAATTTCCACATTTTAAAGAGAGAAGGGTCAGAGAGTGTTGAAGTTGAGAATAAATGTAGAAGGTTAGTGGGAAGCTTGATGTATGCAGCTATGGGGACGCGACCAGATATTTGTGCAGTTGTTAATATTTTAAGCCGATATCAAAGCTGTGCATCAGAGCTGCTATATAAATTATTGTTAAATGTTTTAAGATATGTAAGAGGGACTTTAGACTTGTGTTTGATATATAATAGAGATTGTAATAATGATGTTGTAAGCTATGTTGATAGTGACTGGGGTGGTTGTAATGATTGTAAATCAACGTCAGGATGTATTTTTAAAGTTTTTGGTTGTTCAGTAATTTGGTTCTCAAAGAAACAGCAGACTGTAGCGTTGTCCTCAACAGAGGCAGAGTATATTGCTCTATGTTTAGCAACTAGTGAGGCTTGTTGGCTAAAATATATTATGATGACATTTGGGTTTGATGTGAACATAACTGTGTATGAAGACAACCAGTCCACTATCAAGATGGCACAGATGGCCACTGGTAATTCTAGGGTTAAACATTTAGAAATAAAGCAAGCATTTGTTAAAGAGAAACTTGAAAAGAAAATAATTAATTTAAGATATATAAACTCAAGTGATCAGCTTGCTGACATACTAACAAAAGCGTTAGGGGGAATAGCATTTAAGAGATTGAGGGAGAAATTGTTTTAATTTTGTATTATTGCTTGGTTGTTCAAAATATTTTATTGAGGGGAGATGTGAACAGTACAATATAATAGTTTGAACGGTGGCAACACTATTGTCTGTGGTTAGTCTAGTTGTCTATTAAGATGTCCATTGTTACTCGTTGTGGTGTGTTCGATAAGTCGACATGTAAAACCTAAATCTGAATTATAATTATTCTGCTTCCATAGTTGTTTAATTCACAAGTCCTAACATAACGTAGATAAGCAATTTTAACCGCCTGTGGTGCATTTGAAACTGAACCTAAGTACTAAGTAGACCTATGAGTTATGACTAATATAAGGAGCGGCATTTATTTGACAATAGAACAGGTAAGTAGGTATAATACTTACGTAAAGTTTAATAATCGTCCCCACTCAGGGACTGAAAGCGGTAGAGCATACCGGTACATACCACCGTTATCATACCGGTACAAAATAGGTACCGAAATCTCAACCTTTATAAAAGATACCTTTATTTAACCGCTTTGCGATTTCGGTACCGAAAAAATACGAAAAGGTGCGCGCGCGGGGGTGAAGAATTTGACCACGTGCCGCGCGCCGCGCGTCCCCCGCTTCCCGTCGGTTCCTGTGTTTGTTAAAACGTAAGGATTTTAAGAAATTCCAAATGCTAATTTTAATCTAAAAATAAGAATATTAAAGAATATAGAATGCCGAAGTGGTGGGATTCATTCAACGGCACATCAAAGTAAAGCCTTATTAGATAAAAATATCGATATAAATAGCGGTACCGAAATTTTATTTCGGTACCGAAATTTTATTTCGGTACCGGTAAACTGAAATATAAAGGTACAGAAATAAAGAGGTACCGAAATGAAGCGGTACCGAAATTATAGGTATTTAAACAATTCGGTACTTTTATTAAAAGGGTAGGCCCATTACCGCTAAATAAAACTACCATTAAATTCCGGTTATTCAGTCCCTGTCCCCACTCGACTTTATCGTTAACACTGAGGATATATTTTTAACCCTACCACTTAGGTATATCTACGTACATGTACTTGAGCATTCTTAATGCGGTCACTTAGTGAAGTACCATTTTACATTGAAACTGTAACTAAGTGGTAGGCACAGGGGCCCGCTGCATGGTCTTTGCTCTAATGCTTCATCACTGCAAGCCAGTGCAGTGATTGGCGCGAATATTATTGAAAAATCAAAAGCGCGTGCCATAATGGTATTGCTACCAGCCACAGACCTCTATTAAAGTATAAACTTTATCCACCGAGACAAGTTAGTACCGAAATCATATCAGTTCGGCGAAAATTAAGGTTTTAGGCCACCAGGGGGCGCTGCAGTTTGTGGGTTTTTATAATTTTTAATTTTATCTTTTAATGAGAGTAAAATGCATAAACCAGAATACGCCTATTAGGAAAATTCGGAGAGGCGCCTCGACATAGGAACTGCAGTCCTATAATTGTTGTCCCAGTTTTCCAAATTCCCTTTGTAACAGTGAAACCCGCGGATTTATTAATATTCATGATTGCCGCGCCTCCGTGGCCTTAGGCCGTGTCCCTATTAATAGGCGAACAGTGAGTGGCCAACTTGCTTCCAGTTAGCCTCCCTAGAGTTTCTAAATGGAGTGTCCAAACAGTGCGTAATGTTCACAGTTTGCGGCGTTCGCTTGCCCACTTATTGCCTCCAAATGCCTCCAAAATGCATTATTCAATGCCTATGAGATCCAGAGTTGAGTTAACGACCGATACGCCGTTCAGAGACAGCCAGCGGACAGTCAGTCGCTCACTTTTCATCTAATGGAGACACGGCCTTATGGCCTGATACTCTAATAGCCGGATCGATACCGCCCTTGAAGCCACGCTGCAACTGCAGAAAATTCACTCGCTTGGTAATCGAGGATCGGCGTTTTCTTGGAAAAATGACATATGTTCATTACTGTAATGGTTCACATGGGATTGTTGCTGCATGCGGTTGCATACCTAATTTTAATTTAAATTTTAATTGCGCAGGCCACATTGGGAGCTTCGAAGAACCTCGTCTCGCTTCGCTTCGCTCCCGTGGCCTGCCCTTTAGCGTCAAGCGAGAGGCAGTTTTGACATGTAGACGGTATAAATTAAAAATCCCCCGACATTCGCTATTTTGTGGCGGCGGCCATCTTGGATTTGCACAGTGCTATTCTACTATTCAAACTCTTTCATTTGATACCCATATTAAAGGAGTTGTGAAAAAATATGTAATCCGCCATTATGTAGCGGCGGCCATTTTGGATCGATTTTCATTAAACATAGCTAAGAACATTCTCGACTGATTCACCTTTCAACAAAAAAAACCGCATTCAAATCGATTCACCCGTTTGAGCCCTACAGGGGAACAGACAGACACACACAGAGACACGTCAAACTTATAACACCCCGTTGTTTTTGCGTCGGGGGTTAAAAAAATGGTATGGAAGCGGCGAAGGCTATCGGCATGCCAGTGTGTGAATTTATGGATTTATGGAATACCGTATTGCCTTAGACCAAAATTAATAACCTACGTAATATAATCATAACGTACTATATAATCCAGATATGTATAGATATCCAGATTCAATAAAGTGCGTCAATAAATAATCTATACTTAAAATAAAATCGTAGATTTGCCGTAACTATCTATACGTTAAAGATTTTTGCAAAATAATAACTGGGGGATGTTAGGGATAAGTAATAGAACGTAAAAAAGCTATTTTTGAAATTTTTGTCTGTCTGTTTAAATCTGTTTGTCTGTATGTTTGTGCGCGCATCACGCAAAAACTACTGAAAGGATTGAAACGAAACTTGGTATGATTTAAGTTCATACTACGGAATAACATATAGGATACTTTTTAACCCGAAATTCAGCACGGTTCCCTAGGGAGAGGGGATGAAAGTCAAAACGTGTACATTTAGCTGTAATTCAATAACGCGTGGTCCGATTTCATTCATTCTTTTTTTGTTAGAAAGTAGATACTTTAAAGATTACCGATTAATCTCTAAAAGGCTGGATCGATTTTGATGGGACTTACACTGGTGGATGTTTACATTTTGATCTACCTAAACATTCGCCAGTGAACTTAATAACAGTTTTTAGCATGATATGAGCTCAAAGGAGCTTAGGAAAAACAAAATGATTCCTACGGGATTTTAAAAACCAATATATATCCACGCGATAGAAGTCGCGGGTGTCTGCTTGTAATTCGATAATACATGTATGGAGACACAATCTGTTTTACCAATCTGTTAACACTTTTCTCTTTACCTACTTCATATCTGGATAAAATTTTTGACTTCAATCTGTATAGGAATAGATATTATGTTATAATGTCTATATCTATAAGCACCGATCTGTGTAGTTTCGAATGAATGTATCTTTCCGCCAGTTTTATTCCTGCAAATCAGGAAAATTAGATCCATTTTATTTACTTATCCAAAATTGGTAGATAGATAGGTACCCTGTACTCTTTTGAATGACAATCAATTTAACAAGTAAGTATATGGAAGTGAGACATTGGAGATAATTATTGATAACTTAAGAGGTGGTCTGAGAACTCACAACTATTTAATTAAATTATTAAATAGGTACCTACTAAAATAATACTACAACAAAGATTTCCAATAAAAGAACAAATATAAAAGTAATCTAATTTATTTTTAAAATTAGCAATTAGCAATATAAAGTTACTAAGTAAAATACATCATACATCATTAAGTAAAAGTCATAGAATTTGTTAAAACTAAATAATATTGAACTGGTGTAAAATTAAAGTTAATACTATCACAGTGCATGTTTTGAGAATTCTTATTTAAAAGTTTATTTTGTAAATATTTCTTACAAGCTGATGTATATTTCTCTTGGGCTTTAAGTTCTCTTATTTGCGACAATAATGGATCACTCTTAGGGATGTTTAATATTTGTTCCATTTTGCTATCATCAAAGGACTTAAATGGACACCCTCCTTCCGAGTAAATTGTGTCAGAATTTTGAATTTGGTGACAGCTTCTACAACTATACTCCTTTCTACAGCCTTCCAAACCATACATATGCCTAATTCCATAGATAAATTTCTTTTCATCCTTTGCCCAATTATGACAACAAGCAGATTTTCCATTTGGAGCTTGCTCATACTCTTTTCTCCAAAATACAATCGCTTCTTCTACTGACATGCCTAAATCTTTAAGAAAAAGACTGTAATAAAACCTCTGATCGTGACTCAGTCTGTGCTTCCTTCTCAAATGTTGATGTAGATTCAGCATACACGGTGGAAACCGCTCGCAAGTTGTGTCAACTTCCTCACTTTTTAAAATATTAATATTATTCTTGTTCAATGGACTAATAACTTTTCCTACCTTGCTGAGTAGCTCAGCGATCCTAGGATCATTTCTCAAGCAATCTAAGTCAGTCTTATACAGTCTATTTTTTATATTTATATTAAATAGCTGTATGAAATACGCTTTCCATTTGCTACAGGGTATTTGAGCAATGCCATTTTTCAATACAACTTGTCTCTTAGCAACAAATGCAAGGCAGTGTTTGAAATTCACTTTGAAACTGTGCAAGGAACATGTCTCGTAGCAGACAGAGCAGATGTGGTGCGACATGTCTCTCAACATCAAGTGTTGGCACAGAATCCTAAGGGGCGTAAGGAATTGTACTTCTGTTCGTAGTTTCCTTATAACACGTAATAGTTTTTTGGCAAAGGATCTCAAATCGTATGCCAATAAAGCTTTAAGTCTGCTCCTGAACAGGATATCTTCACCTCTGATGATGAATTGCGTGAACTCTTCCCTGCCCTGCAGTATAGCAACGATACACAGCATGTAGTGTCCCACGACGTCGTACACGCTTCCTTCCACTACATATTCGTTATAGGCAATCTTTTGGCTTATAATGATCGCTTTCAAGTATTCTAACCTCTTGGTAACGACCGTCTCTAGCAAGTGCACCGGCATGTCACCTTTTACAGCGGCCAAATAAAAAAAAGACATGTTTAACTCCTATCAATTGATAGTTATCTCACCAGAAATTTTGTATATTACAATCAAACAAGTATTTCAACTGACATTATCGAAATTCGAAAAGTCTACAATATGTAACGAATACTACACATTATTATCATGCGATCAGCGATAAACAAAAATAACAACACAGACAAAAACTATAAAAAAATAAGTGACACTTGACACCATAGAGATAATATTATAAGGCTCCCCCCCACACAGGCGCGTTATTATAGGTCGATAATATCGCATGCGTTATTGCGATATCTGTTTCCAGTACATTTTGTATTAGGATAGTCATGTATACGCTGTCCAGCACTGTTTTGTATGGAAACATGGTCGCGCCGTGTCGTTAACAAGGTTCAACGTTAATACATTTATTTATTCCATATATAATTAAAAAAAACTAATAAACGAATAATAATTAATATTTCAATGAAATACGCACAGGTGTAAATAAAAATTAAAAAAAATCCCCGACATTCGCCATTTTGAGGTGGCGGCCATCTTGGATTTGCATAGTACTATTTTACTAGTCCAGCCCTTTCATTTGATACCCATATTGAGGAAGTTGGGAAAAAATATGTAATTCGCCATTTTGTGGCGGCGGCCATCTTGGATCGATTTTCATCAAACATATTTGAGAACACTCCCGACTAATTCACCTTTCAAACAAAAAAAAAAATTGCTTTCAAATCGGTTCACCCATTTGAGCGCTACGGTGGAACAGACAGACACACACAGTCTTATAACACCCCGTTGTTTTTGCGTCGGAGGTTAAAAATAAAAATATTTAATTAAATCGATTGAAAGTTCTTTTTAAATGAAATCGATAATTATTTCAAATCGAATCGTTAACGTGTGAGAGCGTCACTAAACTCGTTTTTTTGACATCTGCCAAAAAGCAATTAAACATTTGGACCATAGAGATAATAATAATAAATCATAGAGATAATAATAATAAATAGAGCTGGCATAATGTCCTATAGAAATTAGTGGATCGGAAAATAGCTCAAGCTTATCAAAATTTTTATAAGTGTGAAAGTGACAACACTACATTTTTAAACATAACAATAAAACAGGTCGTGGCAAAAATTTTATTGCTTTGAGTTCTAATATGGCGGATATTACAATAAAAACAAACAAAGCTATAACCTACAAATCGCAATTCTCACTTATTATTCAATAGAACTTCTTCATTAAGCACTTAATAACATAAATTTCAACTAACAATATGAGTTCCTTCACTTGCCGCGACATCAGAGGCTGCCAATGGAAAAATAGGAAAAAACATCCAAAATTGTCAACTCATCGGTAAGTACTATAAAATTCTTTTGAAACATGTATATTGCACGGATACTTATCATAAAAGTGATAAACAACCTTTTAATTCATAAATAAAAGTTATTCCACTAATATTTTATACATTTTCTTGGTATTTATTTAACCTTATTGTTTTGTTATGACAGCTGATCAGCTGATAGTTAATGTTCATAGATTAGTAGAAGATAGGGTTGTACTTATATTCATAAAATATATCGACAGGATATGAGTATATTTTATAGATCGACCAGAATCTCATGAAAAATAGGGAAATGAAATTCCAAGGTTAGCAACACTACGGCTGCCCTAGCGATAAACAAAGTAACTGACATTTTTTGTGAAATTGATTTTTGCATTAACAAAAGTTTTATGTCGAGTAGTTTTTTACCACAGTTTAATATTTCAAATAACTTGAACCGTTTACTGAAATTTAAATTGCCCAAACAAAGTAACTGCACTCACTAACCCGGAATATAAATGCAAAAACCAAGTACTTAAACAACAAGCACAACACAAAAACAAAGTAATTGGATGTTGATTACTTTGTTTTTGTATTTCAAATGCAGTTGCTTGATTTTTCGTTTCGTGAAACGATCCCAGGTAAGGTGTTCTGAATGTAATTACTTTGTTTATCACTAGGGCAGCCGAGTTAACCTAGTGTTGCTTACTACAAAATTAATTTCCCTATTATTCATGAGATTCTGGTCGATCTATAATAGGTATTTAATTTGATAAGGTTACCAAAAAGAGCAGATAAACGCAAAAAATGGCTGGATATAATAGGTACTGAAAACATAAATCTAAATAAAAAAAAGGTTTATGTTTGCTCTGGGCATTTTAACGAAAATTCATTTAATAGAACATTAGATGTCTTAAGGTTACGGGATAATGCAATGCCATCAGCACATTTACTAGTAATAATACTGAAATTATGTAGTTTTTTAATACTATTGTCAAAATTACGAAATAGTTAGTATAGGTAGACCAGAATCTCATGGAAAATAGGAAAATTAAATTTTGTAGTAAGCAACACTAGGTTAACTCGGCTACCCTAGTCATAAACAAAGTAATTACATTCAGAACACCTTAACTGGGGTCGTTTCACGAAACGGAAAATCAAGCAACTGCATTTTAAATCATTGAGGTACTATATGAATAGAGAAGACGCCACTCATCACTACTGTGTTCCGTTCAACTGTGGTGCGTGCGCAACACTTTACTTAGTATCTTGCTAGCTCTTGAGCGCGTAAG
Source organism: Melanargia galathea (assembly GCA_920104075.1). Classification (NCBI taxonomy): domain Eukaryota; kingdom Metazoa; phylum Arthropoda; class Insecta; order Lepidoptera; family Nymphalidae; genus Melanargia; species Melanargia galathea. The sequence continues at coordinate 22,305,214 of OV049869.1, read as the reverse complement.
ACTTGTGATTGTTCGAAACGAAAATACTCTAAATTTATTAAAATATGCCGTCCTGTGTACGGCTATATTGTACTAACAGTTCAAGGAATACGAAGAAGAGTAAAGGTGTAACTTTCCATCGGTAGGTAACAAGATATTTTAGTTTTAAAAATAAATTCGATCGCAATATTTAGAAGACGCAATGTTTCGTCATTTGTCAAAGACTAAATAAAACAGATGTGAAATTGTGAATTCTTGGTAGAATTAGCTAATCTTATATTATTTAAGGGCTACTAAATAAACACATTATTATAATATAAATATTTGTCTTTAATTTTATTTGTAATTATAAATGATACTCCACATGCTCCTGAACTAATAAATAAATAATAATAATGTAGGTATCATAATCAAGAAAAAAATATTTTGGAAGGATTTTGTATGTGTTCCGTAGAGAATACAAAGTAACATGTTTAAGTATATCTGTCTGATATAATTTTTTTGGAGGTGTAGGTACAAAAAGACATACACCTATAAAAAATGGGGATTGCAGGTCAGTAAAAATATTTGAAAAACCCGCCGCATTACAATGGCACTATATTGCGGTAAATACTTTAAAGATTTTTACTAACATTGTACATGTATTTTTCGAGCAAGTGTATTGAACAGTTTAATAAATTGTCTTTATCTTTAAAAATATCAAGTAAAATAAATAGGTACTGTATATTGTAGTGAATACAATCAGTTGCTATTTCAATTTATTTTACTACGTTCCGTTACCTATAATAGGTAGAATATAAACAAAGTGCCGCGTCTGTGTAATTATGTCCATCTATGCCTACTCTATGTCTCGTTAGCCCCCTTCCGCGTGCCCTGCACTACCTGAAACGGTACACAGATGTTGTTCGCGCCGTCTGTTCTAGTACGTCAGTACAATATAATTCAATGTTTTAAATACAAAAACAAAGTAATCAACATCCAATTACTTTGTTTTTGTGTTGTGCTTGTTGTTTACTTGGTTTCTGCATTTATATTCCGGGTTAGTGTGTGCAGTTACTTTGTTTAGGCAATTCAAATTTCAGTAAACGGTTCAAGTTATTTGAAATATTAAACTGTGGTAAAAAACTACTCGATATAAAACTTTTGTTAATGCAAAAAAGTCAATTTAACAAAAAATATCAGTTACTTTGTTTATCGCTCGGGCAGCCGTAGTGTTGCTAACTTTTAAATTTCATTTCCGTATTTTTCATGAGATTCTGGTCGACCTATAGTAGTTATAATTTATCGATAAATTTGTCGATAAATGCTATTACACTTTACTCTATGAACTCACTTTACTCTATGGAGAACCGCCATTTTAAGGAGCAGCAGTTGTGCGTGTGTGAGTGTAGGTATGCACGGTAAAAAAGTAGGTATTTCAAGTCCTCTTCATATAGGTTTCATGTAATAAATAGAGCTGGCATAATGTCCTATAGAAATTAGTGGATCGGAAAATAGCTCAAGCTTATCAAAATTTTCATAAGTGTGAAAGAGACAACATTACATTTTTGACATAATAATAAAACAGTTTGCGGCACACTCGTGACTTAAGATGGCCTCCCTAAAATGTATACATGAACACTCACACACGCACAACTTGAGACATCACAATGAACACGCGCCATTTTATGTTACAGGATTGTGCGTGTGTGAGTGTATTTTTGGCACGTTTTTAAGGTAGTTATGCCATGATACCTATAAGAAGAGGACTTGAAATACCTACTTTTTTACCGTGCATACCTACACTCACACACGCACAAATGCTTCCTTTAAAATGGCGGTTCTCCATAGAGTAAAGTGAGTTCATAGAGTAAAGTGTAATAGCATTTATCGACAAATTTATCGATAAATTATAACTACTATAGGTCGACCAGAATCTCATGAAAAATACAGAAATGAAATTTCAAAGTTAGCAACACTACGGCTGTCCGATCGATAAACAAAGTAACTGATATTTTTTGTTAAATAGGGTATTTGACAACATTGAAAATATGCTATTGATTGTGGTCATCTTATCAGATAATAGCCTAAAAAAGACATATTTCACTCAATCACACTAAATTATGTAATTTTACGCGATATTTTGCACGAAATAAAACATTATAATTTTTGAAATTTTATCAGACACGTGAACGCTATGTGATTGGTTGCTACTCTGGTGACGTCACTTGATAATTATACTTAAGAGTACACTTTACTTGGTCGATATAATTGAAGTTTATCAACCAATCGATAGTAAACTTTAAATTTGAAACAATAAGATTGATATTAAAATAGCATTATTAAACTCTTAATTTCACTTATTTGGTGTGACTTTCTAGCGCATATACTCTACAATACACAATTGTTTTCATACCAATAATTAGATAAACTCTTCCACTAATAAATTATCACAAAATAAACTCATAACTTTTCTTTGTTTCCTCACAAAAACAAAAGATTTGTACCTAAATACACAAGTGTTTTTCGCGCCATCCGTCGTAACTAATCACGCAGCGTGCTCTGTCGCACGCACCGAGAGCGAGCGAGAAAAGTGATGATGCTAATATTTTTCTATGTATTTATTACTTAATTAAAGATTGTTATTTTTCTTGTTTCCTCTCCCGCATTCCATTTATTGCATTTAACTTTGTATTTATTGTATTTAACCTATTTAATTAATTTTTAATTTGTATTTAACTATTTAATTATTGTTACTGGATAGCTGCGCTGTTTTGTTGTGGTTTCTGGTCATGTAACCCATACTGTGCCCTTACTCAGTGTGTAAACCTATAAACTTGCTTACTGGTTTGTGACGTCACGCGTATCATGTGATCAGCGCTATTACAGAAATGTCGTTTTTGGGGCGGTTTTCAAAACTTAAACTTTATCATTGATTTAATTCTTAATACTGTAGATATTCCGAAAAATATCAATGTAGTGTGTTTTAATAAGTAATAAAGAATAATTTAAAACAAATTCCAAAAATTAGTCAAATAGGCTATTGACTTTTTGCATTAACAAAAGTTTTATGTCGAGTAGTTTTTTACCACAGTTTAATATTTCAAATAACTTGAACCGTTTACTGAAATTTGAATTGCCTAAACAAAGTAACTGCACACACTAACCCGGAATATAAATGCAAAAACCAAGTAAACAACAAGCATAACACAAAAACAAAGTAATTGGATGTTGATTACTTTGTTTTTGTATTTAAAATGCAGTTGCTTGATTTTTCGTTTCGTGAAACGACCCCAGGTAAGGTGTTCTGAATGTAATTACTTTGTTTATGACTAGGGCAGCCAAGTTAACCTAGTGTTACTTACTACAAAATTTAATTTTCCTATTTTCCATGAGATTCTGGTCTACCTATACTAACTACTTCGTCATTTTGACAATAGTATTAAAAAACTACATAATTTCAGTATTATTACTAGTAAATGTGCTGATGGCATTGCATTATCCCGTAACCTTAAGACATCTAATGTTCTATTAAATGAATTTTCGTTAAAATGCCCAGAGCAAACATAAACCTTTTTTTATTTAGATTTATGTTTTCAGTACCTATTATATCCAGCCATTTTTTGCGTTTATCTTCTTTTTTTGGTAACCTTATCAAATTAAATATATATTGACCAGAATCTCATGAAAAATAGGGAAATTAAATTGTGTAGTAAGCAACACTACGGCTGCCCTAGCGATAAACAAAGTAACTGAATTTTTTGTGAAATTGACTTTTTTGCATTAACAAAAGTTTTATGTCGCATAGTTTTTTTACCACAGTTTAATATTTCAAATAACTTGAACCGTTTACTGAAATTTGAATTGCCCAAACAAAGTAACTGCACACACTAACACGGAATATAAATGCAAAAACCAAGTAAACATGATGTGTACTTGCGCCTAAAAATAGCTGCCGCTAACAGCGGTGCCGACAATGAGTCAGTAATAAACGGGTCGTCCTAACTGGCGGTTGTTTTATTGCGTCTCATACACTGCATTTGGCTACGCGGATGGACTGACTACCCGCTTTTAAGTTGTGTTTTAAAAAAAATGTCGGCCTATTTAGGAAATTTGCAAATGTTTGATCATAAATCAAGTGAGTGGCAAATATTTAAAGGAAAACTAGTGCAGTTTTTAAAAATAAACAATGTGGAAGACGATGGGAATAAAAGAGGAGTTCTTCTCACCCACGTCACCGATGAGACGTACCGCTTAGTACGTAACCTAGCGTACCCTCAAGAGCTGGAGTCGTTAAGTTACGCGGGACTGACTGGATTACTCGACAGTCATTTTAAGCTGAAGCAGTGTTCATTCGCCGATAAAGCGAAATTTTTCGGAGCGAGCAGGAGTCCAGGCGAATCTTTGGGAGACTGGGCGGCGCGACTAAGGGGTCTGGCGATTTATTGCGACTTCGGCACTGCCTTGGAAACGAACTTGGTAGATCGGTTCGTCCTCGGCCTGGGACCTGGACCGGAACGCGATAAGCTGTTCGAGCAGAAGCCATCCTCGCTTACGCTGACTCGGGCGATCGAGCTGGCGGAACAGGCGGAGTGCGCCAAGAAGGCGAAGGCGTTGCCGGCTACCGGCGAAGCTCAAGTAAAGGAGGAGCCGCTGTTCCGGACGAAGTTTCAAGGTCGCGGTGGCCGCGCCGCGCGGGCTCGGAAAGATCGCGCTGGCGGGAACGCGAGCACCAGCGACGGCAGTTCAGCGAAGCTACGGGATACTTCGCGTTGCCGAGTTTGTGGGTTGAAAAACCACAAAAGTGATCAGTGCTTTTATAAGAGCTATAAGTGCAAAAAGTGCTTTACTAGGGGACACCTAAAAAAGACCTGTCCAAATGTTAGCTCAGGTGTGTACCATGTCGATAATGAGGAGGCGTCTGACGAAGGTCATGAGGCCTGTGAGGAGTGCCAAAATTTTAACATAAGGTACGTGAGTGATAAACCTATTCAAGTTGACTTAATGTTAGGAGACAAAAATTTAACTATGGAACTGGATTCAGGTTCTAGTGTTTGCGTCATTTCAGATTCCTTGTATAAGGATAAGTTTGTAAATTATAAATTGACAAAAAGCAATGTAAAAATGTGTATGTATAGTGGACATAAAATCTCACCTCTAGGGTTTTTCATAATCGAAGCTAGTTTCAAGCACAAGCACAACACTAAAACAAAGTAATTGGATGTTGATTACTTTGTTTTTGTATTTAAAATGCAGTTGCTTGATTTTTAGTTTCGTGAAACGATCCCAGGTAAGGTGTTCTGAATGTACTTACTTTATCTATCTCTAGGGCAGCCGAGTTAACCTAGTGTTGCTTACTACACAATTTAATTTCCCTATTTTTCATGAGATTCTGGTCGATCTATACCTATTAAAATATACTCATATCCTGTCGATATATTTTATGAATAAGTACAACCCTATCTTCTACTAATCTATGAACATTAACTATCAGCTGATCAGCCCCCTGATTGTGTAACTTTAGACGATGAAATGGTATTAATTTGATGGCCTAAGGCATCAAAATATAATAAACCATAATATCATTAAAATAGAGCTCAATTTCGTGTATCCATTCTTATACGTTTAGGTATGTACGATACGATCCATAACGCTCCATGTTAAACTCAGTTGTACTGAATTTGTGACTTTAAGTCAATACAGTCAAGGTATATTTTACTTTAATGGCCTTAGGCCATCAAATGAATACCATTTCATCGTCTAAAGTTACACAATCAGGGGGCAGCTGTCATAACAAAACAATAAGGTTAAATAAATACCAAGAAAATGGTATAAAATATTAGTGGAACAACTTTTATTTATGAATTAAAAGGTTATTTATCACTTTTATGATAATTATCCGTGCAATATATACGTTTCAAAAGAATTATAATTGTAGTACTTACCGATGAGTTGACAATTTTGGATGTTTTTTCCTATTTTTCCATTGGCAGCCTCTGATGTCGCAGCAAGTGAAGGAACTCATATTGTTAGTTGAAATTTATGTTATTAAGTGCTTAATGAAGAAGTTCTATTGAATAATAAGTGAGAATTGTGATTTGTAGGTTATAGCTTTGTTTGTTTTTATTGTAATATCCGCCATATTAAGGGAAGTTGCAATAAAATTTCTGCCACGATCTGTTTTATTGTTATGTTTAAAAATGTAGTGTTGTCTCTTACACACTTATGAAAATTTTGATAAGCTGCTATTTTCCGATCCACTATTTTCTATAGGACATTATGCCAAGTCCTCTTCTATAGGTTCATGAGTTATGCCAACTCCATTTATTATGATTATCTCTATGATTTGGACAAAGTATAGTTACACACTGCTGCGATTATAACGCCGCAATGGAAGTAGGAACTCCTGCGATACTATCGTCCAGTGCTATCGTCGTCCGATATCGACCTATAATAACGCGCCTGTGTGGGGGAGCCTTTATTCTCTTTGGCAGCAGGAGTACCTATATGTGTTCTGTGCTTACTCTTATGGCGGCTCCTCACTTCGCGTATTCGTGTTCGCCTATTCGTATAGCTTTATTCGGCAAAATATTTGACGAACACGCGAATAAACATTACATGACAATTAGACCATCCACACATGGAGCAAATAGCCAAATACCCGAATATTTGCCACAATGTGTTACCAACTCTCAAAAATATTTTTCCCTAAAGCTTAAGTCAAAAACACTAATAAAAAGGCCAAGATTTTTGCTTTAAATTCGAAATTAATGGTTTGAAATTATGATGATAATATTGGTCTTATAAAAAAATTGTAAACAAGAATTGTTTTAACGTAATTCCAAAATTATGATTCCTAATGAATGATTCAAATTGCTAATTTTATGAAAATTTAATTTTGAAATTACGGTTTTCATGATAAATAGTCCTAATAAAAAATACGAGACATTTTTTTTGAAAATTAAATTTTGAACAACTTTTATTTAAAATCTAAAAAGACAAAATACTTAAAAATACCCCAAAAATATAAGGCCCCTACAAAAATCCCACCGATTTTTTTTTACTCCCTAAATTTAGGGAGGAATCCCTAAGTTGGCAACTATGATTGGCCGAATACGATCGCACATAGGTAGTTACTCTATGGTAGATAGATAGGTACTCGCTAGTAGTCTGTGTTCTGTATTCCGCTAGGAGTAGGTACCTAACTATAAAATGTATATGTTCTGTGGTTCTGTGGATATGTCGGACCGTCGGACGAGATAGCACTTGCAGCGGGATTTTTAATTCTTGTTACTATATTATATATAGATAAATTTTATGTGATTATTTTTTTAGGGTCCCAGATACAAAAATTAATTTGGTGGTCGTCGTCGCCGTTATCAACTGATAGATATCCACTGTTAGATATAGGTCTCTTGAAGGGACTTCCACACGCCAAGGTCTTGTGCCGCTTGTATCTAGTGGCTCCCTGTGACTCTTCTGATACCGTCGGTCCACCTAGTGGGGGGTCTACCATCACTGCGTTTTCCGGTGCGAGGTCGCCATTCTAGCACCTTGGGACGTCACGGGACACAACGTCTATCGGTTCTCTGAACTATGTTAATTTGGTAGTTCTAAAAACCCTAAAATGGTCCACCACCACCACTACTACAGTCTTTCTAACGTCCCACTGCTGGGCACAGACCTCCCTCTCTCATAGAAAGAGAGGGATTTAGAGCTTAGACCCGCCACGCTGCTCCAATACGGGCTGTAACGGCTATTGTCGCATTATAGTGATAATAACCGGGACTGAATGTTTTAACGTGCTCTCCGAGGCACGGGGGTGAAACACCGCCATCTACCAACTCCGAGATGGCACTGAGAATTTCTTGACAGAAAAAACCAAATGATTTGCCCGACCCAGGAATCAAAGCCGGGACCTCGTGATCTGCAGTCGAATATATTAACCACTAGACCAATGAGGCAGTAAAATGGTCGCAATGTCCCAGTAATTCATGGTAATAAAACGTGTTAGTAACGGCACAAAAACAAATACAAGTGACGCTCGTATTAGTAAGCGGCACGCGAGCGCTATATTAGTATATTATTAGCTATGCGTTTATCCTGAAGAGTATGTTCCTTGATGTGAATAGGACGAATATGTAGTCACAGTATTTGTGTATTTGTCTATTCGGCTCCTTTGATGCGCGTTGAAAAACCGACAGCTGTGCGGATAAGCGTGTTTGTTATTCGTCATAATCTAGATTATAATTATTAATCTGTGGTTAGTATATGATCTATGTTGCCAAATAGGCAAATAACGCGAATATTCGTCAATTACCATCCACACATCGCCGTTTTCGGCAATGAATGTTATTCGTCCTATTTGCCGAATAGGCAAATAAATTTACCCAAATAGGCAAATAGCGCGAATGTTTCGTCAAGTATACCATCTACACATCGCCGTTTTCGGCAAATATGGCAAATACGCGAACACGAATAGTGAAGTGAGGAGCCGCCATTAGAGACTAGTATATTAGTGATCTGTGGTGCTTACTGCTTTGGCAAATGTCAAAAATCCAAGCTCTTCACTTGATTACTTTTTGTCCTATTATTTTATTTTAGAAAATCAGAGCTGAATCACAGCGATTAACTTAATTGTTTTGATTAATTGTTTTCATTGTTGCCGTACGATATATTACGGCGTTTACTATGACGGTGTTGTGTTAATTGGTGATAATATCAAGTGCGTTGTTTAGCTTACGGACTGACATGTACATAAGTTAGGAATTCCTAAATAGACCTTTGATGTCGGGGTCGTGTTTAAAAATAACATTGGGCTTTAGTGACCGATCGCGCGGCGGCGCCTAATCCCGCCTGCGCCCTCGAATCATGGCTTCTAAGATATTGCTGCATATATCTTTGCTTGTGATAGGTAAGTGCTAGGCTATTTGTAGACATTAGACAGACGTCTTGGTCGATTATTCAATTGCTATAGTCTGGAGAGGGTCCTCAACTTAATTCTGTACATAAATTAAATAATAAACACTCGGTATATTCAAAATAGTTATGTTTGGACACAAAATAGGTCAGCATTTTATAAATAAACTTATTAGTTATAATTAAGGGATTTGAAATTAAAAAGAGCCCTATATTAAAACTAAGTATCATATGACCTCAGAGAACTTATGTTTGTTCAATTACATATAGTTAAAATTTCATTAAGTTATTCAATAAACTCTTTGTTTTGTTATTTGCATATATTGTGATATTATAAATAGTGATGTACATACTTAACTAAATATTACCACTGTTTGATATTGATGTTAAGTAGGGATAATTATTTCATTGATTAACCCTAGGTCGGTCGCATGGGGTCTTTGAAAGCCCGGGGTTTGCAAAAACTGTCATATTTTTTTTAATAGTTATGATACGAACTTGTAATTTATAGTAGCTTCCTAAAATATACTTAAGTATAAAATAGAGCAGTTATCACTGATTTAGCGCACTGCGTTTGCGCATGATAAACGTTTGTTTTGCGCGCGGGTATCAAAAGACCCCACGCGACCAAACGTGTAACATTTTTTGTTTGAAGGCAGACACTTACAATAAGTTAAATTTAACCGAAAATGGAATATTTTAAAAAACAGCAGATTGTCCGAAGGCTAGAAGAACAGTCCGAAGATGATGTAGATGTTACGATCGATGAAACATTGGTAAACATTTTGATTTTGGATCTGACGTATTATTGAAAAAAGTTCTCTTGAAACTGATTCTGAGGCATCCTGAGCTGCCCGAATAACTGGATTCAGACAATGATGATGAGGATAAGGTTCCACTTGCTCGACAAATAACATTTATTTATTTATTTAACATCAACCACATATTATGTTATTAGTCGGAAAACTACGCCATTGAAATACTGAAACGATATTTAACTGGAAAAAAACTGCTCCTAATCCTTCAGTCAGAGACAATATTGGAATATAATTAGCCAAATAGGACCAAGATACGCGAAGACTATTTCAAAACACATGCATTTCATCTTTTTGATGATTATAAACACCCTCCCGAGAACGCTCCGGTGTGGCAGCATATGAAGCGCTTTTTGGTCCTGATGTCCTGCAAAATCGATGTGAAAATCAGCCACAAATGTCCAGAAAGAGATGTACATATTGTCCACGATATATTTGATAGAAAATATTCGACAGGATGCTTTTCATGTCGCCAGAATATATACCCGAGGCATGCAGCATCAAATTGCGCAAGCTGTTCGAAATTGCAAAATGAGGTGTAAAAATTTACTAATGTAAATGAATTCATTCATGTTGTTTTTTGTGATTTCGTTAAAATAAGTCTTAATTTGATAGTTTGTGTTGATTTTAGAAAGAAAATATAATAAATTATTGGTTTTATATTAATTTAAACTAAAGTTGCCGAAAATGAGTCAAAAATGTTTTTCTCTAGTGAGACTGAGACTGACGTAATCTTATAAAGATTTAAAAGATTATAATACTTTTATTTTAAAATACATCTTAGTACCTTATTAATACATAAATATAAAATCAGAATATACGAATTATATAAAAAAAATTAAAATAAAACGGGGCTTTCAAAGACCCCATGCGACCGACGAAGTTACAAAAACTAGCTCCACCGACCTAGGGTTAAAACAAAAAAGAATATTTTGATATAAATTTTTTTTGTAGTTATATAAAAAACACTTATTTTAATTTTTTTATACTACAACCTTTATAAGTTACATTGTCAATATAAGAGAAAAGCAAAAAAGAGTTGTCATACTGACGGATAATGACTGTACAATTAAATTATTCGTGATTGTGGATCATGTATGTTCAACAGAATTATTTGCAGGGAAAAGATGAATCCTTTTTTCTATAGATTTTCTTTAAATCTATGACTGAATTGATTACAGGAATCTAATGTCTCCGATGTCTAATGTGTTATCCATAGATCTCATTCTTTCAGGCATACATGGGACAACAACAGGATCACTAGCAGCGCCTCCATCAGATGAAAATTTACCTCCACGTCCAAAAGAAGGTGGCATTGAAACCAAATACTGTGAATTTTACAACACCACTCTACCGCCACCATGCGAGCACTCCAACAACACCACCTGCCCACCCATACCCATAGTTAAGGAGGAATGCCAACCGATCGAAACTGACAAAAGCAACCATTGCTTCACCCTATGGCAGTTCGACAACATTACAAATACAGCAACTGTAAAAGTAAAAGGATGTTTTCTAGATACAGTAGCGTGCAATGATAGAGCGTCTAGTTGCCGACTTCACAGTATAAAGCTACCTTTACTACATTGTTGTTGCGAAGGTGACATGTGTAATGAAAATTCGACATTCCCTGGATTATCAGCAGGGATCACTGCTCAAACAGAGTATCCTCCAGAACGTGTTCCAGCATCACCTCTACCTACTCCGGAAGATGACACGAAAGCAGTCATCGCTTACACGTTAACTCCTCTTTTTCTATTGTTTGCGATTTTAGTCGGCTGCTACTTACTGTATCGGAAACGCAAGGGAAGCTCCTTCGCTGAATTAGGAAGTGGTGAAGCTTCATTATCGAGACCTCCATCTACTGGAGGAGGAATGGAAAACGAATCTGCAGGTTTACTTGCCCAAATTACATTATGCGAGGTACGTGCAAGAGGAAGATTTGGTGCAGTGTGGAGAGCTAAACTTGGGCAGAAAGATGTGGCCGTTAAAGTATTTCCATTACAAGATAAACAGTCGTGGTTAGCTGAGCAGGAAATATACAGACTGCCGCGGATGGATCATCCAGACATACTTCACTATATTGGCGTTGATAAGAAAGGCGATAATCTACAGGCTGAGTACTGGCTCATCACAGCTTACCATGAGAAGGTATGTACTGTGAAAACATTCATAGCTGTTGCGTGTGACTTTGTTTGTGGGCTATTTATAATATTATATCAGTTTCTATTAGCAAAGCTTCTTAAAAGGCATTTGGGACGGGGACCTAACTTGCAAAGAGTAAAACAAACCAAAACACCAAAGAAACACACCTTATTAACATTAGGGTAGAAACATTCTTTTAAAACCTAAATCCACATCAATGATGTAGTGGGTGTCAGTTAATTGGGAATATATTGCCTACTTAAATAATAATCAACATTGCATGAATGCATAATATTTGTTGCTCACATCCGCCTCATTCGAGCATTGTTTTTGTCTGTATCATCCAAATGTGGGTGTTATCTTCATGATGTGTTCAAATATGTACATACTCAGCAGTGGCGTAGCGTACCTTGGCAGGGCCCTGTATAATAATTTGTTTGGGGGCCCTTATGAAGGGTAAAGATTTCTCACAAAAGAAAAAAAAATGTTTGCATAAAATTAAAAGCAATATTTATTCATCTATACTAATAAATAAAATTGAAGTGTCTGTCTGTAATATCGAAATAACTACCTTATATTAAGCTCATATGGTTATTTGAACGATACTATAACCGAATCACACGTTTTTAAAATTTTTGTCTGTCTGTCTGTCTGTCTGTCTGTCTGTCTGTTTGAACGGGCTAATCTTTGGAACGGCTGAACTGATTTTGACGGGACTTTCACATACAAGTAGAGAATTAACCAGGGAGTAAGTAGTAACATAGGCTACTTTTTTAACCGACTTTCAAAAAAGGAGGAGTTGTGTTTTTCTACCTATGTACACCGATATCTCCGAGATTTCTGAACCGATTTGCGTAATTTTTTTTTTTAATCGATAGAGAAACATTGCGACACTGTCCTACAAAAAAATTGGATTCCAACTCCTCAATCCTGATGCTGTAGGGGATCTGATCCCCAACACTAATGGGATTTAGGCACTGTCGGTTATTTAAATTGATATTGGGGATACCAATTAAAGACTTTATTGTTGAATGACCTCGAGTAGGTACATGTCCAACTCCTCAACCCTGATGCTGTAAGGAATTGCATTCCGAAATCGTAAGGATCCCACGGAATTTTTCCGTTTTGTGGACGGGTTACTACTTACTACAGATAGGCTACTTTTTGTTCTGGAAATCACTTTGTAGGCGTGCATTAAAGCGCCAACTTGTAGAATAAAAAACTAAACAAGAGCCAGTTTACCATCAAACACTTAATAATTTTGTCTGATGGGAGGCTTCAGCCGTGACTGTACCACTGTACCGGCAAAGACGTGCCGGCAGGCGATTACGTCGAGCCAAAAAGCCTAAAAGGCCCAAGCACGTAAAGCCATCGGTCCTGCACCTTTGGGCCTATTCTCTAACTCAGTAGCTATCTATACTTATTACTTATCTATACCTAATAAATAAAATTGAAGTGTCTGTCTGTAATTTCGAAATAACTACCACATATTAAGCTCATATGGTTATTTGAACGATACCATAACCGAATCACACGTTTTTAAAATTTTTGTCTGTCTGTCTGTCTGTTTGAACGGGCTAATCTTCGGAACGGCTGAACCGATTTTGACGGGACTTTCACAGACAAGTAGAGGATTAACCAAGGAGTAACATAGGCTACTTTTTTAACCGACTTTCAGAAAAGGAGTTGTGTTGAAATCGGTAAATACAGATGTTAAAAACGCCCTGATAGATATTTTCGCTGCGCGCGATCGCGACGGCCGACGCGGACGCTCGCGCTCCCCGCGCCGCGCCACGCGCCCCTGCGCCCTGCGCCCGCCGTACGCGGTACCGCGGTACGCCGCCGCGCGGCGGGGGGCGGGTGGACCAGAAATCTACTTATCCCTCAGGATTTGTGAAAAATCGAAATTCACGCGGGCGAAGCCGCGGGCAAAAGCTAGTAATATAATAAAGTGGAAGAGTTTGTTTGTTTGAACGCGCTAATCTCAGGAACTACTGGACCAATTTCAAAAATTCCTTCACCGTTGGATATGTACTTGCTCCTTGAGTGCTATAGGCTATATAATATGTACCACGGGCAAAGCCGGGGCGGACCGCTAGTCTATACTAATAAATAAAATTGAAGTGTCTGTCTGTAATTTCGAAATAACTACCACATATTAAGCTCATATGGTTATTTGAACGATACCATAACCGAATCACACGTTTTTAAAATTTTTGTCTGTCTGTCTGTCTGTTTGAACGGGCTAATCTTCGGAACGGCTGAACCGATTTTGACGGGACTTTCACAGACAAGTAGAGGATTAACCAAGGAGTAACATAGGCTACTTTTTTAACCGACTTTCAAAAAAGGAGTTGTGTTGAAATCGGTAAGTACCTATGTTAAAAAACGCCCTGATAGACCGTATTTTCGCTGCGCGCGACGGTAGCATTCGCGGTGCGGCGGTACGCCGCCGCGCGGCGGGCGGGTGCGGTGAAGAGGGTGCATGCTCCAAGTCCAATCCAATTCCAATCTTCTCCATTTCGAACGAGGGAGCTAATGCGTGCGGATGTGTACTGCGTTTGTTGCGTGCGTTTTCGTAATTTTTATTTTGAATCGGAGATTTTGTTTTTATTGGGGGTTATAATGTTTTTTATTTCTTTAGTTTGTTTTATTCGTATGTATGTCGAAGGCAGGGTCACTGCCAACCGCGCCAACGGGCCAGTCAAAACTACTGAACAGATTTGGCTGCAATTTTGAATGGAGATAAAAATTCCCTAAGTAAGTATAAAGGTTGGAAAAGGGAGCGGGAACGGGAACCAGAAATCTACTTATCCCTCAGTATTTGTGAAAAACCGAAATTCACGCGGGCGAAGCCGCGGGCATAAGCTAGTCTTTAATATAGCTATCATATAGCGATCATAAGCCACTGAGGTTATTTAACATATTATATTCCATAACTGTTGAAGTTTAGTAATGAAATGTAATTTTTATATTACACAACTAGATGATGCCCACGGCTTCGCCCGTGTGAATTTAGGTTTTTAAGAATCCCGTGGGAACTTTTGATTTTCCAGAACAAAAAGTAGCCTATCTGTAGTAACCCGTCACCAAAACGGAAAAATTCCGTGGGATCCCCACGATTTCGGAATGCAATTCCTTACAGCATCAGGGTTGAGGAGTTGAATATGTACCTACTCGAGTTCATTCAACGACAAAGTCTTTAATTGGTACCCCCAATATCAATTTAAATAACCGACAGTTCCTAAATCCCATTAGTTTTGGGGATCAGTTCCCCTACAGCATCAGGATTGAGGAGTTGGAATCCACGTTTTTTGTAGGACAGTGTCGCAGTGTTTTTCTATCGATTAAAAAAAAAATTACGCAAATCGGTTCAGAAATCTCGGAGATATCGGTGTACATAGGTAGAAAAACACAACTCCTCCTTTTTTGAAAGTCAGTTAAAAAAGTAGCCTATGTTACTCCCTGGTTAATTCTCTACTTGTATGTGAAAGTCCCGTCAAAATTGGTTCAGCCGTTCTGAAGATTAGCCCGTTCAAACAGACAGACAGACAGACAAAAATTTTAAAAACGTGTGATTCGGTTATGGTACCGTTCAAATAACCATATGAGCTTAATATGAGGTAGTTATTTCGATATTACAGACAGACACTTCAATTTTATTTATTAGTATAGATAAAGCAGTAGTGTATATCAAACTAATTCTCTGGTGTGGGTGAGAATGCACCTCTTGTTCACTATAGTATGTCCTGTGTAAGGAGTTGAGTGGTTGGGTCGGCAGGGGTCGCTGTGCGACTACCTGAAGACGCACACGCTGAGCTGGGCGGAGGCCTGGCGCGTGGCGGCGAGCGTGGCGCGCGGGCTGGCGCACCTGCACGAGGAGGGCGGCGGCAAGCCGGCCATCGCGCACCGCGACTTCAAGTCCAAGAACGTGCTGCTGAAGGCGGACCTGAGCGCGTGCGTGGCCGACTTCGGCCTCGCGCTGGTGTTCGAGGCGGCGCGCGGCTGCGGCGACGCGCACGGGCAGGTGGGCACGCGCCGCTACATGGCGCCCGAGGTGCTCGACGGCGCCATCAACTTCACCAAGGACGCCTTCCTGCGCATCGACATGTACGCCTGCGCGCTCGTGCTCTGGGAGATCTGCTCCCGGTGAGTCACCAAAAACAGATTGTATCTAAGCTATAAATGTCTGAGTAGATTCAAAGTACACTAACCCTTTGATTTTGATATTAAGATTACTACAGTGTCGATGAGTATGTATTGACCGTATGTATGTCCGTGAGTCCAGGTGCGAGGAGGGCGGCATCGAGCCCACGGCGCAGTACCGCCTGCCGCTGGAGGAGCAGGTGGGCTCGCACCCCGGCCTGGAGGAGATGCAGGAGGCCGTGGTGCAGCGCAAGCTGCGCCCGCACATCCCGCCGCAGTGGCGCGACCATCCCGTGAGTCACTACCCACAGCATCGTCGACCCACTGCAGGGTACGGGGCTCCTCGGACTGAGAAGGGCTCAGGCCGCAGTTCACCATGCTGGCCGAGTGGGTAGGCTCCACATCCCTTGGAGAACATCATGGAGAACTCTTAGGCGTGCAGGTTTCCTCACGATGTTTTTCTATACCGTTAAAGGCAGTAATTTTTAATTACTTGAATTGCACATAACTCCGAAAAGTTAGAGGTGCATGCTGGGGATCAAACTCAGTGCCCCCGAAAGGGAGCTCTTAGTCTCGGTTATCTGCTTATTATTTTTTAGTGAACCACAAGCTCATATTTCATTACATGTTGTCATCATAGATATCAGATAGATATCCACGGTTGTTGTGCAAGGCCTCTCGTTCACACACGTTTTTTTGCCGTGAAAAATTACGGTTAATTCGTCGTGTGGAGACACGGTCGTCAGTGTCGTATGGAGCGCAACGGAAGCTTGTTAACAAGCACGGTTTATACTGCATTGTGCCGCCGCTGGAGGGCCGCAAAAAACGCGTGTGAACAAGACGCCCGAAGGTATTTAGTCCGCGGAGTCGTATCCATCCACACCTACCCCTAATCCCTAGTTAACGTACGGCGGTAAGTTATAAATGTGACGATATCATATGAGTGTTTGTGTGGCTGGGCAGGGTCTGTCCGTGGTGTGCGACACCATGGAGGAGTGCTGGGACCACGACGCCGAGGCGCGCCTGTCCGCCTCGTGCGTGCTGGAGCGCGTGGCGGCGCACGCGGCGCCCGCCGACACCGCGCCGCTGCTCATCCACGAGCTGCACCGCGCCTGCTGACCGCCGCCCGCACCGCCCGCACCGCCCGCGCCCGGCGGCGACCTGCCGCTCATCCTGCTGTGACCGACGCCGGCACCCAGCAGCGACCTGCCGCTCATCCTGCTGTGACCGACGCCGGCACCCAGCAGCGACCTGCCGCTCATCCTGCTGTGACCGACGCGGGCACCCAGCAGCGACCTGCCGCTCATCCTGCTGTGACCGGCACCCGGCAGCGACCTGCCGCTCATCCTGCTGTGACCGACGCCGGCACCCGGCAGCGAACTGCCGCTCATCCTGCTGTGACCGACGCCGGCACCCGGCAGCGAACTGCCGCTCATCCTGCTGTGACGCGCCCGCCGCCGCGCCGCCTGCACCGCCGCCTGGACCACCGCCTGGATCATTAAATAAAATCCTCCCAACCGGATTCCAGCCACTGCGGCAGCAAATATAACACTACACAAGTAAGTGCGCAAATACAGGTACACTCTCTATACCTTCATTCTCAGGATCCAATGTGACATGACCAGGCGCAAGGTGACGGCTTTATGGTGCTCGCCGAGGCACGGGAGAATTTCCTATCAGAAATACCCAATAAGTCTTCTTTTTTCGATCCGACCTGGAACTCGAAACTAGAACCTCGCGATCCGCAACCAAAGAGGTTTGACGTTCGAGTTTCAAGCTAAAGTTCGAGACGGTCCTTAGATCTGCAGCCTACTAGCTGCAGATGATGTAGTTCTGCAGCGATAGACTCTTCGAAAAGTTAGTTGTGTGCTGTTAAATCTAATTAAAGAACTTCGCACACTAACAAACGGCGGCAGTGCATAAATGTCATTGTAACGTGTAGAAGTTTCGATTTTCTGTGAATGTGAATCTGTTGACTCCAGTTTAAGAAATCTTTGTGGAAACTAGAAGTAGATTTTGTCTCGCAAGCATTGGCTTATTCGCTTATAATAAAATTATGTAGATACGAGATTTTTTTTAAACATGACTTTCGCTCACAATGAAGAAGTTTAATACAAATAAAATATAAATCAAAACTAATAATAATATTATATCAGTGTAAATTGTTTTTGAAATCTGTCAAGAAATAGACCATCGAATATTGAAAATTTTATCCCGGATTGAAAGTTGCAGGCATGTGACGTCACGTGCCTATATTCCAGTCTGTCCAGTGGCATATTTAGGCTTATAAAACCACAAAGAAAAAATTATGAACATTTGAACATTGGTAATTAGTTGGGGCTATAAAAATTTGAAAATTTGGAGTTTTATGAAAAGGGAGATTGGATGAGAGATGAGTGAAAGAGAGAGGGTGAGTTGCTGATCAGTTAGTTGATGAAAGTTTCATCAACTAACTGATGTGAATCCTGGTGAAATTTTTGCCAAGTTATCAATCTCCTGATCATGCCAATGCTTGCTGAATATTTCCTAGGGAGTATCAAAGAATTGTCATATCAGATCATATGACATAATCAAGTTAAGCGAATAATTAGGCGTAAGATTCGTGTCGTACTAAACATTTCAAAGAAATTAATTCATGGTACAGCTGTACTTTAGTATATAAATAAATTAATGTTGTATTTTAGGAATCACTAATACTACTTTCTACCCGGGGGTTAGAATGTAGCAGGGATGCCACATTCTATAATATAATTAGAAATTCATAAAGTAATTTTGAGGCTCATGTTCGATCGGGATTTGACCGATACTTCCGTAGTTTGATGTGCCAGATACACTAATCTATACTAATAAATAAAATTGAAGTGTCTGTCTGTAATATCGAAATAACTACCTCATATTAAGCTCATATGGTTATTTGAACGATACTATAACCGAATCACACGTTTTTAAAATTTTTGTCTGTCTGTCTGTCTGTCTGTCTGTCTGTCTGTCTGTCTGTCTGTCTGTTTGAACGGGCTAATCTTTGGAACGGCTGAACCGATTTTGACGGGACTTTCACATACAAGTAGAGAATTAACCAGGGAGTAACATAGGCTACTTTTTAACCGACTTTCAAAAAAGGAGGAGTTGTGTTTTTCTACCTATGTACACCGATATCTCCGAGATTTCTGAACCGATTTGCGTAATTTTTTTTTAATCGATAGAGAAACATTGCGACACTGTGTTACAAAAAATTTGAATTCCAACTCCTCAATCCTGATGCTGTAGGGGATCTGATCCCCAAAACTAATGGGATTTAGGCACTGTCGGTTATTTAAATTGATATTGGGGATACCAATTAAAGACTTTATTGTTGAATGACCTCGAGTAGGTACATGTCCAACTCCTCAACTCTGATGCTGTAAGGAATTGCATTTCGAAATCGTAAGGATCCCACGGAATTTTTCCGTTTTGTGGACGGGTTACTACTTACTACAGATAGGCTACTTTTTGTTACCTATGGAAAATCAAAGTTCCCACGAGATTTTTACAAACCTAAATACACACGGGCGAAGCCGTGGGCATCATCTAGTATGTAGTATAAATCGTGATATAGTGCACCCAGTATGTCCATAGAGCTAGTTGAGAAATAGCCTCACAAATGTTCTCTGCTAAGGCGACCATTACGTTATGATGATTTAATAATGTTAGGACAGTGAAATCTGGACTCTGGTTTTGTTGATTCAACCACTTAATATACATATAATTGAGGGTATATATTTATCTAACTAGTGGTTCGCCCCAAACTAAAACCTTGCGTCCTGGAAACTTTAGCAAGGAAAAAGTATTGTGTATTTATTATTTGTTTAAAAGTTGTCAAAGCTGACTGTAGACTGGGTCCACTTTATACCGATTCTATACATAAATCGATGTAAATATTATTTTGCGTTGTATAAAACATATATTTTCACTATGCATTTTTGCATTTATTTTAATTTTATTTTTACTAAATTTATTGTTTTTAACTAGTATATAAATAATTATTATTGCATGCATAATTAATTAATTTAACAGACATTTTATTTTATCACTAATAAAGATAATAATATTATATTATAATGAAATATTTTTCAGTAACATAGTCTTATTTTGAGGTGTATTTAAAAGGAACTAAGCTTCCACACTATTTTAATATACGCCGTTTATGTGGCCATATTTTTAACATTTTTTTTTTCATTTATACAAATGTTTCGTATAAATTGTATTATAATATCGTTTACATTATTACGTAGCGTATAATTTAGGCAAATGTATTGGCTTGTTAGATAGTTTATGAGGTCTTAAGATAAGTCCATCCGGAGTTGGAGACTGGTACACTATATATTATTAACCTATAACATATCTTGCTTTGTTATTGGCGTTATTTTATATTTTTTATGCTTAAATATTATAAACTACGATGCATTAATTCGACAACACGAAGGGCCTGTTTCACCACCTTCTGATAAGTGTCGTATAGCCTAAACGTAAGTTTTGTCACTTTCTTACTTTATGTCAAGTGACAAAGACAAAATATGCGACACTTATAAGAAGGTCGTGAAACAGGCCCTAAGCAATTTTTGTAGTTCTAGATAAGCACTTGTTCAAGTTAAGTCTAAAGCTAAAACAGCAAAATTGTGGAAACGTACGTTCTATTGCAGTCACTGATGTATTGCAGTGATTTAATATTTCTCGTCATATTCCTTCAGATAGATCTAATTCTTTATATTATCTAGTATTACTTAAAATAAGTTAAATTATTTTGTTAAAATTTGCGTCCATTCAAATTGTATGTATTTCATACAGAATACTCCATGAAGTGCAATAGTTTTTGTAAAGCTGTAGGTACATTTGAAGCTTTTTGACCTTGATATAAAAATAAGTATTTTCGTTTTTTGAAAAACTTTCACAACATACATTTACATACACTAATAAGAGAGGGGAGAAGCAGACAGCTGAACTCGAAAGAGACAAAAGAGTAGAATTGTGTTCACGATTTTTTTACTTTATACTTGAAACACTTTAAAATTAAATCCATTTGTATTTATGTACATTAATTTTATTTATGCACCATTATTTTTTGTGAATAGAAAATACGAGAAACTGACGATATAACGAAAGATATACTTACGAAATACAATATCAGACTAAATATTTTCACAATGAATCTGTGCATGTTTTTTTTTTTTTCAAAAATAAAATATGTTTACAAAGTTGCAACTTATAAGCTAAAATTACCTATTTATAGTTTTAGTTTTGTTGTTAGCACACCAAGCGAAGCCCTGCGGGAGTAATAATAACAGTCCCTACGCGCCGCAGCATAATTTAGAAATTAAGACAGAAATTAGAAATTAATTAATTTTATTAAGTAAACGACATTTTTGAGATAAAATATGACATGGTTAAAAAAATATGTTACTGATTCTGAACAAACTATATCAGGTTTCTAATTAGCAAAAAATAACGTTGTACCTACATATACGTCATTTTATAAACTTGTCCAGGGATTGATTAATGTTCTCAATTTATCTCTTTAGTTTTAATTTTTGCATGAGCCATATACATAAGTTTAATATTTTTAATAACTTATGCTAAGCATATTACTGAATTCTTCCAAAATCCTAGCATTATTATCTAAACATGTGACACTATGAGGCATGCCGTATGAACTTTGATGTATTAAACCAGATTTTTTGTGAATTAAATTGTGTAATTGTATGTAATAAAGTATGTACTATTATCTACACCCATGCTTTAAATCCTCTATAAAAGATTGTGAAACAGTTAGCTTATTGCCAACATTAAAACACCCAATATCCTAATAACCATAATATCATCCAAAGGACTGTTATTATGAAATTCAGTACAACATTATATCATCCGTTATCATAATAATAACACTCCTTTGGATGATATTATGGTTACTAGGACTGGGTATTTTAACTTTAAGTTAACTGTTTCAGAATCTGATATAGAGGATTCATATTATGGGTGTAGATAAAGTTTTGTATGCAACTGTTAATAATTGGGTATTGAAATACTCATGTGATAAACCCACATTCGTGTTTTAATACCCCTTATTATACAACAGTTGCATAATAACTATTCTATGGATTTTATTTTCTATATTTTTGTGTAGTCTGACCAGAAAAATAAAAACCCTGCTCTAGGGGGCGCTACTTACGTTTTTATTGCAACACTGCATAATTATGCCGATACGACACTTATGACAATATTCACACATGATACTTAATGACGTTTTAATATTAGTGTTGCCCGTAAAATAAATTACTCCTGTTTGGTTTTTTGCAACATGGTAAGGTTTTTTTATTTTGTGGGCGGGCTTTAAATTTTATGAATATTAGATGTTATGTTTACTTAGGTGATAAGGGCCTTATCACGCTGACGCTTTGTCAACAAAGCAGAGTTCGCGACGCAGATGCTGCGTTCTCACAATATCAATGGCACACTGGTCTTATAAGTAGAGGATTCAGGGTTTGATTAATTGCTGATAAATTGGGGAATTTCTAACGTTTAAATTGTCATAAAGTGCATCGGCACGTGGACATAAGCCGGAGTATGCCCGAAAAGCCGTCTGGGGTCTCTGGGATCTAATGGGTATAAATCTACCTATCTTTTATTATCCTTCCAAAATTAGCCCGTTTCCATCTCAGACTGTCTGACAAATGACAATCGCAGTCGAGAGCTATGTTGACGTCAAATAAATTAACACTTACTTGCGCTCGCTTGTGCGGTATAGACTGCGTCATTGCGAGCTCATTCGAGCGTCATATCGTGTGTACCGCTGGAAATACGCTCGCGAATCGCCAATGTGATAAGCCCCCTTTATACAAGCAGCCCAGCGTCATATAATGAACAAACTATATCGAGCAAAAATGTATCATTGTAATTATTATTGTGATTCTATATTATTATGTATATGTATATTTTATACGGTATATCAATAGCCAGGGAATGCGGTCTGGTTCCCCGTCGACTGTCAGCATATCACCACCCTAGACTAAGAGGTTGCCAAATGTAAATATTTGTAGCTGTAAGATAGCTTTACGATTTTTTCTCTGAATGGCAGTTTTATAGGTTGTGGACACACGTAGCGATTTGATTTCATAATATTAAAAAAGTTCGCGCCACGAAAGTTGAAGAACTCACGTTGATTACAAAATAGTTTCAAGTTACGTGGAGTGAGCACTATTCTATGTTATATATTTATGAATTTGAAAATGTAGTGGCCTAAAAATATATTAGCTTTTTTAAAATATTTACTGTTGATTTGTGTTATATCATGTAACATAATTTATTTCAAATGAAATACTGTCCTATGTACTATAACTATGGCTTCTAATTTTACTAAAAAGAGTTCTTATTTATTTGTAAATGCGTAGTTCAATTGTGTATAATAAAATTAAAGAAAATGCTTTAAAACAGATATAAAAAGGGTTTTCGCCATTTATTATATTATACTTACATATAATTTCCTGTTAAAAATGGTTATTGTTAATTCTGTTACGTTAACTCTATATTGTGTATATTGAGGGTAGGATTCTTTGTGACATTGAAATCGTAATATGTGCGAAACGTGGATTGTGACGTCACATGCATACTTCTTCATACAAACAAAAATTAATCTGAGGAATGAGGCATACTTCCGCAGAGTTGAAGCGAATCGAAAAAAAATTCACAGCATATTGGGACCTATCTCTACAAAACGAGGCATAAACTATCCAAAAAAACGATCGAAAGCGCGCGCATTCGCACGGCTAGCGCAGATTGGTGCGTTAGCATTCGTTCGAACTCGAGCGCATGGACGCGAACTCAAGCGAATCCACGTGAATCGAAGCTTCAATCGGGTCCTATACGCACGAAGAGGACGTCTCGAGCGTGTTTTAAGATTTGAATGTCACAAGCGGCCAGCTCACAATGTGTCCACAGCTTTAGTGTAATTACGTTAAGATCGGTATCTTAGTGGAGTCTAGATTGTCTACTGTCTACGTCTAGTGAATTAGGTAATTTTAGACGTTCTATGAAATCCTTCAATCGTAGGCGAGTAAGTGTCGTGACGTCAGCGATGTTTATCATTTATTTTTAAATAACAAATATAAATGTCTGTTGAAATTTGATGTACTAAAATATATTTTCTAGACATATTTGTGCAGTTTTTTTTAAATAATTATCTCATTTCTTAGTTTGCAAAAAAAAATTTAGAAGGTTGCGGCATACTTGCGCAGAGTCGAAGCGAATCGAAAAAACTTTCACGGCATATTGGCACCTATATCTCTACAAAACAAGGCACAAACTATAAAAAAAAGAGAATGTGCGCGCATTCGTTCGAACGCAAGCGAACCCACGAGAATCGAAGCATCAGTCGGGTCCTATACGAACGAAGAGACGCGCGGATTCGAGCAACTTGTTACGAATTTGACGTTTCGATTCGCTTCGACTCTGTGCTAACTGCTAGTATGTCCCGAACCTTAATGACAACACTTATTAATCAAGACCTGTTTAAAGAACTCTGTTCTCAAGGTAGATTTACTGTATACTGAATGAAGGTACAAAATAAATAATTTCAAAGTATGAAATAGGCTGATTCTTTATTAACTTTTGCAATATTGCACAGTACAAGATTTATATTTTGGCGGGTATTATGGCAACACATCAAGACCCCCGCAATACAATTAATATTTCACAGAACTATGTACATCTTGCACATTATTGGCTCTTAATCTGTGGACATAAATTTTTTAATATCCAGGAATAAAAATTTAGAAATGTATAACTTTAGGAAAGGTAAGAAAAATTACAAAACATTGGACATATTTGACAGTGAAAAAAAAATTGAACAATGGAACCAATAAAGGTCAAAGTCTACGTTGTTAAGAAAACGCGCTCTACAAAAGATTAGATAGTCAAAGTGGCCAATTCTGTTGTACACAATCTCTAAACCTAAACTAAAATGACAGGTCTAAAATTCCTATCTCTTTCACGGTGCTCACTGCAGAAAAGGATAGCACTATTTTTAAACCTGTCAATTTAGTTTAGAGAATTGTGTACAACAGAATCGGCCACAATTGTATTGTAACACTAAAATCACTATTTTGATAACTAC
The DNA here is from genome assembly GCA_920104075.1 of Melanargia galathea. Lineage (NCBI taxonomy): Eukaryota > Metazoa > Arthropoda > Insecta > Lepidoptera > Nymphalidae > Melanargia > Melanargia galathea. Next base: position 22,280,089 of record OV049869.1, on the reverse strand, counting down.
GGTTTCGGTTGAGGTATCAAGGTAGGTATATGGTATAACAACAGGGGACAGATAAGGGTCCAAAATTAGGGCAAGCTCAACACCACAGTTTAGTTATTATATTATCTTTATCACGAGCTTATCGTAATCTGTCGGCGGCCCGCGGCGTGCAGCGTGACTTATTAATTTAACGGTAGTGTTAGTAACCGTTGCGTTTTCCAAATACCGTAACCACACGAGTAGTAAATCTACAGAGGGGAAGCTTCCACAAGCGGCCCGCTGTAGGTATACTCACACAAACACACTCACCAACGGTTCACGGACGCCCGCTCGTTCGTACAGTTGGTGACAAACATGCGCATATGTGTGAGTGTACCTACAGCGGGCCGCTTGTAGAAGCTTCCCCTCTGTAGGTACTCTGTGCCGTAACTATCTACCTACCTACTGAAACACCAATTTGGAGTTTTTGATATTAGCTGCATGCCCAAAATATAGCCGCTTACTTCTTCCTCCTATCTTTCGTGATATAGCCTGACCGGAGAAATAAATCGCCATGTTGCGGAAAACAAAAGAACTAATTGCTTCTACTGGCAACACTTTTAAACGTCACGTGTCGCATGCGAGCTGGAGCAGGTTTTTATTTCCCTGGTCAGGCTATTTATCTACCTGCCAATAGCAAGTTCGGGACCAGGGGGGTTATTCTGTAACTTAGTTAGCAACTGAAAATAGTTGCCAACAAATTAGTTCGATATACATTGCTGCTTTACTGTGTAAAATTATGAAAACACTTTATATTTCCCACAGTAAAGCAGCAATGTATATCAAACTAATTCGTTGGCAACTATTTTCAGTTGCTAACTAAGGTACAGAATAACCCAGCAGGTGCCGTGCGACGTACGAGGCGTGACGCACCGCCTGCGTTCCCTGCATGTGACGAAGTCCCGTTCAGCGACTAGACTAAAACCCCTCAGGTTTTAATTCATCTAAAAGTCCTTGAATGCGATCTCACCCGATGGTAAGTTACGATGCAGTCTTAAGGTAGAAGCGGGCTAACCTGAAGAGGTACAGCAGTTTTTGATAAACCCATACCCCTGATCGGTATCTATACGCGGCATCGTACCGGAACGCTAAATCGCTTGACGGCAGGGCTTGCATCGGCGGCGGCATGCGATCTCATGCATTGCTTGCATTTCAAGCTTATCGCATACAATAATAATAATTGTATGCGGTACTATCAGTTGAAAATATTGTAGATGACAGGATGTCACATTCATATTACCATAGAATAATAAGTTGTTTAAAAGGAATAAAAACAAGGCATTTTAATAAATTGTTTTGGACTTTATTACAAGGGAGGAGGGTTCGATACGACTTACGTTGACTCGTGTCACATTTCATAATCAACATTCTTTGTCAATTGACATATGATTCGCACCTTGATTTTATACAATTGAACAGATATGGCAACATTTAAATAATAAATATAACAAAAATGTAATGAAAAATCAACAAAACCAAATGATTCAATTAATTGGTTTTTCTCGGTAGGTCAAATTTTTTGAAACATTAATTACTAGAGGAATTTTACTAATCCAATACCTTGAGCTAGGTGTGATATTCCCTGGCGGGAACATAGAATTAAATTAAATTAAACATATTTTTTTTCAAGAACGAATGCCACGCCATGTTTGAAATTGTTTGCCACACGCCCTCGCCAGAAAGTATTACACGTCACTAGGGCTCCAAGAGAATTTCAGGATCGGATCAGAACCTCTTCATTGGCCAAGAGTCAAGAGTGTGAGATCTAATGCTTTACTTTAATACATACAGACTATATCTTACATTTTTAGCATTCATCAGGTATCGTGCAACGAATGCGTGACAAGAAAAATAAAAATCTCGCCACGTCGCCGAAAACCCAAGGACCTAGTTCCATTCACTGTCATAAAGCCCAAATTAGACGGTGCCCCGTTCATCGTTCATTTTTGCGATGAACGATGCACGATACGATATTTTCTATGGCACAGTGCCTGGGAACGATGAACGGTTGGTGTTTAGACTGTTCATTTTCGATGAAAGCAAAAATCTCGAAAAATGAATAGTCTAATTTGGCCTTAAGGCTAGAGGTTAGCCGCTAGGGAGTCACTAAAAATCGAATAGGTGAGTTTATCAAAAAACTGTCAGTGTATAAAACGCAAGGTGCTCCTTCGCACACGCCATCGGTCTGCAGTCTGTACAGGGGGGTCCGCTAGGAGCGCTCGTCGGGGCCGTCGTCGGCCGGCGGCAGGTGCGCGGCGTGCGGCAGGTGCGAGGAGTGCGCGTGGTTGTGGTCGAGGCCGTGCGCGTGCGGCGCGGCGGACGCGCGCAGGCAGTCGCCGTGCGCCTTGTAGTCCACGGGCACGGAGGGCGGCAGCTGCAGCACGCGGCGCAGCGTGTCGCGCACGCGCGCCTTGGCGTCCGCGTCCGCCGCCGTGCGGTGCCACACCGCCAGGTGGTCCTCCTGCACCCACACATTTCAATTTTAGACTCCACAACCGGAACATATTTTCTGGGCACGAACCGGTTTCGGTCATTAAATCCCGTATCAAAAATCATTGTTGGATAGTTTTTCATGCTAGCCTGAATAGTTTCCAAATCATTGGCCTATGATTATGCCATGTTGGAACAAATCCCTAACTGCCAAGTCTTCTAACATAACCTCTAACCACTCTGTACAAAACTCATACCTGAAACCGCAACGACAGCACGATGCCACACATCTCCTCGCCCACCATGAACTGCTCGCCCAGCATCGCCATGCACAGATCCTCCCACGCGCGCCCCGTCTCCGACTTGCGCAATCTCACCACCTGCGCACGATACAACCATTAAGGGTTGACAAAACAAATATTACACCACATTTATAACTCACAATTGCTAGTTAGTAGTGGAAGATATGCAGCACTCTAGTTACTAAGTTCAAAATTGAATTTTAAGTTTCCGTAGTAATTATCACCATTGCATCACTTTCATGTACTTTATATATTGACGTTCAAAAAGTGTACAGTGTACCTACTTTGAATAAATAAGTTTTGAATTTGAATTTGAATGGGATTGGAAGTTCATTTAACTATTTACTGCTGTTGGTCACTTGCAAACATTTAGTATGATGAGTTTCTTACCTATTCTTCTCGGTAGAAACAGCATTCAGAATCAGTGGTAGATTCCATTGACGATTCAAAAGCACTTGTAAAAGTTTATTTGTCCAAAAAACTTTTCTATTCTAATCCTAATTTATCTTCGAGGCTTTTATTATACATCAGTGGCAAAGATTGGCTCCAGCTTACGATACCAGGGACAAACTATGAAAAAGAAACAAATACAATTAATTGTCCCAACATACCCATTTTCCACCATTGATGTTAGCAGGATCCTCCCACATGGGTTTGATGCCCAGCTTGAAGAGGTGCAGGTCTGACAGCGGCGGCAGCTCGGCCGGCCTTGTGAGATGACAGTACAGCCCCCACCACTGCTCCACCGACGCCACGCAACCCACCATACGCAGCGCCTGCAAACAAGTCACCAATCTTGTACAATAACGTGTGTAATACACAATAGGGTAGCGTTCAACCAAAACAAACAATACCTAATTGGATTTTTTCTCTCACTGTGCTAATGCTGTAGAATTGTTAAGTTATTTACCGAGTTTCTTTCTGGTTCTTCTCGGTTGGAACAGCTTTCAGAACCAGTGGTAGATTCAATTGACGATTCAAAAGTTTATTTGAATAAAAAACTTTTCTATTCTATTCTATAAACTGCCATTTCCACACTTATCATTTTGCTAACAATAGGTTTATGTGTAATATACGTCATCTCCCTCCAATACAAAACATTAAGAATGTTGATTATCGTTAGTGTCCGACCAAAAGTTCGGTTTCAGTTTCGGCCGAGTGTCGGCCAAAAATCAAGTTTCGGCGGCAGTTTCGGTTTCGGCCGAAATTGGCCGAAACTGAATTCGGAAGTTGTGCACGCTCGCCTAACTTCGTTTCTCGCGGCAACGCTTTGGCGGACGCTGGCGACCTTGTTTTGGAATAATTGTCGTGCGCCGTTCGGATAGCTTTGTAGCAACAAAACATAGCACGTTATCGCCCGACACAAACATTCTTTAGAGGTTATGTTTTTATGGAATTGATTACATGTAAGTTTTGTTTCATTTCTGTATTTGAATAATTTATATACTTAGTTAATTAAATATTTAGTCAGTAACTTTGTTTTGTTGTTATTAATAAATCAAGTCACATATAAAAAAGAGATTGTTTAATTACGTTGTATAGGTAAATTTTTTTCAAGGTGTTTTTCGTTCCGATGACCTATTGATGTAGTTTTCTTGTATTAGGATTATTATTACAGTTTTATTTTAATTTTAAATTGCTTCAGAGTAAAATGTCGTAAAGAAAATCCAATTTGGCAGTAGGTACTTCGACAAAAGTATCAGTGATACATCAAAAGCTGTTTTCCAGATATGTAGGAAGTCCTATTCGTTAGGAAGCCACGAACCAAAAAAACAAACATTACACAGACGCATTACACATTTATCAAAATTTCAAAATTTGAAAAAATATTAAAAATATTATTAATATTTTTCTTTATATTATACTAAATAAATGATTACAACTAACTTAATATACCTACTGCGTTTTCATTTCATGTCCTAATTAATGCAGAATAATGAGTATAATGCACCAAATTTCAGTATTTTAAGATTTTTAAGATATTTTATACTTGACCACGTGAGTTTCGGTTTCAGTTTTGGCCGAAACTAAAGCCACAGCCGAATATTCGGTTTCGGTTTCTGCCGGAAACCCAGTTTCGGTCAGACTCTAATTATCGTGCTTTGTATGTATCACTTTTGCAGGGACATTGAGGTAGAATTGTCACCAGAAAATTATTGTTATATTATAATCAACTTTCAACCAAGTAGACAAATACTTGATTGAAAGTATAAGCCACGATTTTTGCTGGTTCTTTGCAGCAGAAGCTGCTTTCTAAACTGATGATCTTCTTATGATAGTCTTGTCATAACATAAGAGTCACAAGTTGGCTTCCATGAAACAAATAAAGTAAACAAATATTGTATTGTCTCTATATTATAGTTATAAACAAAAACCTGAAGGAATGTTGCCTTCTTACAAAATGATAGTCTCAACTTTCTGGATTGAGGTATGTTATGTTTGCAGTTTTAATAGCCAGTAACAAAGCGAACCTGTCCATAACCAGTGGTGGTCGAGGAGAGTTCGCGGGCGGGCGGCCTGCGTGAGAACCACATCCAGTAGCTGTACTCGAGTTTGTGGTGGTGTGGAGGGACGTAGGGCTCCAGCGGGTGGTCGGAGTTGCGCTCGTCCTCCTCGTCGTCGTCATTGTTCTGGTTGGGGACCTCCCCGGGCCGACGGTCAGGTACGTTCAAATTATAGAATTTGCACATTTTTCTTTCACTCATGTTACGCCAATAATAACATGATTCCCCAACGGCCTAACCTAGGACACGTTGCTATTTTTTCCCCTTTTCAGACTGTATGACCGACGATGTTAATATTTCTTAGTATACTAAGTAACAAATTTATGAACACTTTATTTATTTATTATTAATTTTTTACATTAAATTAAACATAATCAGCCTATTCCCTCTTTTTCTGTATATAACCTTTTTCTTTCCGTCATCAAAATGCAACAAACTGTCAAATGTCATTGACAGCATGGCTAATGTTCACAGATAAAAATATCCTTGCATTTATAATTATTTAATATTTTACATGGAATTTACACATTAATTGCGCTCGCGTCACGTCTCACGGCCAAGTTTGCCAAACCCTATTTTTCATGAGATTCTGGTCGATCTATACGAGCTCGTCGCGGTCTAACGATCACGCGAGTGTAATTTCTCCTCTCATTCGCGCAAATTAATTATTATAGGTAGGTACCATAAAGTAAACAGACAATAGAGTTGGCATAACTACCTTAAAAACGTGCCAAAAATACACTCACACACGCACAATCCTGTAACATAAAATGGCGCGTGTTCATTGTGATGTCTCAAGTTGTGCGTGTGTGAGTGTTCATGTATACATTTTAGGGAGGCCATCTTAAGTCACGAGTGTGCCGCAAACTGTTTTATTATTATAGTTCGGCCGTTCAGAGAATGCGTTCCTGACACCTATCAGTTAGTCACGACTAGTGATGGGCACAACATAACACTGAGTTCGTTACCGTTCCTCCAAAATGAACCGGCGCATTATTTTAAGATTATTTTCGTTTTAAATTGGCGGAATCATTTAAAATTTATATTTTAGTTATTTAAGTAGAAACCAAAAAAAGGTAATATTCATATAATAAAATTGTCAAATAAAAACAGATCGAAAACACTTGAAGAACGTGGTCTATGCGCACGAAACGACAACAGACGACTGTTTTAGCGTCACAAAATGGCGGCCCAACGCAATTTGGGGTTACCATTTTCAACCTAAATATAAAAATGCTACTTTCTTTCGCGCGTTCGGTTTGGTCATAGTTTTATTTTTATATTTCATAAAAGTTATCTTATAGTCCATTATTTTCAAATTCTTAAAAAGAAAAACAAAGCGTATTATTTTATATTATAAGTATAACTGTATAAGAACAGATTACGATACTTGCCTGTTATTTTTAGCACAGCACTATTATTCAAATATAAAGCGCTGACATAACCTTGTAATAGCGTAGTATAGATTTAGAAAAATATTGTTTACCAAGTTATTTGACACTCAGTTTGGCACAAAATTATAACATTCATTGATTATTGATATAATAATGTTGTTTTAATGCTCATCAATTGTTAAAACGGTAAACAACCAGCAAAAATATTTTTATCGTAACTGCAACGCCATTACAAAGCTACGTCGTCAGTTCAATCGCGACGTGTCAGGAACGCATTCTCTGAACGGCCGAACTTTATGTCAAAAATGTAATGTTGTCTCTTTCACACTTATGAAAATTTTGATAAGCTTGAGCTATTTTCCTATCCACTAATTTCTATAGGACATTATGCCAGCTCTATTTATTATTATTATCTCTATGGTAGGTACCTACTACTGAACGAAACTGCGCAAACTCAATCAATTGTCAGATGTCATGGGTTTCATTTTGACCATAGAGATAATATTTTGACATTGACAAAATGACAACATGATGACAACCGACAAATAAACAAACGTGAAACGAATATTCAAAAACGGATTTGCAAAGATATCTCAAATACATAATTATTTAAAATATATAGTAATTTTACTAAACAGTAGATTTACATTTATTCAATAATAAAGTGCTCAATATTCATCTATGCCATGGCAAAAGCTGAGTCTGCCGCTAGAAATAATGTGGAGTGTCTTAACGTAGACTTTATGCGGTCTCTTGTGAAACAATACTCTGAACTGGTGAATATAACAATTTTACTGGTTTGTAATCTTGAACAGGATACGGGATACCATGTGGATACCATAATGCCCTAAAAGGTGCTTCATCCTAGTTGCAATAGCAGCTGACGTTACCTCGAAGCACATCAAAGCGTTATTACTTGTATAGATAATATTTGTAATTGTTGTAATTGTTACTGCCAGGGGCAGTGGACTAGTGCGTTCTTCTGGGCGGACGCGGCGGCGGCGGCCGCGTCGAGCGGACCCGCGGCCGCGGCCAGCGGGGATGACATTTGGCTGCTGGCCAGTGCCATGCTGGCCAGAGGGGAGCTGCACAGGGCAGCACATGCTGTCACTTCTAGGCAGCTTCATAGGTTCGTAGCAAACTAAACTTAACTGCTATCTCAGTAAATCATCATTATCAACAGATCAAAAGGTTGTCCTGCACTGCGGTCTTGCGCCAGGGATCCCTGATTGATGCTTGTTGTACATTTAGTGGAAGGTCTGCCTATGTGATTGCTATTCTAGCAACTTGGAATATTTCCTTAAACGTGACACTTTTAGCATTTGTTTTAACTATTGTCAAATAGTGACATCAACTATAACTAAATAACAACAAGGCTGGACTCACGTGATAAACACCAGAATATGGCCGGCTAGTTTAGAGCTCTTCTGGGGCTCTTTTAGAGGAGCATGTTCAAGCAAAGCAGTACAGATTTCGTTTTAAACTTTGTAAAATCTATACGCCTAAGAATTCAAATCAGCTACCACTACTAATATGACACAGAGAAATGTACAAATAGACCAGCAGCAGTATAATGTTGTAGGAGACACTTGCTGTGCTTGGGTGTGGCCATGCGCGCGCACATCGCGGCCAAGGAGCCCGGCGCCGCGCTCGGCGTGCTGGAGGAGTGCGACCCCGCGCTGCTGGAGCCCCGCAGCATGGACCAGACGCACAATGTGAGGCTTATTGTAAAAAAAATAATTTTGCTAAGTTTATTTGTAACTTAATTGATCCCTGCGATTTCTGGATTGCGTGGATTTAGGTTTTTGAAATCTGTTTGATTTCTCAGAATAAAAGTAGCCTTTATCCATATGCAAAAAAAGGGATGCAAGTGACTTCTGAGGCAAATTTTGTCAAGTTCAGTTACAATGGTTAGGCAATGAATATGTATTAACCATGTGTGTTTCTAGAACAAACAACATAGACACAAAGTCTATTTTCTTTTTATTTTTCATTCAAAGACTTGGTCCTTTGTAAAAACTTGTGATTTATCTAGATGAATGTTTCCAGAGAGCGTTAGCGGGCGTGCTGGTGTGGCAGGCGCGCGCGCTGAGCTCGCTGGAGCGGCGCGAGGCGGCCGCGGAGGCGCTGACGGCGGCCCTGCGCGCCGACTGCGCGTGCTACGAGGCGCTCGACCTGCTGCTGGACCAGCATGCGCTCACTCCTAGCCAAGGTCGCGACATTTACAACTTTATAATCCCCATAGTATTGAAATCAAACTTAAAATTATTTTTTCAAAGTTGGTACATTGTATTCCAGTCTAGTGAACGTGCAGCTATTTGACAACACCCCTAAGTACAGCATTTTCTTAATTTCGCGATAGATCAAAAATATAGATCGAATGTAGCAAAGCTATGCATCATCATCATCATCATCATGATCAACCTATTACCGGCTCACTACAGAGCACAGGTCTCCTCTCAGAGTGAGAAGGGTTTTGGCCATAGTCTACCACGCTGGCCAAGCGGATTGGCAGACTTCACATACCTTTGAGAACGTTATGGAGAACTCTCAGGCATGCAGGTTTCCTCACGATGTTTTCTTTCACCGTTAAAGCAAGTGATATTTAAATACTTAAAACGCACATAACTCCGAAAAGTTAGAGGTGCGTGCCCCGGGATCGAACCCACGACCTCCCATTAGAAGTCGGTTGTCCTAACCACTAGGCTATCACAGCTTAAAGGCTGCAAAGCTATGCGTTATATAGCAATTAATATTGCAAATAGACTGTTTGCAATGCCTGTGCAATGTGTTTTTGTTTCAGAAAGCGAACTAATAGAATCTCTGCCCATAAACAACCAGATGAGTGCGTCAGAGGCGGCCTTGTTGCGCGTGGCCTACCGCGACCGGCTGCTGCGGTACGCGCCGCTGCACGACGACGAGCCGCCGCGCGCCGACGCCGACGGCGGGGTGAGTGCGCGGGGCGGGGGTCACTGTACACTGTCAACCAGATGAGTGCGTCAGAGGCGGCCTTGTTGCGCGTGGCCTACCGCGACCGGCTGCTGCGGTACGCGCCGCTGCACGACGACGAGCCGCCGCGCGCCGACGCCGACGGCGGGGTGAGTGCGCGGGGCGGGGGTCACTGTACACTGTCAACCAGATGAGTGCGTCAGAGGCGGCCTTGTTGCGCGTGGCCTACCGCGACCGGCTGCTGCGGTACGCGCCGCTGCACGACGACGAGCCGCCGCGCGCCGACGCCGACGGCGGGGTGAGTGCGCGGGGCGGGGGTCACTGTACATTGTCAACCAGATGAGTGCGTCAGAGGCGGCCTTGTTGCGCGTGGCCTACCGCGACCGGCTGCTGCGGTACGCGCCGCTGCACGACGACGAGCCGCCGCGCGCCGACGCCGACGGCGGGGTGAGTGCGCGGGGCGGGGGTCACTGTACATTGTCAACCAGATGAGTGCGTCAGAGGCGGCCTTGTTGCGCGTGACCTACCGCGACCGTATGCTGCGGTACGCGTCGCTGCACGACGACGAGCCGCCGCGCGCCGACGCCGACGGCGGGGTGAGTGCGCGGGGCGGGGGTCACTGTACACTGTCAACCAGATGAGTGCGTCAGAGGCGGCCTTGTTGCGCGTGGCCTACCGCGACCGGCTGCTGCGGTACGCGCCGCTGCACGACGACGAGCCGCCGCGCGCCGACGCCGACGGCGGGGTGAGTGCGCGGGGCGGGGGTCACTGTACACTGTCAACCAGATGAGTGCGTCAGAGGCGGCCTTGTTGCGCGTGGCCTACCGCGACCGGCTGCTGCGGTACGCGCCGCTGCACGACGACGAGCCGCTGCGCGCCGACGCCGACGGCGGGGTGAGTGCGCGGGGCGGGGGTCACTGTACACTGTCAACCAGATGAGTGCGTCAGAGGCGGCCTTGTTGCGCGTGGCCTACCGCGACCGGCTGCTGCGGTACGCGCCGCTGCACGACGACGAGCCGCCGCGCGCCGACGCCGACGGCGGGGTGAGTGCGCGGGGCGGGGGTCACTGTACACTGTCAACCAGATGAGTGCGTCAGAGGCGGCCTTGTTGCGCGTGGCCTACCGCGACCGGCTGCTGCGGTACGCGCCGCTGCACGACGACGAGCCGCCGCGCGCCGACGCCGACGGCGGGGTGAGTGCGCGGGGCGGGGGTCACTGTACACTGTCAACCAGATGAGTGCGTCAGAGGCGGCCTTGTTGCGCGTGGCCTACCGCGACCGGCTGCTGCGGTACGCGCCGCTGCACGACGACGAGCCGCCGCGCGCCGACGCCGACGGCGGGGTGAGTGCGCGGGGCGGGGGTCACTGTACACTGTCAACCAGATGAGTGCGTCAGAGGCGGCCTTGTTGCGCGTGGCCTACCGCGACCGGCTGCTGCGGTACGCGCCGCTGCACGACGACGAGCCGCTGCGCGCCGACGCCGACGGCGGGGTGAGTGCGCGGGGCGGGGGTCACTGTACACTGTCAACCAGATGAGTGCGTCAGAGGCGGCCTTGTTGCGCGTGGCCTACCGCGACCGGCTGCTGCGGTACGCGCCGCTGCACGACGACGAGCCGCCGCGCGCCGACGCCGACGGCGGGGTGAGTGCGCGGGGCCACTGTACTCGCTGTATACTGTGTCCAGGATAGTACTATCTCACATCAAACTCATTTGCCCCACTAAAACTGCCCTCTACTAGGGTGCACTTTCGATCCTAAATAATATGGTCACTAACTCCTAAATAGTCTCAGGAGGTCAGGGTCACTCGGCGGGTGATGGCGTCGTCGCGCGTCGGCAGCGGTCTCTCACTCGTATCGTTCGATCGGCACTCGGCAGGGCGCGGGCCCGGTGGAGGCGTGCCGCGCGCTGTGCGCGGAGGCGGCGGAGGCGCGCGGGCGGCGGCTGCTGAAGTGACTCGTGTCGGTCGGCAGGGCGCGGGCCCGGTGGAGGCGTGCCGCGCGCTGTGCGCGGAGGCGGCGGAGGCGCGCGGGCGGCGGCTGCTGAAGTGACTCGTGTCGGTCGGCAGGGCGCGGGCCCGGTGGAGGCGTGCCGCGCGCTGTGCGCGGAGGCGGCGGAGGCGCGCGGGCGGCGGCTGGCGGCGGGTGATCGCGTCGTCGCGCGTCGGCAGCTGCTGAAGTGACTCGTGTCGGTCGGCAGGGCGCGGGCCCGGTGGAGGCGCGCGGGCGGCGGCTGGCGGCGGGTGATCGCGTCGTCGCGCGTCGGCAGCTGCTGAAGTGACTCGTGTCGGTCGGCAGGGCGCGGGCCCGGTGGAGGCGTGCCGCGCGCTGTGCGCGGAGGCGGCGTCGTCGCGCGTCGGCAGCTGCTGAAGTGACTCGTGTCGGTCGGCAGGGCGCGGGCCCGGTGGAGGCGTGCCGCGCGCTGTGCGCGGAGGCGGCGGAGGCGCGCGGGCGGCGGCTGCTGAAGTGACTCGTGTCGGTCGGCAGGGCGCGGGCCCGGTGGAGGCGTGCCGCGCGCTGTGCGCGGAGGCGGCGGAGGCGCGCGGGCGGCGGCTGCTGAAGTGACTCGTGTCGGTCGGCAGGGCGCGGGCCCGGTGGAGGCGTGCCGCGCGCTGTGCGCGGAGGCGGCGGAGGCGCGCGGGCGGCGGCTGCTGAAGTGACTCGTGTCGGTCGGCAGGGCGCGGGCCCGGTGGAGGCGTGCCGCGCGCTGTGCGCGGAGGCGGCGGAGGCGCGCGGGCGGCGGCTGCTGAAGTGACTCGTGTCGGTCGGCAGGGCGCGGGCCCGGTGGAGGCGTGCCGCGCGCTGTGCGCGGAGGCGGCGGAGGCGCGCGGGCGGCGGCTGCTGAAGTGACTCGTGTCGGTCGGCAGGGCGCGGGCCCGGTGGAGGCGCGCGGGCGGCGGCTGGCGGCGGGTGATCGCGTCGTCGCGCGTCGGCAGCTGCTGAAGTGACTCGTGTCGGTCGGCAGGGCGCGGGCCCGGTGGAGGCGCGCGGGCGGCGGCTGGCGGCGGGTGATCGCGTCGTCGCGCGTCGGCAGCTGCTGAAGTGACTCGTGTCGGTCGGCAGGGCGCGGGCCCGGTGGAGGCGTGCCGCGCGCTGTGCGCGGAGGCGGCGGAGGCGCGCGGGCGGCGGCTGGCGGCGGAGGCGCGCGGGCGGCGGCTGCTGAAGTGACTCGTGTCGGTCGGCAGGGCGCGGGCCCGGTGGAGGCGTGCCGCGCGCTGTGCGCGGAGGCGGCGGAGGCGCGCGGGCGGCGGCTGCTGAAGTGACTCGTGTCGGTCGGCAGGGCGCGGGCCCGGTGGAGGCGTGCCGCGCGCTGTGCGCGGAGGCGGCGGAGGCGCGCGGGCGGCGGCTGCTGAAGTGACTCGTGTCGGTCGGCAGGGCGCGGGCCCGGTGGAGGCGCGCGGGCGGCGGCTGGCGGCGGGTGATCGCGTCGTCGCGCGTCGGCAGCTGCTGAAGTGACTCGTGTCGGTCGGCAGGGCGCGGGCCCGGTGGAGGCGTGCCGCGCGCTGTGCGCGGAGGCGGCGGAGGCGCGCGGGCGGCGGCTGCTGAAGTGACTCGTGTCGGTCGGCAGGGCGCGGGCCCGGTGGAGGCGCGCGGGCGGCGGCTGGCGGCGGGTGATCGCGTCGTCGCGCGTCGGCAGCTGCTGAAGTGACTCGTGTCGGTCGGCAGGGCGCGGGCCCGGTGGAGGCGTGCCGCGCGCTGTGCGCGGAGGCGGCGGAGGCGCGCGGGCGGCGGCTGCTGAAGTGACTCGTGTCGGTCGGCAGGGCGCGGGCCCGGTGGAGGCGTGCCGCGCGCTGTGCGCGGAGGCGGCGGAGGCGCGCGGGCGGCGGCTGCTGAAGTGACTCGTGTCGGTCGGCAGGGCGCGGGCCCGGTGGAGGCGTGCCGCGCGCTGTGCGCGGAGGCGGCGGAGGCGCGCGGGCGGCGGCTGCTGAAGTGACTCGTGTCGGTCGGCAGGGCGCGGGCCCGGTGGAGGCGCGCGGGCGGCGGCTGGCGGCGGGTGATCGCGTCGTCGCGCGTCGGCAGCTGCTGAAGTGACTCGTGTCGGTCGGCAGGGCGCGGGCCCGGTGGAGGCGTGCCGCGCGCTGTGCGCGGAGGCGGCGGAGGCGCGCGGGCGGCGGCTGCTGAAGTGACTCGTGTCGGTCGGCAGGGCGCGGGCCCGGTGGAGGCGCGCGGGCGGCGGCTGGCGGCGGGTGATCGCGTCGTCGCGCGTCGGCAGCTGCTGAAGTGACTCGTGTCGGTCGGCAGGGCGCGGGCCCGGTGGAGGCGTGCCGCGCGCTGTGCGCGGAGGCGGCGGAGGCGCGCGGGCGGCGGCTGGCGGCGGAGGCGCGCGGGCGGCGGCTGCTGAAGTGACTCGTGTCGGTCGGCAGGGCGCGGGCCCGGTGGAGGCGCGCGGGCGGCGGCTGGCGGCGGGTGATCGCGTCGTCGCGCGTCGGCAGCTGCTGAAGTGACTCGTGTCGGTCGGCAGGGCGCGGGCCCGGTGGAGGCGCGCGGGCGGCGGCTGGCGGCGGGTGATCGCGTCGTCGCGCGTCGGCAGCTGCTGAAGTGACTCGTGTCGGTCGGCAGGGCGCGGGCCCGGTGGAGGCGTGCCGCGCGCTGTGCGCGGAGGCGGCGGAGGCGCGCGGGCGGCGGCTGGCGGCGGAGGCGCGCGGGCGGCGGCTGCTGAAGTGACTCGTGTCGGTCGGCAGGGCGCGGGCCCGGTGGAGGCGTGCCGCGCGCTGTGCGCGGAGGCGGCGGAGGCGCGCGGGCGGCGGCTGGCGGCGGAGGCGCGCGGGCGGCGGCTGCTGAAGTGACTCGTGTCGGTCGGCAGGGCGCGGGCCCGGTGGAGGCGCGCGGGCGGCGGCTGGCGGCGGGTGATCGCGTCGTCGCGCGTCGGCAGCTGCTGAAGTGACTCGTGTCGGTCGGCAGGGCGCGGGCCCGGTGGAGGCGTGCCGCGCGCTGTGCGCGGAGGCGGCGGAGGCGCGCGGGCGGCGGCTGCTGAAGTGACTCGTGTCGGTCGGCAGGGCGCGGGCCCGGTGGAGGCGCGCGGGCGGCGGCTGGCGGCGGGTGATCGCGTCGTCGCGCGTCGGCAGCTGCTGAAGTGACTCGTGTCGGTCGGCAGGGCGCGGGCCCGGTGGAGGCGTGCCGCGCGCTGTGCGCGGAGGCGGCGGAGGCGCGCGGGCGGCGGCTGCTGAAGTGACTCGTGTCGGTCGGCAGGGCGCGGGCCCGGTGGAGGCGTGCCGCGCGCTGTGCGCGGAGGCGGCGGAGGCGCGCGGGCGGCGGCTGGCGGCGGAGGCGCGCGGGCGGCGGCTGCTGAAGTGACTCGTGTCGGTCGGCAGGGCGCGGGCCCGGTGGAGGCGTGCCGCGCGCTGTGCGCGGAGGCGGCGGAGGCGCGCGGGCGGCGGCTGCTGAAGTGACTCGTGTCGGTCGGCAGGGCGCGGGCCCGGTGGAGGCGCGCGGGCGGCGGCTGGCGGCGGGTGATCGCGTCGTCGCGCGTCGGCAGCTGCTGAAGTGACTCGTGTCGGTCGGCAGGGCGCGGGCCCGGTGGAGGCGTGCCGCGCGCTGTGCGCGGAGGCGGCGGAGGCGCGCGGGCGGCGGCTGCTGAAGTGACTCGTGTCGGTCGGCAGGGCGCGGGCCCGGTGGAGGCGTGCCGCGCGCTGTGCGCGGAGGCGGCGGAGGCGCGCGGGCGGCGGCTGCTGAAGTGACTCGTGTCGGTCGGCAGGGCGCGGGCCCGGTGGAGGCGCGCGGGCGGCGGCTGGCGGCGGGTGATCGCGTCGTCGCGCGTCGGCAGCTGCTGAAGTGACTCGTGTCGGTCGGCAGGGCGCGGGCCCGGTGGAGGCGTGCCGCGCGCTGTGCGCGGAGGCGGCGGAGGCGCGCGGGCGGCGGCTGCTGAAGTGACTCGTGTCGGTCGGCAGGGCGCGGGCCCGGTGGAGGCGTGCCGCGCGCTGTGCGCGGAGGCGGCGGAGGCGCGCGGGCGGCGGCTGCTGAAGTGACTCGTGTCGGTCGGCAGGGCGCGGGCCCGGTGGAGGCGCGCGGGCGGCGGCTGGCGGCGGGTGATCGCGTCGTCGCGCGTCGGCAGCTGCTGAAGTGACTCGTGTTGGTCGGCAGGGCGCGGGCCCGGTGGAGGCGTGCCGCGCGCTGTGCGCGGAGGCGGCGGAGGCGCGCGGGCGGCGGCTGGCGGCGGAGGCGCGCGGGCGGCGGCTGCTGAAGTGACTCGTGTCGGTCGGCAGGGCGCGGGCCCGGTGGAGGCGCGCGGGCGGCGGCTGGCGGCGGGTGATCGCGTCGTCGCGCGTCGGCAGCTGCTGAAGTGACTCGTGTCGGTCGGCAGGGCGCGGGCCCGGTGGAGGCGTGCCGCGCGCTGTGCGCGGAGGCGGCGGAGGCGCGCGGGCGGCGGCTGCTGAAGTGACTCGTGTCGGTCGGCAGGGCGCGGGCCCGGTGGAGGCGCGCGGGCGGCGGCTGGCGGCGGGTGATCGCGTCGTCGCGCGTCGGCAGCTGCTGAAGTGACTCGTGTCGGTCGGCAGGGCGCGGGCCCGGTGGAGGCGTGCCGCGCGCTGTGCGCGGAGGCGGCGGAGGCGCGCGGGCGGCGGCTGCTGAAGTGACTCGTGTCGGTCGGCAGGGCGCGGGCCCGGTGGAGGCGTGCCGCGCGCTGTGCGCGGAGGCGGCGGAGGCGCGCGGGCGGCGGCTGCTGAAGTGACTCGTGTCGGTCGGCAGGGCGCGGGCCCGGTGGAGGCGCGCGGGCGGCGGCTGGCGGCGGGTGATCGCGTCGTCGCGCGTCGGCAGCTGCTGAAGTGACTCGTGTCGGTCGGCAGGGCGCGGGCCCGGTGGAGGCGTGCCGCGCGCTGTGCGCGGAGGCGGCGGAGGCGCGCGGGCGGCGGCTGCTGAAGTGACTCGTGTCGGTCGGCAGGGCGCGGGCCCGGTGGAGGCGCGCGGGCGGCGGCTGGCGGCGGGTGATCGCGTCGTCGCGCGTCGGCAGCTGCTGAAGTGACTCGTGTCGGTCGGCAGGGCGCGGGCCCGGTGGAGGCGTGCCGCGCGCTGTGCGCGGAGGCGGCGGAGGCGCGCGGGCGGCGGCTGCTGAAGTGACTCGTGTCGGTCGGCAGGGCGCGGGCCCGGTGGAGGCGTGCCGCGCGCTGTGCGCGGAGGCGGCGGAGGCGCGCGGGCGGCGGCTGCTGAAGTGACTCGTGTCGGTCGGCAGGGCGCGGGCCCGGTGGAGGCGTGCCGCGCGCTGTGCGCGGAGGCGGCGGAGGCGCGCGGGCGGCGGCTGCTGAAGTGACTCGTGTCGGTCGGCAGGGCGCGGGCCCGGTGGAGGCGCGCGGGCGGGGCGGCTGGCGGCGGGTGATCGCGTCGTCGCGCGTCGGCAGCTGCTGAAGTGACTCGTGTCGGTCGGCAGGGCGCGGGCCCGGTGGAGGCGCGCGGGCGGCGGCTGGCGGCGGGTGATCGCGTCGTCGCGCGTCGGCAGCTGCTGAAGTGACTCGTGTCGGTCGGCAGGGCGCGGGCCCGGTGGAGGCGTGCCGCGCGCTGTGCGCGGAGGCGGCGGAGGCGCGCGGGCGGCGGCTGCTGAAGTGACTCGTGTCGGTCGGCAGGGCGCGGGCCCGGTGGAGGCGCGCGGGCGGCGGCTGGCGGCGGGTGATCGCGTCGTCGCGCGTCGGCAGCTGCTGAAGTGACTCGTGTCGGTCGGCAGGGCGCGGGCCCGGTGGAGGCGTGCCGCGCGCTGTGCGCGGAGGCGGCGGAGGCGCGCGGGCGGCGGCTGGCGGCGGAGGCGCGCGGGCGGCGGCTGCTGAAGTGACTCGTGTCGGTCGGCAGGGCGCGGGCCCGGTGGAGGCGTGCCGCGCGCTGTGCGCGGAGGCGGCGGAGGCGCGCGGGCGGCGGCTGGCGGCGGAGGCGCGCGGGCGGCGGCTGCTGAAGTGACTCGTGTCGGTCGGCAGGGCGCGGGCCCGGTGGAGGCGCGCGGGCGGCGGCTGGCGGCGGGTGATCGCGTCGTCGCGCGTCGGCAGCTGCTGAAGTGACTCGTGTCGGTCGGCAGGGCGCGGGCCCGGTGGAGGCGTGCCGCGCGCTGTGCGCGGAGGCGGCGGAGGCGCGCGGGCGGCGGCTGCTGAAGTGACTCGTGTCGGTCGGCAGGGCGCGGGCCCGGTGGAGGCGCGCGGGCGGCGGCTGGCGGCGGGTGATCGCGTCGTCGCGCGTCGGCAGCTGCTGAAGTGACTCGTGTCGGTCGGCAGGGCGCGGGCCCGGTGGAGGCGTGCCGCGCGCTGTGCGCGGAGGCGGCGGAGGCGCGCGGGCGGCGGCTGCTGAAGTGACTCGTGTCGGTCGGCAGGGCGCGGGCCCGGTGGAGGCGCGCGGGCGGCGGCTGGCGGCGGGTGATCGCGTCGTCGCGCGTCGGCAGCTGCTGAAGTGACTCGTGTCGGTCGGCAGGGCGCGGGCCCGGTGGAGGCGTGCCGCGCGCTGTGCGCGGAGGCGGCGGAGGCGCGCGGGCGGCGGCTGCTGAAGTGACTCGTGTCGGTCGGCAGGGCGCGGGCCCGGTGGAGGCGTGCCGCGCGCTGTGCGCGGAGGCGGCGGAGGCGCGCGGGCGGCGGCTGCTGAAGTGACTCGTGTCGGTCGGCAGGGCGCGGGCCCGGTGGAGGCGTGCCGCGCGCTGTGCGCGGAGGCGGCGGAGGCGCGCGGGCGGCGGCTGCTGAAGTGACTCGTGTCGGTCGGCAGGGCGCGGGCCCGGTGGAGGCGCGCGGGCGGCGGCTGGCGGCGGGTGATCGCGTCGTCGCGCGTCGGCAGCTGCTGAAGTGACTCGTGTCGGTCGGCAGGGCGCGGGCCCGGTGGAGGCGTGCCGCGCGCTGTGCGCGGAGGCGGCGGAGGCGCGCGGGCGGCGGCTGCTGAAGTGACTCGTGTCGGTCGGCAGGGCGCGGGCCCGGTGGAGGCGTGCCGCGCGCTGTGCGCGGAGGCGGCGGAGGCGCGCGGGCGGCGGCTGCTGAAGTGACTCGTGTCGGTCGGCAGGGCGCGGGCCCGGTGGAGGCGTGCCGCGCGCTGTGCGCGGAGGCGGCGGAGGCGCGCGGGCGGCGGCTGCTGAAGTGACTCGTGTCGGTCGGCAGGGCGCGGGCCCGGTGGAGGCGTGCCGCGCGCTGTGCGCGGAGGCGGCGGAGGCGCGCGGGCGGCGGCTGCTGAAGTGACTCGTGTCGGTCGGCAGGGCGCGGGCCCGGTGGAGGCGTGCCGCGCGCTGTGCGCGGAGGCGGCGGAGGCGCGCGGGCGGCGGCTGCTGAAGTGACTCGTGTCGGTCGGCAGGGCGCGGGCCCGGTGGAGGCGCGCGGGCGGCGGCTGGCGGCGGGTGATCGCGTCGTCGCGCGTCGGCAGCTGCTGAAGTGACTCGTGTCGGTCGGCAGGGCGCGGGCCCGGTGGAGGCGTGCCGCGCGCTGTGCGCGGAGGCGGCGGAGGCGCGCGGGCGGCGGCTGCTGAAGTGACTCGTGTCGGTCGGCAGGGCGCGGGCCCGGTGGAGGCGTGCCGCGCGCTGTGCGCGGAGGCGGCGGAGGCGCGCGGGCGGCGGCTGCTGAAGTGACTCGTGTCGGTCGGCAGGGCGCGGGCCCGGTGGAGGCGTGCCGCGCGCTGTGCGCGGTGGCGGCGGAGGCGCGCGGGCGGCGGCTGGCGGCGGGTGATCGCGTCGTCGCGCGTCGGCAGCTGCTGAAGTGACTCGTGTCGGTCGGCAGGGCGCGGGCCCGGTGGAGGCGTGCCGCGCGCTGTGCGCGGAGGCGGCGGAGGCGCGCGGGCGGCGGCTGGCGGCGGGCGGGCGCTGGGCGGCGGCGCTGCGCGCGCTGGACCGCGCGGGCCCGGCGTGCTGCCCCGACGTGCGCGCCGCCTGCCTGGTGGAGCTGCGCCGCAGCGCCGAGCTGTTCGCGTTCGCGCACGCGCTGGTCGACGCCTACCCGCACGAGTGGACGGCGTGGTACGCGGTCGGCTGCTACTACTACCTCATCGGTGAGTCGACGTGACGACGGACACAGTACACACGCTCATAAATCATCATAATTGGAACCTCTTATAATTATCATAATTATATGAATATTTTGCAGGTCCAATAATAAATATGACATACATACTGCCGAATCGTTAACGTTTTTTTTTGTCGCTTAAAAAAATATTCGTGTAGGTAAGAGCGAGTTCGCGCGTCGCTACCTGAGCAAGGCGTGCGGGCTGGAGCCGGGCGCGGGCTGCGTGTGGCTCGCGTACGGGCACAGCTTCGCGGCCGACAACGAGCACGACCAGGCCATGGCGGCCTACTTCAAGGTGAGACCGAGTTCCGGCGGCTGCAGGGGCCAGGCCTGCTGTGAGTGACGCGAGCTCAACGAGTGCGTGTCCGCAGGCGAGCCAGCTGATGCCGGGCTGCTACCTGCCGCCGCTGTACGTGGGCGTGGAGTGCTCGCTCAACAACAACGCCAGCATGTGCGAACGCTTCATGGCGCGCGCCGCCGCACTGCACAGCAACGCCGAGGTACGCGAACCCACACACCTGCACACCCTGCACACCACTGAACTCTGCACTGTCTGCACACCACTGAACCCTGCACACCCTGCACACCACTGAACTCTGCACTGTCTGCACACCACTGAACCCTGCACACCCTGCACACCACTGAACCCTGCACTGTCTGTACACCACTGAACCCTGCACACCCTGCACACCACTGAACCCTGCACTGTCTGTACACCACTGAACCCTGCACACCCTGCACACCACTGAACCCTGCACTGTCTGTACACCACTGAACCCTGCACACCCTGCACACCACTGAACCCTGCACTCTCTGCACACCACTGAACCCTGCACTGTCTGCACACCACTGAACCCTGCACACCCTGCACACCACTGAACCCTGCACTGTCTGTACACCACTGAACCCTGCACACCCTGCACACCACTGAACCCTGCACTGTCTGTACACCACTGAACCCTGCACACCCTGCACACCACTGAACCCTGCACTCTCTGCACACCACTGAACTCTGCACTGTCTGCACACCACTGAACCCTGCACACCCTGCACACCACTGAACCCTGCACTGTCTGTACACCACTGAACCCTGCACACCCTGCACACCACTGAACCCTGCACTGTCTGTACACCACTGAACCCTGCACACCCTGCACACCACTGAACCCTGCACTGTCTGTACACCACTGAACCCTGCACACCCTGCACACCACTGAACCCTGCACTCTCTGCACACCACTGAACTCTGCACTGTCTGTACACCACTGAACCCTGCACACCCTGCACACCACTGAACCCTGCACTGTCTGTACACCACTGAACCCTGCACACCCTGCACACCACTGAACCCTGCACTCTCTGCACACCACTGAACTCTGCACTGTCTGCACACCACTGAACCCTGCACACCCTGCACACCACTGAACCCTGCACTGTCTGTACACCACTGAACCCTGCACACCCTGCACACCACTGAACCCTGCACTCTCTGCACACCACTGAACTCTGCACTGTCTGCACACCACTGAACCCTGCACACCCTGCACACCACTGAACCCTGCACTGTCTGTACACCACTGAACCCTGCACTGTCTGTACACCACTGAACCCTGCACACCCTGCACACCACTGAACCCTGCACTGTCTGTACACCACTGAACCCTGCACACCACTGAACCCTGCACTCTCTGCACACCACTGAACCCTGCACTCTCTGCACACCACTGAACCCTGCACTGTCTGTACACCACTGAACCCTGCACTATCTGCACACCACTGAACCCTGCACTATCTGCACACCACTGAACCCTGCACTCTCTGCACACCACTGAACCCTGCACTCTCTGCACACCACTGAACCCTGCACTCTCTGCACACCACTGAACCCTGCACTGTCTGTACACCACTGAACCCTGCACTATCTGCACACCACTGAACCCTGCACTATCTGCACACCACTGAACCCTGCACTATCTGCACACCACTGAACCCTGCACTCTCTGCACACCACTGAACCCTGCACTCTCTGCACACCACTGAACCCTGCACTATCTGCACACCACTGAACCCTGCACTATCTGCACACCACTGAACTCTGCACTGTCTGCACACCACTGAACCCTGCACACCCTGCACACCACTGAACCCTGCACTATCTGCACACCACTGAACCCTGCACTCTGCACACCACTGAACCCTGCACTCTCTGCACACCACTAAACCCTGCACTCTCTGCACACCACTGAACCCTGCACTCTCTGCACACCACTGCACCCTGCACTCTCTGCACACCACTGAACCCTGCACTATCTGCACACCACTGAACCCTGCACTATTGGCATACCGGTAACCCTGCACTAATAGTTTTTACTGTTACACACAAGACCAGATAAACAGGTTCCAGTTCCATAAGGCCTGTAAGTGCGAGCGAGAAGTCCGATAAAAATAATTAATGACTCAGTTCGCACGTTTGTAATGTCCCAACTATAGTTGAGATAATCGTGCAACGTTGCAGTCGGGCGAGGCGGTCGACGACGCGGACGCGGAGAACAAGGGCGGGTGGGAGCGCATCGCGCGCGGCGTGCGGTCGGCGCACGTGGCGCACGAGGCGGGCGCCGCCGCGTACGCGCACCAGCAGTACGAGGCCGCCAGGGACCTGTGGCTCAAGGCGCTGCAGGCCGCCGGCCCGCCCGACCAGGTCACCACCACCATCATCATCATCATCGACCCATTACCGGCCCACTACAGGGCACGGGTCTTCTCTCACAATGAGAAGGGTTAAGGCCGAGTGCGGATCGGTAAACATCACATGCCTTTGAGTACATTATGGGGAACTCTCAGGCGTGCAGGTTTCCTCGCGATGTTTACCTTCACCGTTAAAGCGAGTGATATTTAAATGCTTAAAACGCACATAACTCCGAAAAGTTGAGGTGCGTGCGCGAGCGCGATCCCCGGAACGAACTCGGTTCCCCCGACAAGGTAGGTCGAAGTCTTAACCACTATCACCGCCTTCACTCCCCCGCCTCACACTAAAAGCCTAAAGCCTGTTTGCCTTCTAAAGTGTACTAGGAGAGCTAAGTCATTCAACTGAAGTAATGAAATACAGACAGACAAATGGGGTTGCGTTATCGTTCACAACTAGTATCAATGAAATACGACGACAGATGAGTGGGGTTGCGTTATCGCTCACAACTAGTATCAATGAAATACGACGACAGATGAGTGGGGTTGCGTTATCGCTCACAACTAGTATCAATGAAATACGACGACAGATGAGTGGGGTTGCGTTATCGCTCACAACTAGTATCAATGAAATACGACGACAGATGAGTGGGGTTGCGTTATCGCTCACAACTAGTTTCGGAACACCAAATCTAGAGTCCGGTGGAGTTTTCGCAGGCAGGCGAAGAATTGCCCGGACATCCGGCTGGTCCGATCGTCGCATGGTGGAACTTGTATAATATTATACACTAGCGACCCGCCCCGGCTTCGCACGGGTAGTAGAGCATTTTATGCGTAGGTACTACCCGCTCAGGGATTAGGCAGCGTTTTCGATGAAAGCTCCCAGGCGGCTTTTACGACTTTTTACGATATTTTCCACAATGAACTTACTATATCTCACCTTATACCCGAATTACTAATTCCGTGGAATTCTGACGTTTCATAATGTTACCAGAGATAAAACAATTCCCACAAAAAAGATGAAAAATTCAAAACTTATGCAAATACAAATCAACTGCTGCATGTAGATATGACTTTCTAGTTTCCATTCTTAGCAATTTCTATTTTAGGGCGAAACAATTAATATTATTAAGCGGCTTAGAGCTTTATATGTTGACAGGGAATTAAAGTAGTTTGGGGTAAAATCGTACTTCGTAGATGTTAACCCTGTTCTCCATATAAATAACTCATCTGTAAATGAAAATGACAGCTGTCAGAATTAAGTCGATATTAAGTCAAAAATAAGGAGAAAAACTAAATATTTCAAATCAAATAAATTAGTGTATTTGGGACATAAGAAAGTAAGTTTTCACCAGATTCCGTGAAAAAAAAAAATTATTTTAAAAGATAAAAATAAAGAACCAAAAACTTGGTTTTTTGAACTTTTCACATAAATTTTGAGGTTATGTGAAAAAAGTGTAAATATAAAAGTTGTAGATCTTTTTATTACCTACAACTTTGCCATTTAATTTTTTTCCATAGGACTTCTAGTTTTGCCGGAAATCGAGATAAACCGTTTTTTACCCTTAAAACTCCCCCCCTTTTTTCCCGAGCTCAGATCGCCCGTAAATTATTTTTCCTTGTATTTTATAATATTCTCCTTCTTTTCCAATGGGTTTCATCCTACGTACTGTGATTTTTTTTTTGGTTTCAAAAATTATCGACAATGGGCTATAGGGAGAACCGCGGCCGCCGACGCGCTTATAGGCACGCTCCCGCGCCGCCGCAATTTTTAAATCTGTAATATCTTCGAAAGTATTCATTTAAATCATATGCTGTAAAGGACCATATGGATTTATATAAAATCAACAATGCATTTAAGGTATTTAATTAGATAAGGATTAATGCTGTATTGGTTGAAATCGCTTCGAAAATTAGCCATTATTTGTCGTAAAAAGTAAATGACAAAAAAATGTTATTGTGGGATATCCATAAGAGATAGACATATACCATCGCGGACTTTTCTGTAGACCTTTTCAATGTGTACAATACTTAGTACATTATTTTGATAAATCTCGTAGGGTTCAGCCTGCGTTTGCAATGTAAGCGGAAAAAATGTAATTATTTACGACATCACATTAGAAACCTCAAAAATAACAGTATTTCTCCACAATTTAATGGATGTTATTATACATATAAACCTTCCTCTTGAATCACTCTATCTATTAAAAAAAACCGCATCAAAATCCGTTGCGTAGTTTTAAAGATTTAAGCGTACAAAGGGATATAGGGACAGAGAAAACGACTTTGTTTTATACTATGTAGTGATAATACAATGTATAGTACTCGGTTGAGAAAACTCTGTTAGCGTGTTCGAGGATCGCGTGGCATGATGTTATTAGCTTTTCTTTGATCTGGTCCAATCCTGCGCCTGATTTTTATCCGGTCTTGTCGGATCACTCTAAGGTCTACTATGAACTTGGGGGAATAGAGAAGGTGCCTGTGTTCGCACACACTTGTTATCGGGTGGGTGCATGTTACTGGTGCAGCTAGCGCCGTGCTGGGCGGCGACGCTGGACGCGCTGGGGCACGCGAGCCGCGCGCTGGGGCAGCCGGGCGAGGCGCTGCGCTGGCACGAGCGCGCGCTGGCGCTGCGGCCCGCGCGCGCCGGCTCGCTGGCGGCGCGCGGCCTGTGCCTGGCGCTGCTGGGCCGCGAGGGCGAGGCGGCGGACGCGCTGCACGCGGCGCTGGCGCGTGACCCCGACCACGTGGTGGCGCTGGCGCTGCTCGACGCCATCGTCGACCGCCTCGACGCCGAGCTCACCGGTAAGCCGAGCCCCTTGCAGCTGGCGCCGTGCTGGACGCGCTGGGGCACGCGAGCCGCGCGCTGGGGCAGCCGGGTGAGGCGCTGCGCTGCTTTGATGAAAGAAAGAAAGAAAACTTTTTTAAACATATTCTAGTGTGAAATGTCGCAACGAACACGCTGGAATCACTATATTACTTTTATTGCTATTTACAAAAAATAAAACTACACTATTAACCGGCATGAGCGGACGCCAAAAGTTTTTCTTCATCCTGTAAAGTTTGACCGAATGGAGACAAGAAGTTTGATAATCAAGCTGACGCATAGTATGTATGTAGCAACCCACTCACTGAGTTTATTATTTGTACAGAAGAGGAGATCCCGCAGTTCCCGTTCCCCGCGGTGGAGATCACGCCCGCGCCCGCCACGCCCGCGGAGCGCGCCACGCCGCCAGCCGACGTCTCCGACATGAGCATGAGCATGAGCTTCGACTGAGCACCCGCTGCGCCGGGGCCGAGTATAGATCTGACCTGACTGACCTCTATTAATACAAGTATCACGCGCACACACACGCACACGCACACACACCTCAAATTTATAACTCCCCGTCGTTTTTGCGTCGGGGGTTAAAAAGAGGTCAGTGGAACGATGCTACCATATTGTAGGGGGAAAGAGGATAGCGACTGTGTAAGCTATTGTGTACATATTAATCAATTAGATAATAAAATTATAAAATATGTACTTGTAAAAATTTTATTATTTCGACTGTTTGTCACAAACTCAAAAGAAAAAAATCAATGCCACAGCATGCTTAGGGATGCCGTGTCGACACTCGGCAGCCTTTGCAATACTGCGGTATCGCTCGGAATGCTTCGGCATTCTTCAGGATGCCAAGACAAGACAACGCCCGCGACCAGCGCGCGTTGTCATAGCAAGAACTGCTTTGAGCACTAGATCTTAATGTACCATTTTAAATACACACGTAGCAGCTTGCAATAACGTTACAACTGTTCTGAAGAAGGGTTATAACTCCCGGCACGTAAGTCGAGCGCTGATCTTCAAGTGCGCGCAGCGTCGTACGAGTGAGCGGGACACAATACGATTGGAGAGCCAATCAGCGCTTACGAGAGATCCGCGAGAGCTAATCAGTGATAGTATATAATCCTTCTCTATGATCAGTGCTTACGAACGATCCCCACGCCCGCGACCCCCTCACACCCCGAGATACCTCATTTTCGACTTCTGCGCATTGAAGGTCAACGCTAGACTTATTTGCCGTGACTTGTACGACCATTGTGAAAAAAGGCGCGAGCGGGTCGTGGGCGTTGTTCTTGGTTCGGCATCCCAAAGAGTGCCGAAGCGTCCCGAGAGATACCGAGGCGTCCCGAAGACTGCTGATAGATACAGCAAATCTCGCGCCTTTATTGGCACACACGACCAACTTTATTACACACAAAGGACCATTATTGAAATTTCAATTATTGAAAGTCTTATCAAAATGTATACAGCCTTTCAGAGATTGGCTGGTAATCTTTAAAGTACAGTCGACTTTCGATAATTTGAAACTCAAGGGACCACAGAGAAATTTCAAATTATCAAGAGTTCAAAATAACAAGAGTTTAAATGCCCAAGATTGCGTAATTTTCCCAAGGTTGAGTGAGCGCCTTCAGTCTATCATTGTCCAATTAATTTTCGATAGTAGTGAGAGCTGAGAACAAAACGTCACTTGTGACTCACTTTAACGTTTGAAAGAAGACTGAAATACGAACTGCAAATGGCTCTTATTATCTCATCTATGTAAACAATCGACAGGTCTGTGCATGATAAACACTTCAAATTATAGAGAGTAGGGAAAGTCTAGACTTCAAATTATTGAATGTTAGTGGACAAGATTCAACTTCAAATTACCGAGGGGACCAATTAGGCAATTAGTATTGATTTTTTTCAAATTATCGAGTGTTTTTCAAGGGACCGGGAAAAAACACGTCAAATTATCGAGAGTCGACTGACTTTGACTTTCATCCCTTTTATGGAAACGTGCTGAATTTAGGGATAAAAAGTATCTTATATTATGTTGTACTCCATAGTATGAACTTAAAACTGTGATAGCGTAGTGGTTGGGACGACCGACTTCTAATCGGAGGTCGTGGGTTCGATCCCGGGGGTGGTGGGTCGTGGGTTCGACGCAACTCTTAACTTTTCGGAGTTAATAATGTGCGTTTTAAGTATTTAAATATCACTTGCTTTAAGGGACCTTTCAGATAGACCGGCGCGGAGAGCAGAGCAAATTTTAATCGCATTTAAAATAGAATCTTAAGACATTGAAATAAGATTTATTTTTACATTTTATCACTTTTATAATAAGAGGATGCTCGAGGATGCTCCCAATACGCTCTGTGTGAAACATTAAAGAGCAGCCGCTCGGCTGCTCGTCAAGCCGGTCGGCTGCTCCATGCTCGTGCTCTTTCGCGCTCGAGCATCCGACCGGCTCCGTACGCGTGCTCTTTCATGCTCGCACAGCCGACCGTAGGCCGAATTGCTCTGCCGTCCGGCCCAAGAGCGTACGCTCGGCTCCGAACGCATCCGCGTGTCCGTTCACATAGACCGGCGCGGAGAGCAGAGCAAAGGAGAATGCCCAAAAATCTATGGGCGTGTAACCCAGTCGTTTACAAACGTGTTGTATGCAGCATTTATTGCAGATTTATACCTGATAACCAAACACACCATTTTAATACCTCTAGGACTTGTAGTTTTAAATAAATCTAAGTTTAAGTTTGAAAATGATTCTAGGTTATGTGTAGTTTATAATTGTTAAAGTAGTAAGGAAAGCCGTGTATCTTTCCTGCCGATTTGAACTATTAATTGTTTGGCGCGCACTATACTTAACATACCTGTCCAACGATATCCAATACAAACACAATAAACCAAATTAATATTGGTCTCCGGTGTGCTACAATAAACATTCAAAATGTAAATAGAGTAGACGTCACTAGCGTCACACACAACTAAAACAATGACATGTCATATTGACATCTTGAAATAAGTTTCTTTACACATAATCAAAAAGGTTGTAGTTATATTATATTCCATTGCACAAAACGCAACGAAGTTAAAACAATATTATAAAAAAATAATAATATTAATTATTACTTATTTACTTTAAGCATATATTTACAACAAATAACAAATAAAATAATGTATTTAAATAATTAATATCCGTTCTATTTTAAATGAAATTATTTAAAAAAAAATAACAAACCTCTTTTTATTTGGGCATGTACCTATGCGTAGAATGTAATGCAAATGGCGGTCAGACTTAAACGGGAAGTTAAAAAGACGGTTTAATTCCTTTTTTATTACATTTTTTTATCGTGAAGTGTAGCATTAATAATTATTAATTTTCAAATTGTCATATATTTGTAAGATAATTTTTAATAAATTACATTTTGTGTAAATGTTTGGGTCAGGGGTGATCATTCTCCTTTGAACGGCCGGTCTGTGTGAAAAAAAAAATGCTCTCCGACGCTCTCCGCGCCGGTCTGTCTGAACGGTCCCTTAACGGTGAAGGAAAACATCGTGAGGAAACCTGCATGCCTGAGAGTTCTCCATAACGTTCTCAAAGGTGTGTGAAGTCTGCCAATCCGCTTGGCCAGCGTGGTAGACTATGGCCAAAACACTTCTCACTCTGAGAGGAGACCCGTGCTCTGTAGTGAGCCGGTAATGGGATGATCATGATGATGATGATGAACTTAAATCATGCCAAGTTTCATTTCAATCCATTCAGTAGTTTTTGTGTGATGCGCGCACAAACATACAAACAAATAAACAGACAAAAATTTCAAAAATAGCTTTTTACGTTGAATTACTTTTAATGTACAGATACGGCAAGTCTACGATTTTATTATATGTATAGATTACATCGTGCTGGCATTCAAGGAAACACTCAAATCCTTATTCAATAGATGGCAAAAGTTGTGGTTTGTGGTCATGAATCAACTATAAAGTACCTCCGGGTGTTCCTCAAGGCTCTTGACAAAAGTTTATAAAGCCTAAATTCTCCATTTGACTATAGCTCTTCAAAATGATTTGAAGACTAACAGGCTGCCGTTCAATGTTAAACAATATAAAATTAGGAAATGTATGCCTCTCCAGACCTCTTATAACCTTTGTGGTCTTTTGTTAGACGAGGTTGGTAGTATTAAGAATTAAGATGTAGTAAATTAAAATAACTGATTTGTATGGAATATAATTTATTTATAATTATATAGATATAAAACACTGATCTGTGTATTCTAAAACCAATCAACAAGCTAGTTAAAATCAGCATTCGATACTGCAACTTTATAATATTTTGAATATTCCTAAATTCTTGTAAAATTCACTTTGATTACATTTAAAAGCCGTTTTAAAACATTTTAAAAGTTTTTATAACAATCGCTAGCCTAATATCTCTAAAGGCACATTAAAAAATTGGTTAAAATTTCTCTAATTTTTAGGCACAAACAATAGATTACTGCCTATCTGATGAAAATCGTGGCTTTCATTTTACCATACAACAAAAAATAAGCTTAGATATATAACACTGATCTGTATAATCTAAAACCAATCGATAGACTAGTTAAAATCAGCCTTTGAGGTACAAAGATTGATCAGTGTTATATAGATAAAAATAATTCAATATGAAATGAGGCGTTACTTTTTGAGTATCTAATAATCAATTAACACGCATACAAAATCACATTCGAATATCCCAAAAACCAATTTGAAAATTCAACAATAATGCTAATTAAAAAAAATATAAATTCAATAGAAAAAATGTAAATATAAAAAATGTTAAATATGAATGAAAAAAATTGTTATGTATAAATAATCAACTATAATTAATAAGAATAAATCAATTTAATCAAATTAAAATCCATCAACACGAATTGACGAAACGCCCAACTGAATAGCGGCTCGACAACACCGCACGACACCGCGACACCACACGACTCATCATATAAAGGAGTTGGCTAGGTTCTGGAGAGCTCTTCCCATAAAAATCCAGGAATATTTCGTCGAGTAGACGAGTTTCGGGGAACTCCAGATTGGATTGGGGTGTCGGCGCAGCTGGACGGCACGGCGCAATTGGATGGCACGTCGCAGCCGGACGGCACGGCGCGGCCGGACGGCACGGCTCTAGGCGAGGGACAGGCGCTCGAGCGCGAGGGACTCGCCGCCGTTGTCGGCCGACGTGCCGCTGCTCGTGCGGCTCGAGCCGCTCGTGCCGCTCGTCGACGGCGACGGAGACGGGGTAGTCGCTGTAACAAATTTTAACAATTTTAATGTTATAAATTAGAGCGGGGCCGCACTGCGAAAATTATTCGCACGAATTTTATATTCCGCTTTTTAACATTTTTCTCGCGAATTTTAAATCGCATGTGCGTGCAGCTTCATACAGTCCCATATGTCACAGAATTTTGCGAAAAAATTCGCGCGAATAAATTTTGCAGTGCGGCCTAGGCCTTAATGTCTTTAAAGGCAACGTCAAGTGAACTATTTAACATTGGTATTTGGTACACCACTTTGTACAGTGTAAAGTCTCCAAATAGTGAAGTAGAAGAACAGTAGAAAGACGATGTGCTCACCTGACATTCACGAAATCCTACGCTACACACGAGTAGATTGCAGCACGAATAATAAAAAATATTTTAAATTTAAGAAGTTCGTCATCTTTTAGAGCTCTTTTCGTTAAAATACAAAAGCGTGCTCACCATTGGCTTGTGTATCGCTGCTGCTTCCGTTGCCGTTACTGCCATTCCAGTTGGAAACGCTCCAATTGGAACCGTTGGCGCCGTTCCATTTGGAAATGCTCCAGTTTGAACCGTTGGCGCCGCCCCAGTTCGAACCGTTGGCGTCGCCCCAGCTCGAACCGTTGGCGCCGCCCCAGCTCGAACCGTTGGTATCGTTGGCGGCGTCCCAGTTGGAACTGTTGGCGTTCCAGTTGGTGCCGTTGGCGGCGCTCCAGTTGGTACCGTGGGCGCCGATCTTGGAGTTGCGCATGAGCGGCTTGTGGCTGTCGGCCGCGTGGCGCCGCGCCCAGCACGAGCAGCTCGTGCGGCTCGAGCCGCTCGTGCCGCTCGTCGACGGCGACGGAGACGGGGTAGTCGCTGTAACAAATTTTAACAATTTTAATGTTATAAATTAGAGCGGGGCCGCACTGCGAAAATTATTCGCACGAATTTTATATTCCGCTTTTTAACATTTTTCTCGCGAATTTTAAATCGCATGTGCGTGCAGCTTCATACAGTCCCATATGTCACAGAATTTTGCGAAAAAATTCGCGCGAATAAATTTTGCAGTGCGGCCTAGGCCTTAATGTCTTTAAAGGCAACGTCAAGTGAACTATTTAACATTGGTATTTGGTACACCACTTTGTACAGTGTAAAGTCTCCAAATAGTGAAGTAGAAGAACAGTAGAAAGACGATGTGCTCACCTGACATTCACGAAATCCTACGCTACACACGAGTAGATTGCAGCACGAATAATAAAAAATATTTTAAATTTAAGAAGTTCGTCATCTTTTAGAGCTCTTTTCGTTAAAATACAAAAGCGTGCTCACCATTGGCTTGTGTATCGCTGCTGCTTCCGTTGCCGTTACTGCCATTCCAGTTGGAAACGCTCCAATTGGAACCGTTGGCGCCGTTCCATTTGGAAATGCTCCAGTTTGAACCGTTGGCGCCGCCCCAGTTCGAACCGTTGGCGTCGCCCCAGCTCGAACCGTTGGCGCCGCCCCAGCTCGAACCGTTGGTATCGTTGGCGGCGTCCCAGTTGGAACTGTTGGCGTTCCAGTTGGTGCCGTTGGCGGCGCTCCAGTTGGTACCGTGGGCGCCGATCTTGGAGTTGCGCATGAGCGGCTTGTGGCTGTCGGCCGCGTGGCGCCGCGCCCAGCACGAGCGGCAGAAGTACCTGCACGGAAACCGTAACCTGTACAACGTGTTCCAACCAAACAACTTCACTTGCAATTGAATCGTTCCTTGTACACATGGAAGCAGACGAGAGAAACCGCAGAGTTCTGCTTTTGGTTTCAAGGGTATTTCAAGGGTATTTCCAAACCAATACTTAATTCCAATTTTTTTTTAATTCGAATTTGGAAGAATCTTAGGAAAAGAATTAATTAATTGCGACAATTGTAATTTAGAAGAAAAAAAAATCCAAACTTAGAGCACTAAGAATGAAATGCACGGAAAAAATATTAGAAGGTAGTTACTTAAAGCAGACGGGCTCCCGGCAGAAGTAGGGCCCCTGCTGCAGGTTGCACACCGAGCACATGGAGTCCTCCAGGTACGGGTCCACCTGGATCTGGAACGGAAACAAACGATCAACACAATGTTAACATTCACATTCAAAGAATCTTCATTCATGAAAATTATCCACGTAGTCGGTATTTAACTCTTAAATTTTAAATAACTCCATGTTGGATATTTTGACATGGAACCATTAGTTCTTTCAATCAACAACCCTCCCGCTTCAATCATCAAACTTTAATGTATTCGTCTACTTTGTTGTCTACCAACTACTCAGACAAAGTCAAAGAGTGTTGTAACAACCTCCCTGTACATCCGACCACAGTAATAATAATTGTTATAATGTTTTTTTAAAAAAGAGCAACCGCCGAGTTTCTTGCAGGTTCTTCTCGGCTGGAACTGCATTCCGAACCTGTGGTAGATTCAATTGACGATTTAAAAGTACCTACTTGTAAAAGTTTATTTGAATAAAAAACTTTTCTATTCTATTCTAGTAAATAAAGCCACTATAATAAACTACTCCATGGAAGCCTATATAGAATCGATACCTTCGATCCCACGGTAGACAATAGTTACAGTATAAACAAAACGTCCCACCGAAATGAACATATTCTATCGTCCAGATATTCATTTGCTAGTCACTTCCGGTTACTTCAAAGCTTTTAAAACCCGATTATGGACTAAACTATAAGATCTATATTATACAATAACAGACATCAGTGTGCTTAGTCTAAATCGGAGCACTCGAAAACGAACTCGAAAACTATTGATCGATTTCAGAGTAAAATAGACCTAAAATGGCTTGTATTAAGGTTTGAGTTCGCCAATACATTCAGCATTCGAACAATACTCTATTTTACTCTGAAATCGATCAATAGTTTTCGAGTTCGTTTTCGAGTGCTCCGATTTAGACTAAGCACACAGATATTTTGTAAATATGGATCAATCAATGTGGGCAATAATTTACTTGGTTTTTACAAGTGATGGGGCATCTTGTTATTGTATCGACACGAGTGAGGCAACACATACCTTCTTGACGAACTTGTCGGTGCGGATCTCCACGTAGGCGGCGGAGATGGCGCGGACGTATGAGTGCACGTTGTTGAACGTCACGCGCCCCGACCCGATCGGGTACTTGCTCTTGTCCGTGTCGATACCTACACTTACAAAAAGTTTCATTAAAAAGTGTGCAATTCGCAACGCCAGAAGTAAAAACTTCAAGGCGTAGTTTGTATAGTTGGGACAACATTATGATCATGAGTAAAGCACTCGCTGCCTAAGCCTCGCTCGTTATAACCTTTTTTACTGTTACACACAACACCAGATAAACTGGTTCCAGTTCCAAAGGCCTGTAAGTGCGAGCGGAAAGTCCGATAAAAATATTTACGACTCAGTTCGCACGTTTGTAATGTCCCAAATAAAATAATACGAAGTGCATGGTAACAGTCGCCGAGCGAGTATAGCAGTGACGCGTTGACTATCTCGTTCCGTCAGCGACTCTGGCGACTTTACCCGTACGAGCTTCACATAGCCAAGCGTGAGGTACAAAAATTCTTTCGGATGCAAAATAGCCCGTTTTCGGGATGCGAACAACACTTGTTGTGCTATATAAAGAGACAAAATTCGGCTGTAATTTACAAAAAGCTTTGCAATTGTATTTTTAGACAGTAATGAAAAAAGTAGAAGTACTAACCCGCATACACGACGCCCGAGAAGAGGTCGTTCATGATGAGCGCCAGCGCTGAGGCGGACAGCACGCCGTGCAGCGCGCCCACGAACACCGTGCGCGTGGGCTCCAGCCGCAGCGAGCTGGCGCCCACGCCGCCCACACCGCCCACGCCGGCCTCCGCGCACACCCAGTTGGTGTCCGCCAGCGCCCACGGTATCACTTCCACCTGTAACAACAAACAGCAGTTACCTTCGAGGTACAATTAAAACAAAACTACCCTCAAATACCATCGTTGGAAATCACTGGTCACATGGAAAAGACCCTAACACTATAAGCCTCCATGAACATTCTTGAATAGATCAGATGTTAGTCCTTGCAGACTAATAAAACTATCGTACTTCTGGTAAACTAAGGACTCTTAGAAAGATTTAGAAGTGTTTGTCTAAAACTGAACCGAGAAACCAAAGTATGTGCACTTGGATGCACCAATGTTCCAAGATTTCAAAGCGTGCGTGATGGGTCAAAGTAGCAGAGAATATTGCAGTGCCGTAATGTAGTCTCGTATCGTGTCGTGTCGTGTCGTATTGGCGTGGCGTGTCGTGTATTGGCGTGTCGTGTCGTGTCGAGTAGTGTCGTGTCGTGTCGTGTTTGGCGTGGCGTGTCGTGTCGTGTCGAGTAGTGTCGTGTCGTGTCGTGTTTGGCGTGTCGTGTCGTGTCGAGTAGTGTCGTGTCGTGTCGAGTAGTGTCGTGTCGTGTCGAGTAGTGTCGTGTCGTGTCGAGTAGTGTCGAGTCGTGTCGTGTCGTGGGGGACTGTCGTGTCGTGTGGTGCGGTGTACTCACGTCCTTGTAGCGCAGGTCGCGCGCGGTGAGGCGGTACACCCACTTGCCGGCGTGGCGGCGCGCGGCGTGCAGCAGCGCCCGCACGCGCCGCTCGCTCTCCAGCGTCACGTACGCGAACCCGCGCGGCACCGCGTCGCTGCCCGGCCACTCCACGCTGCAACAAACAACATTTCAACAATTCCATTCTAAAGCGGCATATTTTCCTTGCATAGAAGTAATCTTGATAGAATCAATACAATTTCATTTTAAAATTAATTAAGGCAGCGTATTACCGTTTACTAAGCGTCCATAGTATACTCTCGTATTCAAAAAGTGAAAGTACAATGTATCAATTGAATGTGAAACGATTGTGAGTGAGTAGAGTGGAGTGGAGTGGAGTGGAGGTTCGGACTCACCGCAAGGGCTGGAAGTCGCGCAGCGCGTACTTGAGCGTGTCCTCGGTGATGTCCCAGGGCAGGCCGCCCATGAACACCTTGGCGGAGAAGCCGCCGGGCGGGCTCGGGTCCGCGCCCCGCGCCGGCAGCGCGCCGCGCCACGTCAGCAGCCGCGGCTCCGCCCGCGCCACTCCGCCCGCGCCCGCGCCCGCTCTCGCCTCCTCCGCCGCGCCGCCGTTCCGCTCACCTGCCGGTCCATAGACAAAACGGAATTATTTCACCAAAAATAATAACATGTATCAAATTTTCTGTCGCCCTCCTAGATTCGATAGACGTCCCCTGCTGCGTTATTTAGAGGATTTCTACAGAAGATCCTGTGGCGCTTGTGACGAGGCGGCCGCCAGAGACTCGCTCGAGACAACTCGTCCGGAGATATCTTCTGACACTGCGCGTTTTGTACGTGCGGAATCACCAACGAACACTTTGGATTCCAGTTTTTGAAGCAATATGCCTTGCTATATTGCCACTTCAGCGTCGCGACTCGATAAGCTACATCGGTAAATCTGGTTTCCTATGGATCTCATTTTCGTTTTGAAACTGCATTGTGCTAGATGCAAATTAATTTGAAAGTAGTAAAGTTACTCACAATAGGACGAGCGGCGCGACAAGCCGCGGGCTCCCTCCGGCGGCAGCGAGCACGCGCCCTCCGGCGGCCACGACTCCAACTGACAAACGATACCAGCTCATAAGTCACTACTTCGAGGACTTCTAACATTATTAGTATTTATATGAAAAGGGAACATAAATAACACCACTTTCAAGATCAAAGGGTTAGATAAAAACTGGCTAGTGTACTGACGAAAATCATAACCTAAAAAACTTAATCAAATTACAAGTAAAAATCAGTAGATACAAAAATTGCAAGTGTTTTTAAATAAAGATGCAAGATCAGGCCAAGACACGCTAAGAAAACCATAGTTTTGCGTGTTTCGGAAATGGAAATTTTTGGAAGGTCCAAGTAAAAATGTAAGCAAGTTACCGTCAACTCGCAGCTGAGACGCGTCTGGTAGGCGCGGCGGCGACGCGCGGCCGGCGCCGGCGCCGCCAGCGCCTTCTGACACGCCCCAACACGAAGCGCAGCAAGGATTGGGAAATTATGAAATAAGTTACATTTAAATCAGAAAATGTCTCACATTTAACGAGCTTATAGGTTAAACCCATTTTAGGGTTTATAACCCACTGCAGCATCAGGTCGAGGAGTAGAAACTAATTTACATTTTAAGTCTGCACTTCCACAGTAACGGTTATATGTGCAAAGGTTAATTGAACATGTGAAAAATTTACAAGTATAAATTAAAAATTTAAAAACCCCCGACATTCGCCATTTTGTGGCGGCGGCCATCTTGAATTTGCAATAATGCTATTCTACTAGTCAAGCCCTTTCATTTGATACCCATATTAAGGGAGTTGTGAAAAAATATGTAATCCGCCATTTTGTAGCGGCGGCCATCTTGGACCGATTTTCATCAAAGATAACTAACAACACTCGACTAATTCACCTTTCAAACAAAAAAAACGGCATTCAAATCGGTCCACCTGTTTGAGCGCCACAGGGGAACAGACAGACACACACACACA
Organism: Melanargia galathea; assembly: GCA_920104075.1. Taxonomy (NCBI): domain Eukaryota; kingdom Metazoa; phylum Arthropoda; class Insecta; order Lepidoptera; family Nymphalidae; genus Melanargia; species Melanargia galathea. The sequence continues at coordinate 22,243,287 of OV049869.1, read as the reverse complement.
CACACACAGACACGTCAAACTTATAACACCCCATCGTTTTTGCGTAGGGGGTTAAAAATAGAACAAAAACACTACTGCAGTGCTCCTTGGTGACCTATAACCTAAAATATATAAAAATATTAAGGTTGCGCCAACCTTTAATCCTGAAAACCGCGTCAAAATCGACCCAATAGTTTTTCAGAAAAATCGTTACGCCAAACGCATATTACTTCACAAAATATGCATAAAAATCGGCGAGATTTAATTATTTTTCTGAGGATATTTTTGTCTTCCGATGAGCAGGCACAACAAACCCAACATGGGTTTGTTGTGCAACAAGGTTAGGTCTGGCACCAGTTATGAAAGGTGAAAATATACTTTGAAAATAATCATGTAATACTCACGAAAGACTCCACGAGGTCGGTGATGCCCTCGCAGGGCTCGGTAGCCCAGCTGCCGGGCATGGCCAGCTCGCTGCAACAAAACAAACTTTTGTAACGAACGCTAACAAAGTGAAATACTTAATTGCCTCGATGACTCGGATCCTGGGTTACACTCATTTTGGGCCTAAAAAATAAATGTGAAAGGAACAGTGCATCAACCTTTTCGGGAACAAAATGTCTCGTGCATGTCCCTAAAATGCAAACCATCTATTTTCTCTATGGCTAATTTCGTGAAAATCGGTTCAACGGTTGAGCCATGACACCCTGAGAGATGGACGCACGAAAGTAAAAATTAAATTTAAAACTGATTTAAAACATGTTTTAAGTAGGTATAGATAATTGCTTATTTAAGGCCTAGGCCACACTGCGAAATTTATTCGCGCGAATTTTTTCGCGAAATTCTGTGACATGGGGATGTATGAAGCTGCACGCACATGCGATTTAAAATCGCGAGAAAAATATTAAAATGCGGAATATAAACCGCGCGAATAATTTTCGCAATGCAGCCCCGCTCTAAAGGAACCGCTTTATACTGGCTATAGTTATACAAATCGAACAGATTTAAAGCGTCACACCGAAGGTATTACATAGGAACATTTGTTGGAGTACAAACACTTCCCAGTAATCTGCGCTACAGTATAATGCTAAACCGCCGTAAAGTTGACTTCCCCGACTGTTTGCGGGGCGCGGGGCGGGTGATGCGATCGGCTATACACGATACAACGTAATGACTCGTACTTGAAATTTACCTAGTCTTAAGATTAAGAATAGCTATATTTATTCTTATTTTAAGTATTTTTATTCAGCTAATTTAACATTTATTAGAACAATGTATTAGTATTAAAATTTCTGAATAAATAAACCTATTGCATTATAAAATAATATTGGTGCATAAATTAATCTTAAGACTAGACGTAGTTAAATCTCAAGATAAGAGTCTTGTATGTATAGCCAGCGCATCGTCCGCCCCGCGCCCTGCAAGCCATCAAGGAAGGCCAAGTCTATAGCGGTTTACCTATAGCGCTAATCGAATACCCAGCCCAGCGTACTGAGCGAGGTAAGTATAAAGTACTATTGGATAGTTGCACGTACCTGAAGTTGACCATAGCAGCGGAATGGTCCTGCGGGAAGCACGCGCTCGGCACCAGCGCGCGCGGGCTGGGCGCCGCCGGCGGGCTGCCCGGCGCCTCCCAGCGCCACGGACCCTCGTCCGCGCCCTGCACCACAACCCCACATCAGATAAATAACATTTGGAAAAGCTAAAGGGTCTGTCTAAAGGGTCTCTAACCTGAGCCGGTCGGAATTAGAAAAGTACCAATTCCGATCTGAACTATATCATTTAACAGTAACTAACTACTAACAGCATCAGTTAACAGTAAAAGCCACGGGCAATAAGCCCATTTTCTATTTTGTTTATATAATGAAGGGTAAACTTGCAGTGAGATCTACCGACCGGTAAACGAAATCTAGCTCACGCATGGCGAAAAATTTAAAAGAAAGTTTTTAATTGCCTCAAATACACAAGTAAGTAAGTATGACAAATATATTGACTTGCACACTAAATTGTACAGTCAACAGAATGCCGTACTTAGGTTCCAAGAGCGAGCGAAGCGAGCTCTGGTACTTGCGGCACCTCGACTCAGATAAGTTAGAAGGGGATCCCCCTTCGTTGTTATTTCTTTTTAAACCACCCAGAAAAATTTCATACACCCCGTCAACTGCATTAGGTAACATAATTTAGCGATTTCCTATTATTAGATTTATTATTAAATAATAGAATAATAGATAAGCTCTCAAAGAGTTTTGCTTAATCCATTAAAATGTAATAGTAGTAGTATGTTAAATTTGATTTAGTATGAAGGAACATTTGGTATGCAATCCAGTATTTTTGGTGCTAATAATATTTTGTTACAAGAAAGGGGATTTACAGGTACCTATAGGATTAAATACTACCCATTTTAAAACATTGGAAAAGATCAAGATGACTACAATAACCGATTTCCTACATTCTTGTACAGAGGAACATTCATAATAATATGTTGATCCAATAGGGTAGGCGCAAGTCTAGACGCCCGGCAGATCAATGAACTGATGCTTAATTATAAAATTTGTCCATAAAAACCGTAGAGCTAGATTGAAAAAGGCAAAACCAATTTTACTTTGGATAAGAAAAATTTGAAGATTAGAAAAATTAAATGTTTTGGATAAGAAAATCGAGAGCAGCGTTTTCCGGGTCGCGTCCCACGATACAGATTAGATTCGGCGGCTGGCATGCGCGCGGGATGAAACTATACAAATATTAAATCGCCGCCGTTGCCAACACATCCGCGGCAGACGCCTGCCAACTAACTTACTAGGTACTAATACAAAATTCGCAATCAGCGGCCCAGCAAATTCTTCAATTAGAATAAAACCTAGGAAACGGTCAAATTCTCAGTGGATATTTCTATTCCATGCGAGAGAAACCGCGGGCGGTCACTAGTACCTACATTATGAATGCGAAAACTAATTTTATCAGGAGTTTTCCAGGATGATGGTTCCGCGGGAAAGAATGGTAAATCATTGAATGCGGAAAAGTCTACAGATTTAAAAATCTTTTAAAATAGGCAGTCGTAAAAATCTCTAAATAAATATTAAGTAGGTAATCTTTGTTGTAACCCTACGAGAGCAACAGTCAATAGAGACTTTCACTCTTTAAATAAGAATTGAAAAAAAATTAACGTCCAATGACTAGACGTAATGCATCAACAAAAGTTCAAACCAATAACATCAGATGAAACAAGTATAAATTGAAAATTTAAAAAACCCCCGACATTCGCCATTTTGTGGCGGCGGCCATCTTGGATTCGCATAGGGCTATTCTACTAGTCAAGCCCTTTCATTTGATACCCATATTGAGGGCGTTGTGATAAAATATGTAATCCGCCATTTTGTAGCGGCGGCCATCTTGGACCGATTTTCATCAAACATAGCTAACAACACTCGACAAATTCACCTTTCAAACAAAAAAAACCGCATTCAAATCGGTCCACCCGTTTGAGCACCACAGGGGAACAGACAGACACACACACACACACACACACACACACACACACACACACACACACACACACACACACACACACAGACACGTCAAACTTATAACACCCCGTCGTTTTTGCGTCGGGGGTTAAAAAAAGGCTTCATCAACGTAGCGCTACCAAATCTAGAATTAATGATAAAATATCATAAGTAGAACCTTTTCTGGGTTTACTTGTGAATGCACGTTTGGCAAAGCAACAATACAGGAACAGTCAATACCAGCTATTTCCATATCAGATTTAAAAAAAAATAAAAAAAATCAAATTTACAATTTTGCACAAATAAATCTTAAGAGCCCCCAAATATGTCGCGAGATGAATTATCTAACAAGCTATAATTTAAAAATTAAATGAAGTCGGTTAAAAAACCCGACTGCCATGCTAAAAAACGAACTAAAAAATTAATAAACTACCACCGTACCATTTACAGTGTAGTTGTTATTTATTTTGTTTTTCATGATTTGTCACTCCAAATTGATTTAAAACATATAGATTGTATACATTTTCGTACTCGCCTTTTAAAGCCCTTTATTTTGATACCCCACTCGAGGGTCTTGAAGAAAAAAATTTTTTTCAGCCCGCACATTAAAGTGCATAACATGCGCCATTTTGATTTTTTATGAATTTTATCTACCCAGTAACATTTGCGCCGTCAAGACAAATCTAATGACGTATAATTTATCAAAATAGGTTGAGCCGTTAAGTAGTTACGAACTGACATAGGAAACGGTCATTTTCTACGATTTATCACTCCAAATTGTTTCCAAATATATAAATTTATACATTTTCGTATTTGCCTTTTGAATCCCTTTATTTTGATACCCCACTCGAGGGTCTTGAAGAAAAAATTTTTTTTCAGCTCGCACATTAAAGCGCATAAAGTCCGCCATTTTGATTTTTTTTTAAATTTAGGTACCCTATAACACTCGCGTCATTGAGACAAATCTAATGACGTATCATTTATCAAAATCCGTTGAGCCGTTGATTAGTTACAAGCGGACATAGGAATGGACATACATACACACAGGTGAAACACATAACCCAGTCGGGTAAAAAGGCTTTGTTAGGGTTTTAGGAGTCTAGAGGTTACTGCGGACAAAGTAGGTACTAGGTAGGAACAATGTACAAAAATAAAAATGAATTCCAAATTTAAATGAAAATCAATAGTATAAATTAGAAATAGCGCGGAACGGAGGCGGCAAATTAGGTCGTGATAGGTACAAGTAGATATCTTCATCCGATGAACCTTCAATTAAATCGTCGGAAATTGCATCTGAACCTACGAGAACTTTAAAGATTATTCATGATTAGCTATTACTGATGGGCTTCCTTAAGTTTCCTAAAGTACCTCCCCAATACTCAAAATATGAAATTTCAATAGCCGTAATAGAAATAACCTACTGACCGAAAGCGAACGCAGTTCAAGCTAAAAGCGATATAGAATAGATCTAGGTACCTAGTTTTTAACTCTTCAAAGGTTCAAGGAACTACGCAAGTAGGTAGGGGCGCCCAGTATCATTAAAGAAAAATGTTAGTCCTAAAACTTTAGCAGAACTGTTTTAAAATATTAAAGGCTTGGGTTACAGCAAATCGTCAGTAATAAATTTAAAAATAATTGCCTTCGCGTTCGCATAAACGCGTATAGTTGCGCCAAAATTTGATTTAGTAAATAGAAGATTATAAAAGAAAATACGGCCGCGTTATATGGACACTTGGCAGAAGTTTTCAGTGCTGAAAATATAAATTAACAACCCACGACAAAGGAAGGTCTTTGTATTGCAATTTTATAAAGTTGCAAGTGCAGCCAAAGTATACGAACATACAGTCAAAGACCTTATTCGCTGGAGGTAGTTTCCGCGCAAATATAGAAAACGTGAATAGGGTATAAGTACCTACATAATTGGGAACGGTATTAAGTATGTAGGCACCTAGGTACCCACCAATTTTCAAAAAAGGTTTCTTTGAAAACATTCTTCGAAATGGTATGGACATAAAATTAAATTTATCAACGCCTGCGTGACAGTATAGTATTCTCGAAAGAATTTGCCAAAAAAAAAAGACTTTAGAAATAATGATTAGGTAGTAGGCACTACTAAGAAAGTACATATTTAAATACGCGATTTTTTTTCCACTAAGAACTAACTGAATACGTAGCTTCAACTGAACTGATTACTGAACTTTTTCTCAACGGAAAGCCTGGCTGTAATGTATTGTATGGATAGAGTAGTAAAGAATTTTGAAATCCCCGACTAATGCAAGCTGCCGGCTGGTCGCGGGTGCATCTTGGCACGCGCGGGCCATTAATAGGGGAGCTGGCAGCGACCCCCCTACATTAACTGGCATCAAAACGGATGTCGTACTAACATTATGAACGGACAATAAAACCATAAAGAGTGCTTTGTACTTAAATATCGAGCCTTGAGCCTCTATCTCAGAGGCTTTAAAAGAGTGGGACGGTTTAATGATGCACCGGGCGGGTAGGTGGTTTAGAAGAAACACTGAATGGGTTAGTTTTCGCGGCGATGCATTGCAATAATGAAACTTCGCAAACTAATTCGAAACTGCCAGAAAAATTAAATAACATTGAAAATTAATTCGACTCCCAATATGGGACAGCCCACGTTGGGCGCCATTCTACGCACGAGTATTACCTATCTAATGCAAGAGATGATTGTTTAAACTGCCTGCATTAAGAAATGGTTACATTAAAATGGACTCTTTAAACTACCCACGCCTAACCCAAAATATTGAAAAATAAATATTTTAGCCAGTCGGTAAACATTTGAAGGAAGATTACCCATATGAAGATACTGCACGAATTGTGAACTGTCCAAAAACTATTACCAAGGTGATTATTACCTACCATTGCTGGTAATTAAAAACTATACCGGTCAAAATTATTTTTCAAAAGTACCTACCCACATTAAGATATCGACAAAATAAATACAACCTTACAAAATTGATAGTCGAAATTCAAAAATATCTACTTAAAATTTTCAACTATAGAAAAACTTTCGCAAAGGGTATATAAAAAACATCAGCATGCAAAAAAATCAAAGTACTCACGTTAGTGCGATTTGCTACCGGCGCTGTAGCGTTCCCGGGGACCTCGGAAGGGTCGGAATTGTAGATCTCCACCAAGGAGCGTCGGTTCTCTCGCGAGCCGCCACCGCGACCCGTGTCCTGGCAAACAAAACAAATTTAGCGAACAAACTAATTACACGTGCTAAATATTCTAATACAGTATTAAAAAATTGAAGGTAGCCTGAAGCAAGATTTGAAGTAGGTACTAGAAATTATGTAGATGTTGTAATTAAAATTGTACAAGAGCGTAACGGTAACTTTTATTCAACGTTATTTGGAAAATTTGGAAAAAGAAAAAATAATAATTTTTTTCAAAGAAAAATGAACCGACTTCAAACTTGAAGTCTTTGAACAGAATAGCTATATTAGACTTCAGCAATAGGTCTGGCAATATCAGAGAACATATTAGTAACAATGTATAGTACATTTATGCTTATAACTTCGTATGTAAGAGTGACAACTCGATGTGATATATACTAACCTATACTACCTTCCTGAAAGTATGTAGATTACGATAGTGAAACATTATTAAAATCGGTTCATTAGTTGCGGAGATAATCGCGAACATACTTACACATACATACATACATACATACATACGGATCGAATACAGAACCTCCTTTTTTTGAAGTCGGTTAAAAATAGTTTAGGAGATGGGTTTAGTATGTGGGAATTAAAAAAAAACAGCCTTTAAAAAGAAAATACATTTCAGCATAATTAAAAAACTATTAATTAAGAGAAATAAAAACACTCACCCGATTTAAAAGAGGCATGTGTGCCGCAAACTTTCAAAGTTCCTTTTTACTTTCGGTTACCCGAATTGTGTTAAGACCTGTTGCCTGTTCGGCAGCACAACGTCAACTGGTGAGCGCCCTGCGCGCAGCGAACCACGAAGTCGCACCCACCCTTCCACTATCCCTACCACACCTCCCACTCCCCCTACCAATGATAAACGCCCCGCTCAATTTCACTACATTTTCAATACTTATTTTAATTTTAATAATTATAAATTTTTTTTAGCTATTCAATAATAAAATAATAATTAAAAAAATAACGTGAAACTATAATTTTCCTCTAATTTAGGGTTCGAAAATAAGAAGAGATTAAAAAGACATTGATTGTTTTGCCGCCATCGTACACGATTGGCTGGCAAGATGGCGCATGCGTTGTAACAACTCAAATAAGCGTCTTATTTCAGGGAGGTTTTTGCATGTTGCTTATTTAAATTTTTTGTCATACTTCCTGCAAAAAAAGCTTTTTTTATTTTTATAAGTTACAAAAAAAATTATATACCGAGTATATTATAATTCTTTATCAAGTAATTTTTTTTTTGAGAGTATTCTCAGAAATTTGTATAAACTGGATTATTCCTTTGGAACTTGAGATAAGGTGAAAACTAAATAATGTAATAACATAAAATAGCAATAAATAAAAGCCACATATTATCTTTACAGCATTTATTAATTAATTTAGGCAATGTGGCCAATTCTGTTGTACACAATCTCTAAACCTAAACTAAAATGACAGGTCTAAATCTATTGCTATCCTTTTCCGCAGTGAGCACTGTGAAAGAGATAGGAATAAATTTAAATCTGTTATTTTAGTTTAGTTTAGAGATTTGTGTACAACAGAATTAGCCACAATGTTTCATCTTGTATACCATTTTAACGCAAAGTTTTAACATGCCAAATCATTAATTTGGTGAAAGGTTTTTGTTACAATAGGGTATTTGACTAATTTTTGGAAATTGTTTTAAATTATTCTTTATTACTTATTAAAACACACTATATTGATATTTTTCGCAATATCTACAGTATTAGGAATTAAATCAATGATAAAGTTTATGTTTTGAAAACCACGCCAAAAACGACATTTCTGATCACATGATACGCGTGACGTCACAAATCGCTATGGAAGTCACTTCTCTCGCTCGCTCCTTTTCGGAACTCGGTGCGTGCGACAGAGACGCTACGCAAGGCGACTGCTGTATCGTAAAGTTGTAAATTGTTATACCTACTCATTTTAATATCAATCTTATTCTTTCAAGTATAAAGTTTAGTTTCGGTTGACTTGATAAACTTCAATTATAACAACCAAATTACGCGCAATCAACTGACGTCACAAACAATCCCAGAGCGTTCACGTTCCTGATAAAATTTTAAAAATTATTATGTTTTATTTCGTGCAAAATATCGCGTAAAATTACATAGTTTAGTTTGATTGAGTGAAATATGTCTTTTTTCGGCTATTATCTGATAAGATGACCACAATCAATAGTATATTTTCAATGTTGTCAAATACCCTATTGGTTAACTATTACAGATTTGTCCAGTACAAATGGTTCACCTTACAAATGTGAATGCAATGTCATACAAAGGCAAAAATTAGTCATCATCATCATCATGATCAACCCATTACCGGCTCACTACAGAGCACGGGTCTCCTCTCAGAGTGAGAAGGGTTTTGGCCATAGTCTACCACGCTGGCCAAGCGGATTGGCAGACTTCACACACCTTTGAGAACGTTATGGAGAATTCTCAGGCATGCAGGTTTCCTCACGATGTTTTCCTTCACCGTTAAAGCAAGTGATATTTAAATACTTAAAACGCACATAACTCCGAAAAGTTAGAGGTGCGAGCCCCAGGATCGAACCCACGACCTCCGATTAGAAGTCGGTCGTCCTAACCACTACACTATCACAGCTTTTTTATATAAAGCTTTTTTTATACAAAAATTAGTACATATCTTTAAAGATCTTCTTAGCCACCTTTTAAGTTTTGATTTCAACTTCAATTTCTTCATCCTTAATTGAATAGTGTTTCCACATCGAGGCTTGCCTTTGTGGAACTTTGCTTTTTGACGCCTACATTTTCAAATAATCCTGTATAAGTCATTAAGTAACCTACTTCCAAAGTTCTTCATCCATTAATGAACGGCCTAAATTATTGGAGAGTTCCAACCTTGCTTAAGGCTCTCACGTAAATTTTTCTGTGCTATAAAAGGCAAATTTTTGTATACATGGAGCACCTTCATACTACCTCATTAAAGAGCCCTAAGCATGGTAAGCTACGAGTGCGGAATCAGCCCTGAGCTGGTGACGATGTAGTCTAAGATGGAAACAGACTAACCTGGAATGGATTTGGCAGTTTCATTAACCCATATCCTTAAACGATAATTACGCAACATCATACCGGTACGCTATAGTAAGACCACGATTAACTTGGCTCTCCCATGGTCTGCGGGATGCGGGACGGGAGGAAATTCTCATTGATAAATTAATAATCAATGGATGTGCTCGTACTATAATGTATGACAAGCATTTTTGACGCTCCTGTGAGTGTGTGTGTGTGTATTGCTACTGTAAGGACATGACACTAAATTAGGGAAAAAGAAATTTTATAATAATTATAATAATTTTAATTATCATAGTTATTCTATTATTTGCGTAATCGCAATTTAGTCTTTCATCTGTGTCTCTTTAAGTTTGCTCAATACTTTTCTATAGTAGTAGTAGTTAGTACTATACATATAAAGTTAAGTAGGTACGTTTCAGGATATAGAACAAGCTATAATTTAAAAATTAAAAAAACCCGACTGCCATGCTAAAAAACGAACTAAAAAATTAATAAACTACCACCGTACCACTTACAGTGTAGTTGTTATTTATTTTGTTTTTCATGATTTGTCACTCCAAATTGATTTAAAACATATAGATTGATTACATTTTCGTACTCGCCTTTTAAAGCCCTTTATTTTGATACCCCACTCGAGGGTCTTGAAGAAAAAAATTTTTTTCAGCCCGCACATTAAAGTGCATAACATTCGCCATTTTGATTTTTTATGAATTTTATGTACCCAATAACATTTGCGCCGTCAAGACAAATCTAATGACGTATAATTTATCAAAATAGGTTGAGCCGTTAAGTAGTTACGAACTGACATAGGAAACGGTCATTTTCTACGATTTATCACTCCAAATTGGTTCCAAATATATAAATTTATACATTTTCGTATTTTCCTTTTGAATCCCTTTATTTTGATACCCCACTCGAGGGTCTTGAAGAAAAAAATTTTTTTCAGCTCTCATATTAAAGCGCATAAAGTCCGCCATTTTGATTTTTTTTTAAATTTAGGTACTCTATAACACTCGCGTCATTGAGACAAATCTAATGACGTATCATTTATCAAAATCCGTTGAGCCGTTGATTAGTTACACGCGGACATAGGAATGGACATACATACACACAGGTGAAACACATAACCCAGTCGGGTAAAAAAGATTTTCCATAACCAAGAAAGAAGAAGATACGTTATTAAATATAATTTATACCCCATTTTTTAAATTTTATACATATTATACTCATAATAAAATAATTTATTTAATACATCTACTAAATACAAGTAAAGTTCGTGAACTAAAACCCGACTACGCTTAATAATTTAATAATAATTTAGTGGGCAAATGCGCGGGGCAAGGAGCTAGTGGTGCCATCTGTTATTCTTATCCGAAACTAATTTTACAAGTATAAATTAAAAATTTAAAAACCCCCGACATTCGCCATTTTGTGGCGGCAGCCATCTTGGATTTGTATAATGCTATTCTACTAGTCAAGCCCTTTCATTTGATACCCATATTAAGGGAGTTGTGAAAATATATGTAATCCACCATTTTGTAGCGGCGGCCATCTTGTATCGATTTTCATCAAACATAGCTAACAACACTCTCGATTAATTCACCTTTCAAACAAAAAAAATCGCATTTGAGCTGAGCGCTACAGGGGAACAGACGGACAGACAGACAGACAGACACACACACACACACACACACACACACATACACACACACACACACACACACACACACACACACAGACACGTCAAACTTATAACACCCCGTCGTTTTTGCGTCGGGGGTTAAAAATCTAGAAAGCCGCGCAAAGCTGACTTCTCGATTTTTTTCGTAGATAAAATGTAGCCTATGTCAATGATAATAACAACGAATCAATAGACACCTCATTCATCAAAATCGGTCCAGCAGTTTAGGCGCTACATTAGTACACACAGAATCTCATACAAAAATCGGTTACAAACATCCATACATAAATATATACATACGTAATCTTGGAAATAAAAGAGGATTCTCCGTGGATCAATATATTTAATTTTAATTAGCACTGTTACACCAATGGCCGACGGGACGCCGAGGCAGAGAGCAAGCAGAGAGCCAGAGAAGATAAAGTACAATTCGAGTTTTGACACCACAGATAAAACTTATGCAACAGATCTGTAGCATCAATAGTCACAGATAATAAATCAGTGTTGACAATTCTTTATAAAAACAAATCGCAACTTAATTATTTACAACACGTAAATACATAGACTGCTAAAATCATAACCCTTCCTTTTGGCTTTGCCGTAGTCGGGTAAAAAAAACCAGACGTTTAGATTAGTACGGCATGGAGATGTTAGGAGATGGAATAAAACAAAGATAAAAAACTATTAGGATTCGTCAAGACGTGTTCTTCTATATCTTAAAATTTCAATGCATTGCTGTCAGATGATGTGTCACTGTCGCTATCAATAACTATATTATAATTCACTAATTCATCGTCGTCATTCTGCAATCTCTCAACGTGAACTTAAGTACAATGTGACTTCACGTAGCCTCCGTTACAGCTTGAAAAGCATCTTGCACCAGATTTAATATTTTTGTTTCGAAACGCCAGCGAAATAACTAAAAATGTTGTGTTGAAATTATTGGTCCACATTATAGTATTTTTATAATAATTGAGAGGCCGTTTGCGTGATGGCTTCAATGGGTATGGAAATTTTTCACATGAAGCTGACAACACTTCTTGACATTGCCCGTCAGCCTCATATTTATTATTATGATATATAATTAAGAGATATTTGTTCTTTTCTCTCACATTCTTGAGCACAAAACGAACGCACTACCATAACAATTTTTCTAGCACAACTTTTTATCACATAAGAACTGGTTACTGCTATGTATTTCACAAAATTTTCGTAACGATGTAAACAATGAACTTTGAAGTTTCAAAGTGACTTTTCAATATGACAGATTTCGACTGCCCTAGTGATATAAACAAAGTAACTGACATTTTTTGTGAAATTGACTTGTTTGCATTAACAAAAGTTTAATGTCGAGTAGTTTTTTAACAGTGTCCACAGTATAATATTTCAAATAACTTGAACAGTTTACTGAAATTTGAATTGCCCAAACAAATAACTGCACACTGAGACTGGAATTTAGGGTATTACTTTATGTACTTATAAATAATCGTTTTAATTGTTATCGGTTACTTACTATTTTAAAATGTTTCTACTGAAGGTAGGTGCAGAATTTTAGATACCTACGTACATAATTAACTAATAGGGACATTACTTTACAGGAATATAACTAAAAATAGACACAATACTGTAAATTATAACTTTACAAAATAAACATAGTTGATTATGATGCCCACGACTCCGTCCGCGTGTATTTAGGTTTTTGAAATTCTAGTCTAAGCTCTTAATTTACCAGGATAAAAAAGTAGCTTATGTCCTTTCCAAAAATGAAACTTATCTTTATACCTCGTTAAGATCGGTTGAACAGTTGGTGCGTGAAGACTTAGTAGACAGACATACTTTCGCATTTATAATATTAGTAGGTAAGTATAGATATGGTATAGATTCTTGAGTTGTAATAAGCTCTAACTTAAGTCTCTGAGTGAACTAGGTTGGATATGCTTTGTCCGTCTGACTGTCACAGCCTTATAACTTCTGATTTAATGAACAGAATTACTTCAAATTCACCGATAATATGTAGAATAACATTCAGAATTACGACCTAAAGCCGGTGATTACATAAAAAATAATAAAAATAGTTATTTGAGTTATTTGGGGAGGGCCCGGGTGCCCATTAAAGCAAATGAGGGGGGGACAATTGTATTAGTCGCAATATCACAATCACAATATCACACACACACAAACGCACACGCACACGCACATTTGAACATTAATTTTTGGGGTAACTATTTGTATCTGAATAACATAGTAAACTCTTTGTAATAAATTGAAAAATTATTTTTGGAAGAAATTATCAAGCAATATACAAACGAAGTAAATGACTTAACATCTTTTTAAAGTTGAAACATTAATTTTTTTGTATTTTATTTGCAATTAGAAAAACCATATTATTTTTAATTTTAAACAAAATTAAAAGCGAAGGAGTTAGAAATAAATACTGTTATTTATAAGTTAAAATATATTATTTTGCAATTTATTACAGAGATAAATAAGTAGGTATTTTGTAGAAAGGTTGCCTTCAAATAAGAGTTTCAATGTTTATGCTTGTCCTGTAAAATTGTTCTGAATGCAGTTACTTTGTTTATCACTAGGGCAGCCGATTTATCAATGAATTTATCAATGAACTTATGAATGAACAAATCGCTGCGCGGGGCGCAGGGAGGGCTCCGTTTCAATGCAGGAGGGCTATCTTTACCACGGTCGGAGTTTAACTAATCTTTGGCCGGGGTAACTGGCCAAGCCCAAAATCTCCCGCTAGACTAATTTGGTGTAGATCCTGAACAATTTTCAAGTCCTTAATGCTATCACTCCAAAATGAAACTTGCAATGAACTCTCATTTCCATTTCCAGTCTATGCTTTGAACAATATCATGGCCTAACCAGAAAAACAAAAACCTCGCCATGTTGCGGAGACCTACTTTGGTTCCACTGGCAACAATAAATTTAAATCTATATCTATACTAATAAATAAAATTGAACTGTCTGTCTGTAATTTCGAAATAACTACCACATATTAAGCTCATATGGTTATTTGAACGATACCATAACCGAATCACACGTTTTTAAAATTTTTGTCTGTCTGTCTGTCTGTTTGAACGGGCTAATCTTCGGAACGGCTGAACCGATTTTGACGAGACTTTCACAGACAAGTAGAGGATTAACATAGGCTACTTTTACCGACTTTCAAAAAAGGAGTTGTGTTGAAATCGGTAAGTACCTATGTTAAAAAACGCCCTGATAGGTATTTTCGCTGCGCGCGACGGCCGACGCTCGCGCTGCACGGAACTCCCCGCGCTGCGCCGCGCGCCCCTGCGCCCTGCGTCCGCCGTACGCGGTACCGCGGTACGCCGCCGTGCGGCGGGGGGCGGGTAGACCAGAAATCTACTTATCCCTCAGGATTTATGAAAAACCGAAATTCACGCGGGCGAAGCCGCGGGCAAAAGCTAGTCGTTAATAAATGTCATCTGTGAACATTGAACATCATTTAATGACCCACGGGCGTGGCTATACTTTATGTTGCCATAAAAAAGCAAAACTGGCACCCCTTTTTATTTTTGGTTTTTTATTTCTGGTAAAGCTTTACATTGCTACAAAGTGAAATCCTTGTAAATTACACTTGATTTTATGGAGCAGAATATGACGAATGCGCCGAATTGGCAATCTCCTCCTTAGGATTGTCCAGGTCCAAGCTTGCAGCGGCCCGCGCTCGACGGACACAATTTATTGCGTGTAGTCTTCTCCGAAGACTGAATCGGTGAGCTGGCCGTAACCGGCTGCGTCTAAAAGAGAACACATATATAAAGTCACTTGCGCCAAAAAATTTGTCGACAAAAAAAAGAAAGGAAAATTTAACTGGTTGATTCAAGTGGACCTTAATCCCTTTACCACATGCACATTGCACATACAACTTTCTCTTTGACTCAAGGAGAAGATTGTATGTGTATGTGGTGCACCAATCAAAGGCCTTTGGAATATATAATCCAAGCTCAAGGTCCTTGAGCTTGGATTTTGCAAAGGCCTTTGATTGGATTTGGCACGGGGTACTTCTATCACAAATACCATTGAGGGACTTTCGAGAAGCTGTGCTATTGGATCGCCAGCTTTTTGAATCGGCGCAGCATCAAATACGCTGTCAACGGTTTTCGCCCTAAACCTACTAAGCACATCGATACTGGCGTTCCGCAGGGCTCACTGCTATCACCCACACTGATCATACTGTATATCAACGACATGATCATAACTGTACATCGCTATGCCAATGACAGTACGGGTGACGAATTCTACAAAGGTTATGCTTTTCTTTTCACAATGTCTATCGTCCGCGGACCCTGAGCTTCTAAACTACTGTATGCCTTAATACTCCGTTTTCCAAGCAGAGTGTTGGAATCATAACAGCAGTCATAGCAAGGACCAACAGACAGGTAACAAACTTTAAAATGATGTGTGGACACCTACCCAGATTGAAGAAGAAAAAGTTGGCTTACTAACCAGCTCCCCAAACGGTAACTGTTTCAATGCTTAAATTCTTTCAATGTTGATGAGATGCATAAACTCGTAGTAAAGGTACAGGAGACCCGCTTCCTCGTTCGCTTGTTATTTAAACAGAGCTCATACCTACATATTAAAAAAAAAAATGGATGCAAGGTTTTAGTTTCTTCTAGTGGCAGTGAATATAGGTGAACAAGCTTACGGATCACGTAGGATGCGGTCACTCCTGCAGGCCGAACATGGGCGGCAGCACGGTGCCGGTGCCGGCGGCGGCGGCGTGCGGGCGCGCGCGCGGCACGCAGCCGCGCTCGTCCGCGTACACGAAGGGGAAGCGCAGCACCCAGTAGGCGGAGGCGCTGAGCCGCACGGGCGCCGCGCCGCCGCCCAGCGGCGTGAACACCGGCCCGCCCGCCACCGGCTGCACCTGCGCCAACGCGACACGCATTCAGCGTCATGACATGCGGGACGGGACGCACGCCGCACAGACCGCAGGCCAGACGGCGAACACGACGCACCTTGGGGTCGAGCGTGACGTGCACGGAGGCCTTGGGCGTGACGACGTGCAGGCGCGCCAGCTGCGCGAGCACGTGCGCGCGGCACAGGCACGGCGCCTGCAGCGGCATGGGCGCGGCGGCCAGGCGCGCGCCCGCGCCGCCCACGCCGCTCGCCTCGCGCGCCCACGCGCCGCTGCCGCACACCACGCTGTCGGGCGACGACATCATGAACCTGCAACACGCATGCGACACGTCACGTCACCATCGTCTGGTAGGGACTTGAAATCAGTTGCGGATCCAAAACTCGCTATGCTCGCTAACTATGGGCCTCATAAGAAGGCTCGAGGAAAGAGCTATGCTCAGTTGTATCCCTGCGAAATCGAATCAGAGATAGGGTGACTCTTAGCAGAGCCAGATGCTAAGATGGCACATCGAGGCACGAAACTGCAGCGGATGGACGGAGTACATTACTCTATGTACGTCGAGGTCGGCCCCGCAGCGGCAAGAGCCCGACCTTGAGCGAGTCAGTGGCGGCACAAGATGTCGGCATGCAGTATGCAGTCGGACACAGGTACCTGTGGCCCCTGGGACACTCGTACTCGAAGCCGATGAAGATCTTGACGGTGAGGCTGTGGGCGGCGGGCTTGCCGCGGGCGCGCGCGCGCCACGGCGCCGGCGCGTCCATGCGCACGCAGCAGTCCCACGGCAGCAGGTAGTTGGTGTGCGGCAGGAAGCCGGGCTGCAGGTGCTCGGGCAGGCCCGCGCTGTGCGAGTACAGCGACGACGCGCCCAGGCACACCAGCGACCAGCTGGGGAAGGCGGGCAGCAGGCCGCCCGGGCTGCCCGTGTGCAGCATGCCCGGCAGGTACTCCGTCGTCGACGGCTGGCGACTAATTGCTTTCTCTGGAACCAGGGAGGGGAAGTAGAGGCGATGTAATGGCGAAATTCTGAGGCAATAATTGATTATTTCATAATTGCCTATCGTGTTATGTTATCGTATAGGTTTTAAGTTATAAATTATTGTTTATAACTTAAAACGGTTTTAACTTATAAATAGTAAACTATCGTCTATAGCTGAAGTTTGTACTGACCGGGCGCGCTGGTCTCCTGCACGGTGACAACTGCTATCCCGGCGTCGCTGCACGCCTCCGGCTCGTCCTCGTCCTCGTCGGCCGCGGAGCCGGGCGACAGCTCGTCGGGCGGCGTCCACGGGGAGCGCGGCGACGCGGGGGAGGCGGGGGTGCCGGCCGAGGGAGGGGCGGTCGCCTCGCTCTGCCCCTCAGCCTCCGCCTCCCCTTCGGCCTCCTTGCCCTCCGGCCGCGAAGCGGCTTCTTCCGCGCCTTTCACTGACGCTGCCCTGCGGGTCGGCAGGTAAGACGGTGTGAGGAGGAGTGAACTAAACCGACAGGTCTAAATATAATAAAGTGCTATCCTTGTCATAATGTTTCCTGCGGAATAGGATAGCAATACGTTTCAATCAATCAATTTAATTAAGAGATAGCGAACAACATAATTTAAATGAATTCAAAGTACTCGGCTCGCCTCGTTCTTTCAATATAGTAAGGCTTTAAATTGCTTTATTTCAGACAGTAATGGACAGTAATGTAGTGTCGTTACCTGAAGCTGGGCGTAGAGGGCTGGAAGACGGGGAAGTCGACGGTCTGCAGCGTGTTGCAGACGCCGCACTCGTCGGCCGCGTGCACTTAGAAGTCGTAGTTGGCTCTCTCACCTGAAGCTGGGCGTGGAGGGCTGGAAGACGGGGAAGTCGACGGTCTGCAGCGTGTTGCAGACGCCGCACTCATCGGCCGCGTGCACGTAGAAGTCGTAGTTGGCTCTCTCACCTGAAGCTGGGCGTGGAGGGCTGGAAGACGGGGAAGTCGACGGTCTGCAGCGTGTTGCAGACGTCGCACTCGTCGGCCGCGTGCACGTAGAAGTCGTAGTTGGCTCTCTCACCTGAAGCTGGGCGTGGAGGGCTGGAAGACGGGGAAGTCGACGGTCTGCAGCGTGTTGCAGACGCCGCACTCGTCGGCCGCGTGCACGTAGAAGTCGTAGTTGGCTCTCTCACCTGAAGCTGGGCGTGGAGGGCTGGAAGACGGGGAAGTCGACGGTCTGCAGCGTGTTGCAGACGTCGCACTCGTCGGCCGCGTGCACGTAGAAGTCGTAGTTGGCTCTCTCACCTGAAGCTGGGCGTGGAGGGCTGGAAGACGGGGAAGTCGACGGTCTGCAGCGTGTTGCAGACGCCGCACTCGTCGGCCGCGTGCACGTAGAAGTCGTAGTTGGCTCTCTCACCTGAAGCTGGGCGTGGAGGGCTGGAAGACGGGGAAGTCGACGGTCTGCAGCGTGTTGCAGACGCCGCACTCGTCGGCCGCGTGCACGTAGAAGTCGTAGTTGGCTCTCTCACCTGAAGCTGGGCGTGGAGGGCTGGAAGACGGGGAAGTCGACGGTCTGCAGCGTGTTGCAGACGTCGCACTCGTCGGCCGCGTGCACGTAGAAGTCGTAGTTGGCTCTCTCACCTGAAGCTGGGCGTGGAGGGCTGGAAGACGGGGAAGTCGACGGTCTGCAGCGTGTTGCAGACGCCGCACTCGTCGGCCGCGTGCACGTAGAAGTCGTAGTTGGCTCTCTCACCTGAAGCTGGGCGTGGAGGGCTGGAAGACGGGGAAGTCGACGGTCTGCAGCGTGTTGCAGACGCCGCACTCGTCGGCCGCGTGCACGTAGAAGTCGTAGTTGGCTCTCTCACCTGAAGCTGGGCGTGGAGGGCTGGAAGACGGGGAAGTCGACGGTCTGCAGCGTGTTGCAGACGCCGCACTCGTCGGCCGCGTGCACGTAGAAGTCGTAGTTGGCCTGCTTCACTGTGTAGGGGTCCTCGCGCGAGCACTTGCTGCGCCCGCAGTTGCACGCGCTGATGTAGCGCACCCCCGACGAGTGCTCCTTGGAGCTGTCGCTAGAACAGGGAACGTAGACGTGTACATGAAGTTAGCCGATGCCGATGTGGGCGATTAGATGCGGGTACTCACTGGTGCGGGTGCACGCACGGGTGTCCGGTGAGCGAGGGCGCCTCGCACAGCGTGCGCGTGCGCCACGCGGCCGCGCACGCCGCTCGCAGCCGCTCGCGCGCCGCGCCCGCCAGCGGCCCGCGCGCCATCGCCTCCACCACGCCCAGCGCCACGCCCACCTGACACACACCCAGCGTTCACACTCGCGGCACGCGTCTCGACTTCTTCACTTTTGACTTACAACTGAAGTTCGTGCACCCGTCGCGAGCTGAACGTTAATTTTACGCGCACTAAATTATTCCTGTACTGTGGTATGTCCTGTCTACTTCTAAAGTTGTCAAAAAGTCTATTTATTTTGAATAAAGTTTATGTCACGACACCAGGATAAATAAAAAATGCATTATTTTAAACTAGCCGATGTCTGTACAATTCGTTTTCCCATGGGACACTCCGTCTCCAGAATGCGAGTTACCTCCGTGTTGAATTTCGTCACCATTGGTACACCAATAAACAGACAGACACTGGGGCTAATTCTGTTGTACACAATCTCTAAACCTAAAATAAATTGACAGGTTTAAAAATAGTGCTATCCCCTTCAGCAGGGACGATTGTAAAGAGACAGGGATATATTTAGACCTGTCATTTTAGTTTAGATTTAGAGATTGTGTACAACAGAATCGGCCACACTGTTGCATTTATATGGCTGTACATATAATATCATAGTGCAGTTCGTTAGCTGTCACCTTGTGCGCGTGATGCTGGCTGGAGTAGTGCGGCGGCAGGCCCTCGGCGTACGACGCCTGCGCGATGGGCAGCACCTGCGGTATTAGACTTCACTTATCGGTTGTCACAAAGATCATCACCGACCGAGTCTACTTTCATTCGCTACTATACGATATTATTCGGGAAGAGGAGGTCTATGTAGAGCCAAAAAGGAATCATCGAAAAGAGTGTTTTAAACAGAGCTCAAAGTTATTTTTAAAGGAGATGTTTCAAATCTGGCTAAGTCTTGTACAGTACCTTACAAATTAAGAAAAATCTGTTGTTCTCGGAAAAAATAAAATTATTGAGTTAAAACTAATACTGTAGTTGTACAAAAATATTTTTTATTCATTAATTATTGATCGATTTTCAATATGGCGTCACTGGCGTCGTATGGTTTGACATAAACTGACAGCTTGTCACTTCAAATAACAATTGTCATTGTGATTGATATAATTGCAATCAATTTATTTAGGCTTTCGTTCTTGTGTACTTCGCTGTTTGATTTTTGAGTTCTTTTCAACAATTTCACTTTCGTTTTCTGGATTTTGGACTGTTTTGCTCAACCTGGCTTTTGTTTTTGGACTGTTACTCATACCATCTGTTGACCCGGCGTTGTGCTACACGGACTTCGATTTTGCTTAGCGATTTGGACGGTGTTGATATGATCTAATGACATTTCTGTCAAAGTCAAATGTCAAATCGAAATGAAAGACATTTTACCGCCATGATGAATTTTTATTACGTGTTGCAATCCTAAGCAGAAATACTTGTTTTGTACAACCAAACAAAACCATTTTATAGAAAATATATAGTTAAAAACTGTTCAATGTTTTCTGGACTATATCCAAGTATACTGTACCATGTCCTAGCCAAGGCCTCATACAGTGATGAAACATGTCCTTTTACTTAAAAAATTGAAGTAATTCGGAAATAAATGATATTGTGAAATGACCTTGGCGCATCTGGCTTGCGAGAAGCGCACGTCGGTGGCGAGCGCGTCGAACAGCGCGCCGGCCGCCGGCTCCGGCGCGGCGGGCGCGCGCAGGTACAGCGGCGCCAGCGCCTGCGCCGCCGCGCGCCACGACCACGCGCTCGGCAGCTACCACATACATCCTTTCATTTAAATCTTATATCAGATTATACTGATCTATACTTATTCCAGACAATCGAACAATTCCCGCGAATGTAAAAATCTAAATCCAAGTCATAGGCATCTATAATTTACAGTATAATTTTCAAGTAATACACAAGAGTAAGAAAAACAAGATCATCTGTCCACTTAGTGGGTGGTTTCCCAATATTACGCTTCCCGTTGCGGGGTCGCCATCCGATCACCGCATAGTGAGCATTCGACTCTTACGCCTATCAGTTCTTCGAGCCACGTGTCCCTGCCTATTGCCATTACAAATTTTGTGACTTGATGATCTATATTGGTAACTCTGGATCTGCTCATTACTGATTCGATCCTGCAGGATAGTAAAATGAAGTAAAATTTCTAAAAAACCCACCTCGAAGAAAGACGTACTCATGGCATACTTGCCAACATTGTCATCGAAGCCCTCGCCGAAGGCCAGGTCCAGGTGGCTCTGCAGGAACTGGCGGAAGCTGCGCGGCGGCGCGGGCTCGGGGGCGGCGGCCGCGCACAGCTGCACCAGCCCCCGGATGAGCGAGCTGACGTCGCGCGCCGCGCCCGCCTCCTCGTCAGAGCTTATGTACACAAACTCCTCGTTCTTGGGGATGGCGAACAGGGACTTTGCACTGAAGAAATTCAAAATATCATTGTGTAGTGTGTTTGGTCTGCAAGACATTTACAAGCGTTAAGTTAGTAAATCAGTTATTATGCTAGTGTATCCAAATTCAGTTTAAGAATTCAGAATTTGAAATTTGCAATGTATATTTACCAATGGCAATGGTAATACATTGTGGCTAATTCTGTTGTACACAATCTCTAAACTAAACTAAATTGACAGGTTTAAAGTGCTATCCTTTTCTGCAGGTATCACTGTGAAAGAGATAAGAATATATTTAAACCTGTCGATTTAGTTTAGGTTTAGAGATTGTGTACAACAGAATTAGCAACAATACCTACTCTGTTACACTACTTAACAGTGTGGCTAATTCTGTTGTACACAATCTCTAAACCTAAACAAAATTGACAGATTTAAAAATAGTGCTATCCCCTTCAGCAGGGAGGATTGTGAAAGAGACAGGAATATATTTAGACCTGTCATTTTAGTTTAGATTTAGAGATTGTGTACAACAGAATCGGCCACATTGGCACATTGCTTAGCTATCTCACATATCTCTAGTAGAAAGGCAGCCTTATGTCTATGGTCATACAATTAAGGGCATATGTGGGCAACATGGGTGCTCTAAGTCTTACCACACATTAGTGATGATCCTGGCCTTTCTCAGTATGAAGTAGATTTGATCTTCCACAGCGTGCTCTAGCCTCTTCAGTGCAGCGTGGGCGCGTCTCAATGGGGTGGGCGCGCGTCTGAAGTGGAACAGTAAGCGTGGGCAACATGGGCGCCCATGGGTGTCCCACGCGCCGCCTGCTCCTGACCGTAGGAGGGCCTCTGTGGTTGCTGGAGTCAATTCTGCCCTGGAAGGAACTAGATGTTGTTTAGTGGATATATCAAGTAATTTGTCAGAAAATATCAAGTAGTTTGTTAATATTGGATATAACTAAGTTAATTCGATAGAACTAACATCCTAGTTAGCAAAATTGGTACTTAATTAATTTTGGACAGCTAAATTTTATAATCAATTTTATAGATAGTAATTAGTTTTTTATTCTATACTTTAGTTACAACTTTATCAGCAAAAAAGAATGCCAAATAATTTCAAAATCAAATTGAATTTGTTTGTACCTATATCCATCAACAGCCTTGAACAACTGCAAGTATCCCAGGTCAAATACTGGCGTAGGCGATGACAGTACCACAATGTGACAGAGGTGGAAGATTAGTGCGAGAGCTCTGCACGCCTCTATCGCTAGCTCTCCGGACGCTACCAGCCAATGTGCAGCATCAGCATCTTTGACTGTAGTCTTAGCGTCTTCATTCAGGTCAGCAGCTAAGCATGCCAGTCTCTTGGTATCGAGGTAGGTGATTGCATGAAGGTAGAGGATGGATTTTCTCTCATCCCAGTAACATTCTATACCATTCTGAAAATTTGAGAATATTTTATTTACATCTAGCTCATGCATGTGACTTAGTTTGTGTGGATTGAATTTTTTTTTAATCTAGTGGGAAATCTTTGATTTTGGTAAAAAGTATGTTATTTATAAATTGCTTACTTCTTCACACTTGCCGGCCGGCAGAAGCGGAGCTGTTTTATTATGATATCGGTACGGTGATTTGCCGATCACACCCACAACAACTATGCGCTCTTTCTTAGAGAACTCCGGAATATCGGATATGGAAAATAATTTTGTCATTTTTAACTAGTTATATCAAAGCACTATTTCCATTTTCCAATGAGAATATTTTTCTTGTTATTAATTTTTAAAATAGTTATAATTTTCGGAGTTAGAAGTTTCGAACGTGTTTGGATCATTTATTATTATGACATTTGAGACATTTGAGTTTTGACCAGTGTTGCCATCACGGTCATGTCAAAAGTTACCTAAATTAAATAAAAAAGTAACCTTTTAGTGTAAAAAATAACCTTTCATTTTTTTGACGTGATATTAACGTCTTATAAATAAATGAACGCCAGTCGCACGCACGTAAAAGCATGACTCATTGTCACGTACCTACCGCGTGCAAGCGAGAGCGCGAAACAAGCGATAGAGAAAGCACGATCAGCCGGCATAGCCGAGCGTGCAAGCGAGAGCGCGGAACAAGCGATAAAGAGGCAATGTTTTCTTATGACGTTAACACGTAAAAATCCGTAAACCGACTTCATAGACAACTATTTTTTTTTTTTCTAGTAGAAAATTGTATTACAAGTTGATAGAATTGATGTTGCTTGTAAATAACTTGCACAAATATTCATTCAGACTGCATTCAGAAATTGGTCGAGAGCGGTGGAGAATTGAGATGAAACGAGTATGAAAGAGAAACTGATGAGAAGAGTTGCAATAAGAACCACAGATGACTCTATATTTATGAAGATTTGAAAAATCTAATAAAAGTTACCATTTGAATAGTGTAACCTAGAAGTAACCTGACCAAGCTAAAAATCACCTAAAAGGTTACAAAAGTAACCTTCTGGCAACACTAGTTTTGACCATCATGTTTTGACAGCAATTAATGACATTTCTTCGTTAGTTCAAAATCAGTTAAACTAACCAGGCCATTTTCACAATTTAAGAAAAGAAATTACGATTTATTGTACTTTTAATATGAAATGTAATCATTTTCAAGAGTATTGAGCCTTTAGGATACATGATATGATTACGATACGATTTTTCTTCAGTTATGTTCATTTTTTTTTTAAATAGATAAATGGAACAATGATTACATGTTTTTGAACAGTTCTCTTTTTTTACGTCAGTGTCAACGTCATTAATGTTGATAACAATTGACATTTGACAACATGACAATGATGACAATCGCCCAGCTGTTGCACAGATGCGTTTGTTCGGCGTTGGCTAACCTTTCGAAATCAAGGCTCTCAAGTTTTGCGAGGAGAATGGAGAAATGCTGTAGTTTCCGAACAAAAATCTGCACAACAAGACGTGCGCGTGCCGCCAACAATTCAGCCACGAAAGATAACATATCAGTGAATTAAAAAGATACAAAGTTGTGATTGTATATCATGTCGTCGGTTGTGGAGGATATTTGTGAATTATTAGACAGTTACAACGGGCGCGACAAGGTAAACTATGCGGAAATATCGCAGCCTTCGTATTGAACCGTACAGAAGTGGAATTACCAGTCAATAACCTGTTGTTCTATGTAATTTATCACTTCCTATAATACTAATTATGTACACATTTGACTTTAGGGTATAGTAACAAGCATGTATTACAACTAAGGTCAAGCGCAGGTTGATAAGAATATGGTTGTAAGGATATGCTTAAAAGATTTAGATTTTTTATAACAGAGTAATAAAAGACAATCCATACCACTATAAATATAATGGCTCAAATGCTTAAGTGGTTATGACAAAATTTCTCATAAAGCTGGATGAACAAAACCCTTTGTTGAATAAAAAGTATGCTACAGTATTTTATAAACCTATATCCACTAGTGATATTACAGTGATTGCAAGACATAATTTATTTCAACATTGAATAATTAGGGACAACTTTCGATAATTAAATAGTTACGAGGACTTAGCTGTACTTGTGTGTGTACTTGTGTATCTCATCTTTCAAAACATCGATAAAAAAAATATAGTAACTGTCATTGATTGATCTGTAAGGAAATCTGACTTATCTCAAGTTTCATTTTATTTGTAAAATGTTTTACAATCTCTGCAATTTATGAATAGTATGAAATATCAATCAATTATTAAGGCCAACGTTAATATTAAATTTCTGTTTTGTATTATAATCTCGCTCTTTTATATGATTTGTACGGGAACTCTACTGACTAATGGAAAGAGGTCATGACCCCCAGATATGAAGAATATGACAGAGATTGAGAAAGAAGCATGATAGATATGAAAAAGTTCCCCTTCCACTCATAGAAAATCATGCGCTAGAAGTAATCGGATATTAACTGTTAACATTATATTTGGTAATGATTTGATAGTGATAATTACTAGGACTTGGCTCAATACACTCTCAGAGACTAGGAGGAAACTACAAAGCCTAATTTTGATCTCTAAATTCGGTCACCCCTCCAGTCAATGTTGCTGAACCAGTGCAATCAACTGATATGCACAGCAACGCCCAACATGCCTAACATTCTGTAAGGCTGAAATAAAATTTATCTTTTACTAGATGATGCCCACGGCTTCGCCCGTGTGGATTTAGGTTTTTAAAAATCCCGTGGGAACTTTTGATTTTCCAGAACAAAAAGTAGCTTATCTGTAGAAACCCGTCCCCAAAACGGAAAAATCCCGTGGGATCCCCACGATTTCGGAATACAATTCCTTACAGCATCAGGGTTGAGGAGTTGGATATGTACCAACTCGAGTTCATTCAACGATAAAGTCCTTAATTGGTACCCCCAATATCAATTTAAATAACCGAAAGTTTCTAAAACCCATTAGTTTTGGGGATTAGGTCCCCTACAGCATCAGGATTGAGGAGTTGGAATCCAAATTTTTTATAGAACAGGGTCGCAATGTTTCTCTATCGATTAAAAAAAAAATTACGCAAATCGGTTCAGAAATCTCGGAGATATCGGTGTACATAGGTAGAAAAACACAACTCCTCCTTTTTTGAAAGTCGGTTAATAAAGTAGCCTATGTTACTCCCTGGTTAATTCTCTACTTGTATGTGAAAGTCCCGTCAAAATCGGTTCAGCCGTTCCGAAGATTAGCTGAACGGGCTAATCTTCGGAACGGCTGAACCGATTTTGACGGACAGACAGACAGACAGACAGACAGACAGACAGACAGACAGACAGACAGACAAAAATTTTAAAAACGTGTGATTCGGTTATGGTAGCGTTCAAATAACCATATGAGCTTAATATGAGGTAGTTATTTTGATATTACAGGAAAAAAACACTTCAATTTTATTTATTAGTATAGATTACTGTAATTTGTATGAAGATATGTAAATGGGCTTTAATCAATATAATATACTAACCAACATGTAAAATACCTATATTCTTATTGAATAAATTGATTTGATTTGAAATAGATGCATACATGCATCTCTTCCGCATCAAATCAACTTAAGCATTTTTAGCAACTTCTAACCCTTTGCAATAAATTGATTTGATTTGTATTTAAACACACTAGGGTGATTCTCGATTAAAATTGTTAAAGGTTGGTTATGCACATCTACATAAGAAAAAACATGCTTAACCAGACAAACATATTATGCTTATGCTGCACAGTGTGTCTAAAACAACCCAGCTAAATGTGTACCTATGTTGATAAATGTGATTTCAGCCTAAATAAAGACCCATTAAATCTTAAATTGTAATCTTGATTTGATTTCCAGGTTGTCCGCCTAGCTTGCTACTCGTGCAAGCTATATGGGTGTTTGCGGGGAGAGAAGCCGTGGCAGACGGCGGGGTCGCGGCTCTCTGGCGCCAGGCTGATGCTGCGACTCTTTGACGACATTCCCATGATCAGACACACTTACAACTATGGCTTTGGCAGACACGTGAGTTGGTGTTTTTGCATTTTTGTATGATGTTTGCGAAATTGCAAGTTCTATTGCAATTTACATAACTGCATCGTGACATCAATAACCAGTTGTAAACTTTCATTAGAGATGCGAGAAAACATAAAATAAATTAGGTTCCAGTGTTTGTGATAACTTCTAATATATCTATGTAAATAATCAACAAATCTTATCCACTTTGATAATGAATTTATAATCTAAAAAAATCACAGGGAAATATAAAAATACACAGCACAATTTTTTTATTTAAATAGGTTTTTTACTGTTTTTAGTAATAAAATAATAATATTTTAGTCTATAGTATACCAGTTCCACTGGTCATGTGTGGTGAACCAGTGCAGAAGAAATTCTGGTTGTGATATACAGTATTCAGTGAAATATAGGTTTAGTTTTTTGCTTTTTTGTGTATTAATTTTTATCATAGTAAAGTTCTTTTGGCTGTGACGTCACACAGCTGAAAATTAACCCCCTGCATTGTTTGCGCATTCGCATATGTGATATTACACAGTGCTACACTACCATAACATTCTGTCAGGATCTATATTGTTTGTTTGTGACACCATAGAGAATATAGTATCTTTCTTTTTCTCATGCCAAGGCTGTTACATACATTACGGCTTGTTACGTATTCTGTCCAGACCAGTAATATCACACACCCGCTTAATCAGTTCACCATCGAACTACTACTTTACTTTATTTAAATGAAAAATATTTTCACTAAAATTTTTAGGAATCGACAAAAATAGCAGCAGTGCTCGGTGTTTTGGCCAACATGGTGGACCAGGCGTTCCTGCCGGTGGAGAAGGCGTGCTGGCTGCAGGAGGTGGGCGTGCTGCGCCTGGCGCCGCGCACCGCCGCGCGCCTCGAGCTGCTCAGCACCGTGCTGTGGGCCGCCAGCCTCTACATAGCGCTCATACAGTCAGTATATTCACGTTCACATCAACATGGTGGACCAGGCGTTCCTGCCGGTGGAGAAGGCGTGCTGGCTGCAGGAGGTGGGCGTGCTGCGCCTGGCGCCGCGCACCGCCGCGCGCCTCGAGCTGCTCAGCACCGTGCTGTGGGCCGCCAGCCTCTACATAGCGCTCATACAGTCAGTATATTCACGTTCACATCAACATGGTGGACCAAGCGTTCCTGCCGGTGGAGAAGGCGTGCTGGCTGCAGGAGGTGGGCGTGCTGCGCCTGGCGCCGCGCACCGCCGCGCGCCTCGAGCTGCTCAGCACCGTGCTGTGGGCCGCCAGCCTCTACATAGCGCTCATACAGTCAGTATATTCACGTTCACATCAACATGGTGGACCAGGCGTTCCTGCCGGTGGAGAAGGCGTGCTGGCTGCAGGAGGTGGGCGTGCTGCGCCTGGCACCATGCCACGTCACGCCACGCCTGGCGCCACGAGACACGAACGCGCACGCGCACGCACATACACACACACACACACCACACACTACACACCACACACCACACACACACACACCACACACATACACACCACACACATACACCACACACACACACACACACCACACACACACACACACACCACACACGCACCACACACATACACCACACACACACACACACACACACACACACACACACACACACACACACACACACACACACACACACACACACCACACACCAAACACCACACCCCACACACACCAAACACCACCAAACACACCACACACAGACACACACACACAGACAAACACACACACAGAGACAGATACACAGACAGACGGACGCACGCACGCACGCACGCACGCACGCACGCACGCACGCACGCACGCACGCACGCACGCACGCACGCACGCACACACACACACACACACACACACACAACTAATAACGCCCCGTCGTTTTTGCGTCGTGGGTTAAAAGAGTGACTCAGTCCAAATACCATCCAACTCGGTCCAAAACCCATTACTCTTATGGCACAAGTTGTACGCATTATTGAGGCGAAAGATGATCGTATCAGTCACATTTACCGTGAACTGCATTCATTTAAAAAAACAGCCTATTTTGAACATGTTCAATACTTTCATAGATAACAGAATCGGGTATTTGACAACATTGAAAATATACTATTGATTGTGGTCATCTTATCAGATAATAGCCTAAAAAAGACATATTTCACTCAATCAAACTAAACTATGTAATTTTACGCGATATTTTGCACGAAATAAAACATAAATTTTATCAGGAACGTGAATGTTCTGGGATTGTTTGTGACGTCATTCGTTTGCACGTAACTTGGTTTGTTATAATTGAAGTTTATCAAGTCAACCGAAACTAAACTTTATACTAAAAATAATAAGATTGATATTAAAATGAGTAGGTATAACAATTTACAACATTACGATACAGCAGTCGCCTTGCGTAGCGTCTCTGTCGCACGCACCGAGTTCCGAAAAGGAGCGAGCGAGAGAATTGACTTGCATAGCGATTTGTGACGTCACGCGTATCATGTGATCAGAAATGTCGTTTTTGGCGTGGTTTTCAAAACTTAAACTTTATCATTGATTTAATTCTTAATACTGTAGATATTGCGAAAAATATCAATGTAGTGTGTTTTAATAAGTAATAAAGAATAATTTAAAACAATTTCCAAAAATTAGTCAAATAAGTACCCTATTGTGATAAATTGACTCTCCTTTTCACCAATCATACCTATTTTACCATTTACATTAGTTAAATGGGGTTTGTCAAAACAAACCAGCCCAAACTCCTAGGAGCTTACTTAGCCATTGTGGAGCGCCTGTATCTACTCCCCAGTTCCATCATCAGACCCTCGTCACTAAGTGTGATGTATTGGACTCGTTTAAACAAAGTTTGAGCCCAAACTAGAGGTTTACTAGTAACCATTGAAGAGTTCCACTATCCACTTCCAGTCATCAGACGCTCATCAGACGCTCGCCACCAAGTGTAGTATTGAAGTCGTTAGAACAAACCAAATGAGCCCAAACCAAATGAGTTTTACTAGAAGACATTAAAGAGTTCCACGATCAACTGATTCCATCCTGGTTCCATCATTAGATTGGTTCGATGGAATCAAATTTCATCAGTATCAAAACATTTGCATAGTTTCAAATCGATTCGACGTTAGTAGTTGGTTAAACGACCTCCCTGGCGCAGTGGTGAGCGCTGTGATCTTATAAGTGGGAGGTCCTGGGTTCGATTCCCGGCAGGGGCAATTTGAGATTTTATAATTTCTAAATTGTCTCTGGTCTGGTCTGGTGGGAGGCTTAAGCCGTGGCTGGTTACCACCCTACCGGCAAAGCCGTGCCGCCAAGCGATTTAGCGTTCCGGTACGATGCCGTGTAGAAACCGATCAGGGGTATGCATACCTCTTCCAAGTTAGCCCGCTTTCATCTTAGACTGCATCATCACTTACCATCAAGTGAGATTGCAGTCAAGGGCTAACTTGTAGTTGAATAAAAAAAAAAAATTCGACTTCCAAGATTTGTTTAAGTTACAGGTAAAGCAAATAAAAGCGTGTTAAAATAAGGCAGTACACGGAAAATTATGCGCCATTAGTTGTACCGAAGTCCAAAGCGCCGAATTGCGTCACAATAAGTAATTACCTACATTTAGTAACGACAATGACTCGTGAAACATTATGAGGATATAATTGCATTTTTTCGCTTTTACTTAATAGCTTAATGTCATTATCATTACGGTCACGTCTTTATTTCAAGGAAGATTTGCAACGATTCTAAAGCCCATTACTACATTACTTCGTAAAATCATTTTGAATTAGATGCTTATTTGTTCAGAGGACAGTGACAAAGTAAACAATCCACAAATTAGGTACTGAAAAAACATTATTTTATGAATTCAACATGTACCTAGCTGACCTTTGAAATTCGATCGATAGAATATTATAATTGAGTACTATTTGAGTATCGGACTACAAGAGTAAGGGACACACTTGTGCACTATAATATATGCTGCATGTTGCTGAGATTGGCCGCCGTGGTCGAAGTTCAATCGATAGAATATTATAATTACTGTTGCAGAACGTTGAGATCGATCCGGCACACCTGGTGGAGCCGGTCGTGCCTGCGCGCGACGGAGGCGGGCGCGGCGCGGCGCGCGCTGGACGCGCGGCTGCTGCTGCAGGGCGCGGCGGCCGGCAAGCTGGCGCTGGACCTGGCGCACGCCGTGAGCTGCCTGCCCGCCGGCTGGCTGTGGGGCGAGCGCGTGCCGCCCGCCGCCGTCGCCGCCGTCGCCACGCTCTCCTCGCTACTGGGCATCGGCCTTCACTTCGCCAGGAAACGACTGCTCAAATGATTTGCAGTTGCTGAATAATGTTTGTGCAATGAGAGAGAAAAGTACGTTTTTGTTGCGACTCTGATTTTGGATCCCTACAGGATTCCACAGTTGAAACTTGAACGTAGCGTGTAATTCTAAGTTAGAATCCTGAGCGTAGTGAAGGATTCGACGGCACAAGAAACTTTGCTCCTGTGCGACGTACATACAACTTTTCACCTCACTAGCGAGTAAATAAAATATGTGGGAAACTATATTTTCGAACGATTAATTATTCGGCTTAAAAACACTAATCAATAGTTTTTATTTAAAACTAGCGGACCCGGCAGACGTCGCCCTTGTCACCTAACTCCTCCTAAACGGCTGGACCGACTTGGATGAAATGTTGTTTGTATATTTCAATGGGTTCCTGGATGGTTTGAAAACACAATGACCGGGTAGGTACGGGTAACCTACCGGGTCTTGGTAGGTGGCGCTGATGTCGATATGTCACCGGGCAGGACAACGTCTGCCGGGTCCGCTAGTAATCATCATAAAGATTTCGAGAAGTTTCCGTTTTGCATATTTCCACGTTATAAGAAGAATGATGAACTGTATCAATATATTATTTGAACTATAGAAATTTATATAAATATTATATTAATAGTTTTTAAAATTATGTAAATAGGACCTTTTCGATGTACATAATTACTTGTTCTCTTCTGTCATTTTCAATGTATATAATATGTATGTAGGTATACATTTTATGTACAAATTAGAGCATATTATTATTATGTAAAACCTATACAACCTTAATGGTACCTACTATATCTCTTGTGTAGAACAGAATAAATTGGCACCATTGTTTACCAATTTTGTCTTACAATTAAAGTATTTTCATGTCAAGTTTTACTGTCATGGGTTCTCCTCATGTTCTTCACAGAAGTTGCCAAAAATGAAATCTCTCTAAGCTTAAGAACGTTTCTCCCCTCCCCCTTAATTCTATATGACGCAGCGTGTGGATGACTGAGTATGACGTGTAAAGTGTTATAATTTGATCATATCAAAGTATTAATAATAAATGATTTGTTTTTATTAACTATTTATTTTTATTTATGTACCCATACAATTTGTCAAAATCTAGTTAATGTTAGATTTTTAAATCAGATAATAAACTTACATTCATGCATTTGGTTTATTTTGTTCACAGTTACTTTATTTCCGTGGTCAAAAATCTAACTATTAAATATTGTGCTGTGATGAAAATAGAATGTCAGATAGATACAGGTAACATTTGATTACGGATTTCCAAAAAAGCAATAATCATAGACCTATCATTTAAAAATTATCTTATCTAAAAAGAATTG
Organism: Melanargia galathea; assembly: GCA_920104075.1. Classification (NCBI taxonomy): domain Eukaryota; kingdom Metazoa; phylum Arthropoda; class Insecta; order Lepidoptera; family Nymphalidae; genus Melanargia; species Melanargia galathea. The sequence goes on along the minus strand of OV049869.1, from coordinate 22,210,269 downwards.
ATAATGCAAGCACTGAATGAAAGATTATATTATTCGGCAGTAGTGGCGTGGTAGCCGGCAGTCGCGCGGCGCCAGTGCAGCATGGAGTTAGTGGACGAATTCTGCAACTTGTTGCAAACACATTCTAACAGGGATAAGGTATGCGAGCTTAGTTACATTACATTTCAAACTAAGCACTTAGGTACCTAGCTGATGTCGACTGGGTCCTAAGTTTTAATAATCTCTTGTTGATTTCTCGAGATAAAATGTATCCTAGTCTATCTTCAGGATACAACTGTACTTTTCGGCGAGATCAGTCAGTAAGTAGTTAAGCCGTGAAAAGGAAGTAGATGAAGAGATTTATTTAGGCTTAAGAGTGTTCTACTATATTCCAAATTAGTACTAGCTAGATTAATAGAATAGTACAAATATAAGGGACCGTTCAGATAGACCGGCGCGGAGAGCATCGGAGAGCATTTCTTTTTTCACACAGACCGGCCGCCACAAATTTGCTCTGCTCTCCGCGCCGGTCTGTGTGAACGGACACGCGGATGCGTTCGGAGCCGAGCGTACGCTCTTGGGCCGAACGGCAGAACAATTCGGCCTACGGTCGGCTGTGCGAGCATGAAAGAGCACGCGAACGGAGCCGGTCGGATGCTCGAGCGCGAAAGAGCACGAGCATGGAGCAGCCGACCGGCTCGACGAGCAGCCGAACGGCTGCTCTTAATATTTCACACAGAGCGTATTGGGAGCATCCTCGAGCATCCTCTTATAATAAAAGAGATAAAATGTAAAAATAAAGCTTATTTCAATGTCTTAAGATTCTATTTTAAATGCGATTAAAATTTGCTCTGCTCTCCGCGCCGGTCTAGTCTGTCTGAAAGGTCCCTAAGTAGGAATAGGCAGCCCAGCTAGGTCTGCAGGTACCTACGAGTACCAGCGTACCAATTGTTAATTTCTGTCTTTGTAAGGTGCCTACCTCTAGTAAAAATAAAGCCGCCAGATGGTTTCTGGTGGAAGCTAGATTTTAACTTTTGCTTGCTGTAAAATTTAATTTTCTTGAACCGATAAAAATCACGTGACAGAAACGCTGTTTGAGCTTCGCCTAGGCCTGGTGTGCAAGGCCAAGATGGATGTTCCGAGATTGTTTCGAGTGGACGTTCCCAAATAATAAGTATAAATTAAAAACTTAAAAAACCCCTAACATTCGCCATCGGCCAGGCGGCCATCTTGGATCGATTTTCATCAAACATAGCTAACAACACTCTCGACTAATTCACCTTTCAAACAAAAAAAACCACATTCAAATCGGTCCACCCGTTTGAGCGCTACAGGGGAACAGACAGACAGACACACACACAGACACGTCAAACTTATAACACCCCGTCGTTTTTGCGTCGGTGGTTCAATAGGTACTTACCGATATTATTGTATGGCAAACTCTGCTATATACCCACGCCTTCCATGTAACCACTGCACTCTTGCCATTTTACCATCTCTGGACTTTCATCAGAACAGATGTAAGTACAGACTTGGAATGTTCGACAGGTGGTGTACCTGGCATGCTACTCGCTCAAGTTCTGGGGCGCGACGAGCAAGCGACGGGAGCTGACGACCGCGAGCGCGCGGCTGGCGACTGCCCGCGCCGCTCTCAGGCTGTTCGACGATGCCGCAGTCATCAAGACACTGCAGGCCTATGGGCTAGGCAAACAGGTATCTATTACAGCCTTCTTTTTGTCCTCGATAACCTAAATACCTCAAAATGTAGGTAGATATATCTAAACAGTGTGATTACTGCTCAAACATTTTAACTAGGATATTAACAAACGGCCTAGTACCTGCAATACAAGCATTCGGATTGAGCACCGCGTGGCCGAGTTCAGAGCTCGTCAGCCGAGGCCCTAAGAGACAGAAGTTCCAAAACCGATCGTGTAAAATTGCAAGGAAGCAATCTTACTTCGTCTTTAAGTTGTCTAACTAAAGCAATTTAGGACACATTCCTATCACACTAATATTATAAAGGCGAAAGTTTGTGTGTGTGTGTTGTGTGTGTGTATGTTTGTTACTCTTAACGCCGCAACTACTGAACCGATTTGGCTGAAATTTTGAATGGAGATAGATTATGCTCTGACTTAACACAGGTTTACTTAGGCGATTAGGCAAAGAGAATATAACCACTCCGTGCACATAGGCTTATACTTTTTATCCTGAAAAAATCCACAGTTCCCACGGAATTTTGAAAAAACCGAAATCTATAGTTCCAGCGATAGGTAGATTACTATAGCAAATTTCCTTGAAAGTAGATATTAAGGTTGGAAAAGGGAGTGGAAACGGGAACCGAAAATCCACGATTCCCTCGGGATTTGTTAAAAAACCGAAATTAACGCGGGCGAAGCCGCGGGCAGAAGCTAGTCAAAAATATTTTATTTCTCACAGAAGACATACAATTGTTTTTGGCTCTAGGACGGTCCATGGTGGGGTCTATTGGGGACGTCACACAGCATCTTCACACTGGCGTACCTTCAGGCTGAGAAGCTGATCTTCCTTCTAGACACGGGCGTTCTGGTGCTGGATGAGCACAGAGCCTACAACATCAGGACAGCGCATAAGCTGTTCTGGTCTTTGTATACTTTCGTTGGATTTCTCAGGTATATACATTAGTATGTTAGTTTTAGTTAGTGATTGATGATCAGTTACATCTCGCAGAAGCCAAGATAGAATCAAATCCCATCCAATTTGAAAAGTATTTGAGCGAGATTTTTAAAAGTATAGGATCTCTCGAGCAACACAGCTCATCGTACTTTATCATACTTATACAAATGTCTGGAGTAGAAACGATTTTTGGTTAGAAACAATGTTAAACCGAGGATTAAACCTGAGACCTTCTTGCCCAGAAAGAAATTCCACCATTGTACTAAAGAGCTGGTTATGAAAAAGACGATCCAAGGATTGAATTTAGGACCTCTTGCGGTCTTGCCCGAAAAGTATTTCCACCATAGAGTAGCAAAGAGCTGATTATTATGAGGAAGATATTCAGATAACACGAACGAGTGTTATCAAGATTGACTTGGAAGATTACGTATAGACAGGTTCTGATGCTACTGTCAGACATTTGATAAGAAATCAATATACGCTTTCATCTTATCCATCTCGATTTGCAAATCTTTGATGTACCATTGTCATCACACGCCTGTTTTTAACCTCCGACGCAAAAACGACGGGGTGTTATAAGTTTGACGTGTCTGTGTGTGTCTGTCTGTTCCCTCGTAGCGCTCAAACGGGTCAACCGATTTGAATGGGGGTTTTTAAAGGTGAATTAGTCGAAAGTGTTCTTAGTTATGTTTGATGAAAATCGCTGCCACAAAATGGCGGATTACATATTTTTTCACAATTCCTCAATATGTGTATCCAATGAGAGGGCTTCACTACTAGAATAGCACTATGCAAATCCAAGATGGCTGCCACCACAAAATGGCGAATGTCGGGATTTTTTAAATTTAATTTATTTTTCAACAGATCGATCCGAGCTCTCCACATAGCAGCGCAGAACCTAAAAGCGCCGGAGCGCAGTAAATGCGCCCCGGCGCGCTTCACGCAGGCCGCGCTCACCAGCACCAAGCTGCTGCTGGACGCGGCGCACGCGGTGAGCTGGCTGCCGCGCGGCTGGCTGTGGGGCGGCGCGCTGCCCACCGCGCACGCCGCGGGCATCGCCACCATGTCCGGAGTACTCGGCTTGCTTATACATTACCGCGGGAAGAGGCTTTTGCCTCGATAACAACGAATTCCCATCAGTATGCTTACTCTGTTTGGATTGAACGCCTCCGAAACTTTACCAAATACTACGTATTAAAAAAATCAGCCAAGTGCGAGTCGGGCCTCGCTCTTTCAGGGTTCCGTACATAATTATGAACAATATAATATTTTGGGTCTAAGAAATATTTAATTTCCGAGCTAGACATCGCAACAAACCGTGAAAGAAAAACCCAAAAAAATGTTCGTTTATTTTGGTCACAGCTTATAAACTATTTAATAAATCGTTGTTTTCAGTATTTGTTGTTTAAATAGAGCATATAGTACTTAATATACTGAAATATCATATTCCCAACTAGTTTAGTTTTTGAGATAGCCCCCGTCACAAAAATGGTCTAAAACTGACAACTTTGATGGCCTACTATTCCCTTACTTTTTGAGATAAAAATTAAAAAAATATATATTTGTACTCTACTTAATGAGCTCTAAACAATGATACCCCACAAGCTAGGGTAAAGAAAAAATTTTTTTTTCCGGCTCCTTTTTCATGTATGGGAGCCCCCCTGAAAAATAATTTAATTCAATTTCTAATTCAATATTTAATTTTGGGTTAACGTTTTACACTAAATACCAAAATTTCAGGTTTGTAACTCATTTCGTCTGCGAGCTAGAGACCTGTGACCGGCGGACAGACGGACAGACAGACAGACAGACAGACAGACAGACAGACAGCCGAGTGACATTAATAGGGCTCCGTTTTTTACCCTTCGGGTACGGAACCCTAAAAATCAGCCAAGTGCGAGTCGGACCTCGCTCTTTCAGGGTTCCGTACATAATTATGAACAATATAATATTTTGGGTCTAAGAAATATTTAATTTCCGAGCTAGACATCGCAACAAACCGTGAAAGAAAAACCCAAAAAAATGTTCGTTTATTTTGGTCACAGCTTATAAACTATTTAATAAATCGTTGTTTTCAGTATTTGTTGTTTAAATAGAGCATATCGAGGGTATACTGGCAGAAACGGATAAGTGCACAATATGTCATTCTGAGAAAACAGCATTTTAAGTTTTGAAAAATCATAGTTTAACGGTAAAGCATAGTAACAACATAATATCAGTACTTGTAGTTGGGTATGTTATCCAAAAAGTATTCGATATATTAATTGATATAATAATTGTCATAAAAAGTGAAGAAAAAAGGAAAGTTACTGTAAAGGTAGTGCAGTTATTTGGTTTTACCTGAAATTCGTAAATAAGCTGTAAATCCCTTATAACACAAAGTATCAATACCCGGTATATTAAAAGGAATCATAGTATGACATTGAAATTAGTTTATGTTAAAATAATTGAAATAATCTTGTATTTAAGACGGCAAAATACTAAATTGCTCAAAGTTATCCGTTTTTACCTGTAAATATTCTGGAAATTACTGCATTTAAAAAACAAGTAAGTGATACTTTTATTATTATATATTTTAATTACCGTTGTATCTTCACGATAAAGCTGTTTAAAGCTTTATTGTGCAGATACAATGGTAATTAAAATATAAAAATAATAGAAAATCACATAATGTCCTCGAAAAAAACGTCCTCCTCTTTAACGTCTTCAGTAACACTAATCACCGTCGGGTGGCGACGAATACTTTCCAAAATCGGCTTAGTTTTATTATCTGGCTTACGTTTTCCTTTATTATCAACTGCATTAAAATTACCAGTACTATGGCATATTTTAAAGCGTCAAAGACTGCAATGTTAAGAGTTTTGGTAAAAACCTTTTTGCAAACTTACACTTTTACGTCATTGTTTGTAAAGTAGCATTTTTCTGCGTCGTCGTCTCAACCAATAGACGTCCACTGTTGGACATAGGTCTCTTGCAAGGATCGCCACAGAACACAATCTTGTGCCACCTGATTCCGGCGGCTCCCAGCGACTCGCTTGAGATCTTGTGCCACCTGATTCCAGCGGCTCCCAGAGACTCGATGAGCTATATCGGTAACTCTGGTTCTCCTGCGAATCTCCTTATATCTGATTTGATCCCGCAGGGATACTCCGAGCATAGCTCTCTCCATCGCCCGCTGAGTGACCCTGAGCCTTCTTATGAGGCCCATTGTTTTCTGCGTAAGCTCTTATTTCACAGCAAGTACTTGCTTAGGACGCTCTGCAGAAACATGGAAAAGAATTAAATTTGTTTTACCCACGAAATCAAGATTGCAGCAATGTCGACATATTTTGTTTCTAGCATCCTTTTCATTTTATTTGTTCCGATCCGATTAGTATTTGCTAATGCTAGAAACAAAATTAAACATTCAGAATAGTTTATATCCTTTGGATTCTTGCTGGCCGATCTTTAGAGCGAGACTTACAGGGTAAACCATTATCTCATCTTCTTTTTGCTACATTATTACCTACTGCCCAATATGTGTGATTTGTTTTTCTCCGCCTTTTCATCAGTTTAACCTTTTCCTACATTTTATATAAAGTTTCCTCTAATATAAATTTAGCAATTATAGCCGAGTTTTTTTGTTTCTGTTTTTTTTCTGTAGCAATTGAATATCTTGATCTAATAAATCATCGACTTCATCATTATTTGGCTTTAGATAAGATTCAAAAAATCTGTAGGGACTCCATCATTGCAAAGCTGGCTGCAAATCTTTTCCAAATAAATTTCGAAGAGTAACTACGTCACCATCTTGGTCCATGTGGTGGCTGGATGAAGGTAAATAGGTTGGATTTTGGTTATCAGATACATCGCTGAACAAGCTCTCCATGTCCATCTCGATTTCGTCACCGACACATTCATTCATTCAACATTAAGACTCTTAATACTGGTTGATGACCCAGAAAAATTATCACTTTCGTTAGTTTCGTGCACGTCTGCGACGAGAGTATGATGTTGAAGTAGTTATCTGTCACTTTCAAAAGAAGAGTGATATCTTGGAAATATTAATTAAGTAATATAGCGTCTAATAATATAATAATCTTTTGATTTTTATGCACCGAAATAAATACTCAAAATTACATACGCAATTAGCATACATAAGTACCTTGTACTATTATTTATTACCAATCTTCTTTCCTCTGGACCACATTTTACACAAACTCAGTCTATAACAGAGTATTTAAATGAAAATCTGGAAGAAAAATACGTGCGCACGTGATAAAAGACTGAAAACATTAGCAAGCAAAACCGACTAATTGAGCCTTATCTGCTTTTAATACTGAGGTTGAGCATTAAATTTCATTACATATACCTAACATTTAACATGCAAAACATAACAAACTCACATATTCTGTTCTGCCTGTCAGTAAAACAAAAAAAAAAGTTTCTGTTTTAACAGGTAGAACTAAATAAAATCCAATATATTGATTTACATATAAATATAAAATTAAATTATTAATAGTTGTTTTTATGAGTAAAGAAAGTAAATGCTTTTATTTCGTTATCCCTGTATTTTATTATTCAAGTTGTGTCTTATGACATTATAATTATAACTTTTTGCTGTTAAGTTTATAGTAAAAATTGCTAAATATCTGCTTTACACAGTGAGAAACTCCGTAGTTAATGCTTCTACAGTTATAGGGTTTTGCGAGAAAATAAAGAAAAAAAAACTAAGTATGCCTATGTATGTAACTAGTTTTTGTTAAATTTTGCACTTATTCGTTTCTGCCAGTATACCCTCGATATAGTACATAAAAAATCAGCCAAGTGCGAGTCGAGCCTCGCTCTTTCAGGGTTCCGTACATAATTATGAACAATATAATATTTTGGGTCTAAGAAATATTTAATTTCCGAGTTAGACATCGCAAGAAACCGTGAAAGAAAAACGCAAAATAAGTTCGTTTGTTTTGGTCACAGCTTATAAACTATTTTATGAATCGTTGTTTTCAGTATTTGTTGTACAAATAGAGCATATAGTACATAATATACCGAAATATCATATTCCTAACTAGTTCAGTTTTTTAGATAGCCCCCGTCACAAAAATGGTCTAAAACTGACAATTTTGATGATTGACATTTCCTTACTTTTTAAGCAAAAAATTAAAAAAATATATATTCGTACTCTACTCAATGAGCTCTAAACAATGATACCCCACAAGCTAGGGTAAGAAAAATTTTTTTTTCCGGCTCCTTTCTCATGTATGGGAGCCCCCCTGAAAAATAATTTAATTCAATTTTAAATTCAATATTTGATTTTGGGTCAACGTTTTACACCAAATACCAAAATTTCAGGTTTGTAACTCATTTCGTCTGCGAGCTAGAGACCTGTGACCGGCGGACTGCAGACGGACAGACAGACAGACAGACAGACAGACAGACAGACAGACAGCCGAGTGACATTAATAGGGCTCCGTTTTTTACCCTTCGGGTACGGAACCCTAAAAACTGTAGTAAATATATAATGCAAAATGAACCCAAACACTCTTATTGTAAAGTCGTAATTCAATACTTCGAATATTTATTTTGCAACATTTCTGCTTGGGGCGCCGCGCTGGCTGTAAACGAATGCTGAATGTATTGGCGAACTCAAACCTTAAATAAGCCGGTTTAGATCCATTTTACTCTGAAGTCATTGTGTTTCGATCAGTAGTATTTAGTAAAGTTTTCGAGCTGTGCAAACTGAGACTAAACATTTAATTAATTTAGTATATAAATATTTTAAAAAATAATTTAAATTAAGGTGAAGATTTTTCACGATGTTCAGAAAAAATAACTGACCGGAAAAAAAACCACTGCCGAGTCAAATTAAAGGCGCCACTGGCGATCTTCGTGTCCCGAGAAATCGAGAGATGAAGTCGCGGGCATCAACTACTAATAATTTAAAAAACAATCATATTGTTCTTTATATTCCTTGACCTCAGCAAAAAATATCGATACGAGTGCTGAGGCTGATTTATTATCTAATCCATTCGATTACTGCGTTTTACATAACTCCACTATCGATATTTCGCTTGACAAATGACGAAATTGATAAAATGTATTAGCGGCGCAGGATAGGACCGTGTTTTTGTAGATTAGTAGTTATGTAAAAAATAGTTTGTTATTTATAACTTTTAAATGTTAACTAATTAGTGTAAGTAACTATTTATGTATATTATATGGGCCAGTTGCAAATGAGGCGGTTAAGATTAAAGTTAAATTAGGCCACCGAAAAAAGGCCACTTTGGGTTGCATAAGTTCGTTGTAAGCATTCTTTTAACCAAAATTTTTACACTTAAAACCTGTGCAGACGAGAAACAGGAACAGACGACTTTTTTTATTTATTTATTTATTGCTTGCTTACTTGCTTTTTATCCCTCGAAATAGATCATATAAAACTTGTATCGCGTAAGACACACTATGCCCTAACAGTATGACGATTATGTAGTATCTAGTAATGGAACACCGTGGACAATAGTACCTCATCTGCGTAGGCATAAATCTTAACCACAGAGATACAAATACTGACTTGCACAATCCACTTTCCTTTTTTGTCTTTATCCATAACGGTTACTTTAACCGCATGTCATGCAACTGACCCTAAGCATGTTTCCTTTATTAAAGTGGGGTTCGAAAAGTTGTATTCTATGCAGCTGTAACAGAATGAAATGAAACAAAACTTATATTGCAAAATTTACTTTTATTACAGTACAAAAAATCACATTAGGAAAAGTACTTATTGTACCTAGATACATAATAATGTACATTATTCTTCTAGTCACTAAATCTATCTATTTATTCATTAAGATCAAATAAAGATAATTACGTAACCTTTACGCGAGTTTTATATAACTTTGTCATATACGCCTATAAAGATACCTAATCAACTTGCAAATACAATAAAAATTGCATTTTATTAAAGCTTTATCACATTAAATTAACGTAAATGAGCAGCTTACTTTTACATATACTGAAATAAGTATAGTATTTTCATAGCAAGCAGTCTCGAAATACAATATAATACTATATAGCATAGTATTGTTGGCAACCCTACAAGTAAAAAAAATTGAAATATCCTATCTAATATAATATCAGATTTTCGGTGGCTTCTCGTAGTTCAATGCCTAGTCGCCCCAATTACAGATATTCTAATTAGGATTACCCTAATTTGTCAGCCAGCTCCAGTTCTTCTTTAAAATATATCTGAAAACGAATTGGCAGATTAGGAATAGGCATAGGAAGGTTTAGAATAGGCGGCTTATAAGCAGAGGCGACTTTACCTCTCTTTTTGGTATAAGGTGTGCGTTGCACACGGGCGCAGCGGTGGTAGGGTTGACGTCAATTTTACATTTGTACCTATTTCATTTAACATTTGGCATATAAAGTCTAATAGTTACGCAGTAAAGTTAAATTGAGACCGTCTTTAGAGTTTATAATATATTATATGTCTTTATAGTTAAGACAGAGGCTGAAAGTTATTAGAATTTTCTCTCAAAAAATTCTCAAATTTGGATTTGTGAACTGAACTCTCTTCAGTCGTGTCAGATTTACGTCCTACGGTTATGAGAGTCAGGGATCTATTCCATCACTGCAGTGCTGCAGTGCGTCTGTGTGTGCATTATAATATCTCCTGCGTAGTTGGCTATACCTGTGTGAGTGACTACCCATTTTTATCACACATTAGTATTACATACCTCTTGTTGTGGATAAAGCCGTGCAGCAAGGCGCGGTACCAGGCTCGGGCGTGGGCTGCGGCCCCACGCCGCCGCGTCCGTGCCGCCCAGCAGTGGGCTGCAAGCCGACTCGTAAGCCTTGACGTTGGCTTCCGATGGCGATACGACGCACAGCGCTAGGCGGCAGAGCAGTCGTTGTCTGAATCAACAATGTGTGAGGATCAAATCTCAAGCATCATTTACCAAACTCCGAACCTGGAATCGAACCTCCGATCGTGACATGGAACGAAACAAGGTGGGTACTTAAACTAAACAAAACGTCTCACGTTATAATCAGAAAAGCTACTAAAAGTGGGTACGCACACAACGGTGATGGCCACGAGGTGCCATCGAGCTGAGGAAAAATGAAGCAAAACAATTAGTTTGTGAAAGGGAAAGAAAGAGAAGCAATGGACGGCAGACTAAAAGATGAAATAACGGCTAGCAGGTGGAACATTGACAAGACAAGCAAAAGTAAAAGAAGATTGGAAAGGCCTGAAAGGCCTTTCCAATCTTCTTTCGCAATCTTTGCAAAAGGGCGATCATTAATCGAAAGTCATAAACAATAAATAATTACGTTATAGTGAACTGACTTTGGTGTGGGGCAGTTGTCGGCGGAGGCCAGCGTGACCAGCTGCAGCAGCGTGCGGCGCTGCTCGGCCCAGCGCGCCAGCAGCGCGCGCGCCGCCTGTGCGCACTCCGCCTGCTGCTGCGTCGCCTGCTGCTGCGCCGCCTGCTGCTGCGCCGCCGCGCGACACGCCACGCTGATCCACACGGCGCAGATCACTTCGTTGTTTGCACTGGTGACCACGTAAAAATGTAAACAAGTTTTTGATGTTTGAAATAAACAGCCGTTTTAGTAACTATATATTCATATAGTAAGCCGAGTTTCCTGCGAGAATATTTTTGTTAGTGATGCCCGCGACTTCATCCGCATGGGTTTTTGAAATCCCATGGGAATTCATTGACTTCTCGACATAGAAACAATCCTATACCCATCTCTACAATGAAAGCTATTATATTTTAGCGTTTAAGTTATGGTGAGCACATTATCGACAGTGCCAGCGAAAAAGTCCAGTAAAATTCTTCGGGGTGTGACTTGTGAGGCAATTCCACCTCCTCCCCAACCTCAACGTTTCACAGTACACCCGGCGCGGCGGGCAGAGACGCGCGCTGCCCTCAGTGTGACCTGCGTCGCGTCGCGTCGCGCGGTCCCGGATAGGTTCCGAGCCTAGCATACTTCGGCGTTCGTGAGTCCATCCGTCGTGGTATGTAGTTATAATGACAACTAGGTGTATATAGCTCACAAGTTGACGTCAGCGGCGAGCAGCGCGGTGAACGCGTGTCGCAGGTGCGCGTGCGAGTGCGCGCGCGCGTGCAGCATGGCGTAGGCGGCGTGCAGTGCGCCGCGCGCCGCCAGTGCGCCGCCCTCCCGCCACGCGCACTGCGGCCAGCGCGACCACACCGCCCGCCAGCCCGCACTCTCTGTTACATTGAGCGATTTCTCTCAGTTCGCAATAGTTGAATCTAGTAGATAGTCGATGTCTGAACCGTAGTGACCTTTCTCAGTGAGTATAGCCTTGGCGACCGCGTCGCCCAGCGCCGCGAAGTAGTCCAGCGCGGTGAGCGAGGCCACGGCGGTGGCGGCCGCGAGCCGCGCGCGCGCCCCACACTCCGACACCCACTTCACCCACACCTGAACGACAGATTTTATAGCCTCAATAGCGCAACAGTCATCGGACGTGGATCCAAAACCAAAAGGTCGACCGTTCAAACTCCCGTTAAGGCCGATTTACACCAAACGAGCGAATGCTCATTCTATCCCCTCTCCGTCAAATTCTATTAGTGTAAACAGAGACAGAACATTCCTTCGTTGTTCTATCGTTGCTCGCGTAGATTCTATGGAATATTCTAAGAATGCTCGCTCGCTTGATCTAAACAGCGCTGGAGCGCGCGAACAGCAGCTTAGGGCGTTCTTACGTGTTCGGACGCGCTCGCTGCCCGGAGCGGTCTCTTCAAAGTGTTCTTGTGTTCTAGTTCGTGTTCTTATTCTTGCTCGTTGTTATTTTGGTGTAAACGCTGTCAACGAGCTTTTGTTTACACTAAAAGATCAAGAAATAATGCTCTAGCTCTAGCTCTAGCTCTTTGTTCGTTTGGTGTAAACCCACCTTTACGCTATTGTCGTACCCACTTCTGACTCAAATAATCACATATCAATTAGTTATATTGAAGGTTACAATAAAACATGTATCTGTATAGAGTAAAGAACAGGTCCTACCGGTAGAGCCATGGCCGCCGCGGGCTCCATGCACAGGATGATGACGGCGCGGCTCAGCAGCTGCTCCAGCTCCCCCACTGATTCTTCTATATGAGGAACTAAGTAGGAAAAAAATTAAAAAAATCATTGTTCGGTAGCTCCTGTCGACACAGACAAAGAAGCACGTGTCTGACACTTCGCTTCAAAATGAGGTGCATCAATCCGCTTTGCGATATATGGATGCGGGATCCAGCAATGACAACACGCCCAGCCAGGATTTATAATGAACATGGCTGAGTATTTTGTGTAAAGCACAAAGAAAGTTTTACCTCGTTTAGTTACTTACTACCCCTGCTAATTTTTTTTATGAGTTAATGATAGTCTTTAATGATTTAAACATGTATTGGCAATGAGTGTTCCATTAGCGATATGTGTACCTAGGTTAGTGAGCGTGTCGAGCACGCAGGCGGCGTGCCCGCGCACGTGCGCGCCGAGCGCGGGCGCGGCGGCGGCGCGCACCCACTGCGACACGGCGTGCGCGCGCCTGTGCGCCGCCTGCGGGGGGCTCGCGGCCCGCGCCTCTTGCTGAGGGAGCAGGTGGCAAGCGGACAGCAGAACTCTACACAGAAAAATCTTTTTAAACCAGAGCATGGAAATTTCAGTGTTGACATAACAAGATTAGAGTAACGAGTTACATACAAATACAATATGGATCAAAAACAATACTTCAGTGCAAAAAGATGATGGAGAAATAGATTATTATCAGTTGAATATTTTTTCGAGAAATACTTATGTGAGCGACACGTATGAACGGTTTGCGAATCTTTGGAGTATAAATTCTTAATATGCTCCAAGTAGATTAAACTGGGTCGGCTCACTTCCTTATATGAGTCTGTCAAGTTACAAACATTGGAACATAAAGATTGGGATTTGGGTTTACGTGTCCAATATGAGCAAGGGGGGTATATACAAGTATAGGACAAGTGGGTATTGGATTGTGTTTAGGTAGTAATGGCTTTAAGTTTTTGATAGCGGCCTCAATGTACGCTGTGTAATGGGCACGCAAGTGAGTAGAATCCTTTGATAGTGACCTGAAGTGCGGCGCGTGGTGGTAGGGCAGCGCCGCGGAGTGGTGCTCCGCGAAGTAGCGCTCCAGCGCGCGGCTCAGCGCCGGCTCCGGCACGCGCCACCACGGCAGCCCGCACGCGCGCTCCAGCGTCTGAACACAGATCACGCACTCATCATCACCATCATCATCATCAACACCAACACATCATCATCAACACCAACACATGATCATCAACACCAACACATCATCATCAACACCAACAGATCATCATCAACACCAACAGATCATCATCAACACCAACACATCATCATCAACACCAACACATCATCATCAACACCAACACATCATCATCAACACCAACACATCATCATCAACACCAACACATCATCATCAACACCGACACATCATCATCAACACCAACAACATCATCATCATAGGAAAGAGGAAGTAGTGACGATGAAAGTTTTCGTTTCGTTATGTAAACCTTATCGTAAGACCGTGACTGTAGACAATAAAGTAGAAAACGTTGTTTTATACAGAAGTTTATTAGACAAGCCTAATGGTGCGTTGCACGTAAAAAACCAGAAATGCTATATCGGGTCGAACAAGTCAGGGCTTCAACTTTTTACCAACACTAGAACACAAACTTTAACCAGGTACGAATATTAATATGAGGTAAGTATTTGTTCAGCATATTTTGCTCGCTTTATGATGGGCACGCTTAATGTTAACGATAACTTTACTTTAACCGCCTGACATGCAACTGGCAATGGCACCTTAGAGACGACCTTAAAAATCCAGACAAACACTTACCTCGCACGGCAAAGACATCTGCTTGGAGGTGAAGATCTCGAGCAGATCGGTGAGCGTCAGCGCCAGCAGCTCGTCCGCGGCGCCGTGGATCCAGGTGTCGGTGTCCAGGTGCTGCAGGCGCGCGCTGCACCAGGACGTCAGCTCGTGCTCTGTCGACCGGCTCATCTGACAATACAAGTTTAACCGATTTAGCGTTATTTAAAGGTCTTGTGTCGACGAGATGGATACCAAAAATAATGTTAAGTACATATTATCAATCCCAAGGTCACAGTTTGAAGCTAATTAACTAATTTATTTGAATTTTCGCACGACACTGTGGCCGATTCTGTTGTACACAATCTCTAAATCTAAACTAAAATGATAGGTCTAAATATATTCCTGTCTCTTTCACAATCCCCCCTCTTGAAGGGGATAGCACTATTTTTAAACCTGTCAATTTAGTTTAGGTTTAGAGATTGTGTACAACAGAATTAGCTACACTGTATGGCTATTTGTAGTGTTACTTTTTGTAATATCTGTAAGTATGTATGTACATTCATTTATGTGGAGAAAAAATTGAATCGATTAGAAAATTTTATACGGATGGTTATCCCTAAAAGGTTAGATAAAATAAAAATTCTC
This sequence comes from Melanargia galathea, assembly GCA_920104075.1. Classification (NCBI taxonomy): domain Eukaryota; kingdom Metazoa; phylum Arthropoda; class Insecta; order Lepidoptera; family Nymphalidae; genus Melanargia; species Melanargia galathea. Next base: position 22,195,148 of record OV049869.1, on the reverse strand, counting down.
CAGAAGTGTAGAAAATCTTCTGCTTATTCAGGCAAACAAGCATTCTTGTAACATGCTATTATCTTCTTACTTGTTCCACACGGTTACCTGTAAGCACAGCGGTAGCAGTGTGACGTGGAACCACTGCCGTTGCCACGGCAACGTGGCGAGATGCACCAGCAGCGCGGAGATCTGCACGCGCCCCTCCTGCGGCCAGCCGGCCTCCATGCTGAGATACGTCTGCACCGTCCACTGGAATACTTGTCGCAGCAGGATCTCTTCACTACCTGTGTACAAGTGGACTTATAGCTTTAAAGATGGTGACCTTGGGGGAAAACGCCGGAAATCAACACATCTATAGACTAGAAAAATGTCTATCAATTTCAACACAAAAATTAGGGAAGCTTTGCGTTTTTTTTTTAATTGCAGGCTTCAAGATTATGACAGAAATAACAATTTCAAAACTATCAGAAACCTTTAGGTTACTTGGAAGAGATCACTTTTAGTGATAAGGTTTGTTACTTTGTTGTAAGTGTTTCCTTTACTTTAGGTTAGTCATTATAATTTTAAGCAATAAAGATGTCTAAATAAATAAATAAAAAACCTCCATGCCGTCGAAATCACGCGTTTCAGCTAATAATCTGTATTTTACAAATCTAAAAGTGTTTGTTACTCTTTTACACCTAAAATCAACTTTCTTAAAACACAAGTCAACGACGGATTCAGCGGAGTCAGAAGAATATTTTTGACGATTGACTAAGACATACTTTTTATCTCGCGAAAGCAAAGAAATTTTTTATGCATAAAAAAACCTGGTCCTAAATTCACGCGCATGTGTATACCTGGACAGTCCTGCATGATCATCTTGACGGTGTCCACGAATCGTTCGAGCATGTCCGTGTACCGCTGCGTGTCCGTGTCCGCGGTGGACGGCAGCAGCGGCGCGCGCACGTGCGGCGCCACCCACGCCGACCACGCCTCGCACGCCGCCGACCACGCGTACACCGCCACTGCACAAAACAATACATCTATCGGCAAACAGACAGCGAACCGCAAGGGTGGCTGAGCGTTTTTATTTTGTGACTAGCGGTCCGCCCCGGCTTCGCCCGTGGTACATATATAGCCTATAGCACTCAAGGTTTACGTACATATCCAACGGTGAAAGAATTTTTGATATCGGTCCAGTTAGTAGTTCCTGGGATCGCGTTTAAACAAACAAACTCTTCTGCTTTATTATATTAGTATAGATATAGATGTATGGTATCACTGGAACTGGCGGAATGGCGAACCAGAGGCGTGTCACGCAATGACAAACCAAAGGCGTGTCACGCCATGACAAACCAGAGGCGTGTCACTCCATGACAATCCAAAGGCGTGTCACGCAATGACAAACCAGAGGCGTGTCACGCAATGACAAACCAAAGGCGTGTCACGCCATGACAAACCAGAGGCGTGTCACTCCATGACAATCCAAAGGCGTGTCACGCAATGACAAACCAGAGGCGTGTCACGCAATGACAAACCAAAGGCGTGTCACGCCATGACAAACCAGAGGCGTGTCACTCCATGACAATCCAAAGGCGTGTCACGCAATGACAAATCAGAGGCGTGTCACTCCATGACAAACCAAAGGCGTGTCACGTCATGACAAACAAAAAGGCGAGCGCGCGAAGCGAGACGATTGTGTTTATTCACAAAACTATTCAACTTCGGTTCGTTTCGCTTCGCTTTAGGTTTGCTGTGTCTAGTTTGACGTATCCGCTTCGGTTCTGATATACGAAAGAGGCGTAAAGATAATCTTAAAATTTTATTTAAATAAAAAAAACATTATATTCTATAGAGGTAGAGGTAGAGGTAGAGGTAGCAGGTTTTGTTGACAGGACACCCTTACCTCTCTCCGGTCCGTAGGTGCGGGCGACCGCAGCCGCTACGAACTCTCTGAGCAGTGCGTACAGCGTGTCCGCAAAGTGCGGCGCGTACTCAGTGAACAGCTTCTGACTCGCCAGCTCCGAACTGCGAGCTTTCCAAAATACCACGCCGAGTTCACGCAGGAAGTGGCCCAGCTGAAACGATTGTACATTTTAGGAAACCTGCCTCCGAATCTCAAAAATCATGCTTATTAAGTACATGAATTAGATTCTACAATTTATTTTATTTTTTATTTACCTTTTGACTAGATTATACACCGACATCGGTACACATAGAAACATACAGAATTATCTGAATAATCTATACTAGTATAATAAAGCGGAATAGTTTGTTCGTTTGCACGCATTAATCTCTGGAAATATTAATCAGATTTGAAAATTTCTTTTCACATTCAATATTGATTCTTGAGGAAGGTAATAGGAGATTCAACGTCACAGTATGATGCTCAAAAGTCAAGCGAATAGAAAGTAAACAAGCTATAATTTAAAAATTAAAAAAACCCGACTGCCATGCTAAAAAACGAACTAAAAAATTAATAAACTACCACCGTACCACTTACAGTGTAGTTGTTATTTATTTTGTTTTTCATGATTTGTCACTCCAAATTGATTTAAAACATATAGATTGTATACATTTTCGTACTCGCCTTTTAAAGCCCTTTATTTTGAAACCCCACTCGAGGGTCTTGAAGAACAAAATTTTTTTCAGCCCGCACATTAAAGTGCATAACATTCGCCATTTTGATTTTTTATGAATTTTATGTACCCAGTAACATTTGCGCCGTCAAGACAAATCTAATGACGTATAATTTATCAAAATAGGTTGAGCCGTTAAGTAGTTACGAACTGACATAGGAAACGGTCATTTTCTACGATTTATCACTCCAAATTGTTTCCAAATATATAAATTTATACATTTTCGTATTTGCCTTTTGAATCCCTTTATTTTGATACCCCACTCGAGGGTCTTGAAGAAAAAATTTTTTTTCAGCTCGCACATTAAAGCGCATAAAGTCCGCCATTTTGATTTTTTTTTAAATTTAGGTACCCTATAACACTCGCGTCATTGAGACAAATCTAATGACGTATCATTTATCAAAATCCGTTGAGCCGTTGATTAGTTACAAGCGGACATAGGAATGGACATACATACACACAGGTGAAACACATATACCCAGTCGGGTAAATAAAAAAAAAACACTAAGCGAAAACGAAGTAGGTAATAACGCAGGCAGGCAATGCGATGCGGCAAGTCGCAAACACTGAGAAATCAATATGCAGCAGTGGAGGCGCGATAATGTCCAATAGAAAATAGTGGATCGGAAAATAGCTCAAACTTATCAACATATTCATAAGTGTGTAAGATTGTTCTATATAACTCTATGGTCGCAAATCGAAGGCATCAGCTAATTTGTTTGTACTTTGTAGCGAGTAAAAAGCGTCAAATACCTGATCGAAATCCAGTCCGCCGCCATACTTGTGGACGAGGCCGGGCAGGTGTCGCAGGCAGGGCGGCGGCAGCGCGCACGCCGCGCACGCGCGCGCGCACCGCAGCACGTGCGCGCACAGCTCCGCGCCGCGCGCACAGCACGACGCATGCACGCCCAGCAGCTGGAAGCCAGGCAACATCGTCACATCCCCTCCCCTTGCATTAAGCTTACATGAAAAGATAACGGACCTTGCCGTTTTTTCCACGTAAAAGTTGGAATCAAACCAGAAATACTACAAACAACAGAAATGACGTATTGTCGAACTGGTTATTAATTTTGAATTCAAATAAATTTAACTTTTAAAGAGCCATAAGTCATATGTGTACCTAAACATACCTCTAGCAGCATCAAGTGGTGGTCGTCGGGCTGCGGGCCCATCCGCTGGGCCGCCAACACCAACGCCTCCAGCACCGCGCCGCGCTGCGCCGAGCTCACCGAATCCGCCCACACCGACAGATCGAACTGAAGTCATGGTCAAATAACAAATTACACAAAGCCCTAATGGCTTCGTTTACAACACTTGGCAAACACTTCAAGGTTGTATTCTCATGAACGATAAAATCTAACTAATAATGTAAATTCGAAACTGTTGTTTGTTACTTTGAACTTTAATCACGCAGCAACGGAGTAAAGGATCGATATAGTCAAAGACCTAGAAAGTGACGTGACTAGACAAAATCGTAGCCAAACCTAAATAGTGCGGTATAAATTGTTCCTTTTTCTTGTTATTGTACGTACTTTTTTCAATTATGTGCTTACCTTAGAAATGTAACTGAAGGTGACATGTGGCGGTAGGTTCAGGTTGAGTATGGAGGTGTATAGGGTGGGCCACTCGGTCGCGGGCAGCCTCGCAGGATTGATGAGCGTGAGACACAACTTCTGCTGCGCGCAGCCCGCACCCGCACCCACACCCGCACCCACACCCGCGCCCGCACCCGCACCCGCGCTCCAGCGGTTGAGGTATTCCGTAGCCAGCTTTGCATCCGCGCAAATAAATCTCTGGAAATTATACACTTGATTGAACAAGTCGGTGACCTCTATTAATTTAAATATACTGACTATTAACTGGCTATTGACTGAAGCAATTTGATTATTTCCATTTTGGCGCCGCTCGCTAAGAAAAGTGAGAGTGGAGGTACCCGGAACTAATGTGAACTGTGATAAATTGTATCAGGAAATACAACTGGCATCACCCCCCAATGGTTCTTGGTGGTCTTTAATGCTATATTATGATTTAAGCTGTATAAACACATATTTTGTTTGAAAAGTAAAAGCAATGGTGTGTGCACAGTGACGCGAACCTCGGCGATGTCGGCGACGAGCGCAGTGAGGGCGTGGTGCGCGGGCGCGTAGCGCTGCGTGCGCGGCGCCGCGCTGGCCGCCAGCTCCGCCACGCGCAGCGCCGTGCTCTGGCTGCGGATGCGTCTGCGCGAACACATCCGATCAGGCTCTCATCTGCTACACTATCCCACTTCGACTCGGTTACAATGTTTACTCATCTTTTTTTAAAAATCGAATGTCTTTTCATAGCACCATAAACTTAGATGTACGTGAGGTACATACATACTGACCGTAAGCCTGACAGGCCTTACAGAAAGCCGATGAGTACGACAGAGATACTGACCCGCATCGGCTTTACATTCGCACGTCATTGATTTTCGTCAGTCGGGAACACTGACCACAGTGTTGTGGATTGACACGATATTTACGAGCAAAAGTTTAATCATTTTAGTTTCATATAATAACCAAGAAGTCGTTGTATTGATATTTTATTAACCCCCGACGCAAAAACGACGGGGTGTTATAAGTTTGACGTGTCTGTGTGTGTGTGTGTGTGTGTGTGTGTGTGTGTGTGTGTGTGTGTGTGTGTGTGTGCGTGTGTGTGTGTGTGTGTGTGTGTGTGTGTGTGTCTGTCTGTTCCCCTGTGGCGCTCAAACGGGTGGACCGATTTGAGTGCGGATTTTTTTGTTTGAAAGTAGAATTAGTCGAGAGTGTTGTTAGCTATGTTTGATGGAAATCGGTCCAAGATGGCCGCCGCTACAAAATGGCGGATGACATATTTTTTCACAACGCCCTTGATATGGGTATCAAATGAAAGGGCTTGACTAGTAGAATAGCATTATTGCAAATTCAAGATGGCCGCCGCCACAAAATGGCGAATGTCGGGGGTTTTTTAAATTTCTAATTTATACTTGTTTAAAATGACGCAAGCTGGACTTTTCAGGTTGTATTGACTGACCTGCCTATGGAGCGTACTCGCGAGGTGGTCCGCGCGTCGTGCGGCCGCGGCCGCGACAGGCGGCGGATCGCCGCGCGCGCTTGCCGTCTGAACAACAACATTATTAGTTTTAAATAATAAAAACCTATTTATTTTGGTAAATCTCTTCTTAAGGGTGGTAAAATAGGGGATGGAAGTTTGTACAGGGAAGTTTGAATTATTGTTATTATTAAGTTCTTAACTTAATAATAACAATAACTTTGGAACAATAACTTTGGAACAATAACTTTGGAATAATAACAATAACATTTAACTTAAAGTTATAGGGTCTTTCTGGAGGGTAGGCATCAGCTAAGAAAAATTTGACAAAAATCCACCCCAAAGGGGGTAAAATGGTTTACTTTCGTCATCGGCTGTTTATGAACTTAAATATAATAAAACACGTGACGTGATTTTTTGCAGTTGCATTTTTTTAGTTGAGGACCTGGAAAGTGACAGGCTACTATTTTATCCCGGGGAACTTTTTTTGTTTATCCGGAATTAAAAGTATCCTATGTGCTTCTCAGAGTAGGATTTAAGTTTTGCGACATACATATTTCATTGAAATCTGATGAAGATGAGACGTTACGTTAAAAAGTAACCAACGAAACAGATTCATACAAGAAACACAATAGAATAAGAGTTTTTTTATTCGAATAGACTTTTCATTTTGTGTTAAGCGCTTTCGGATCGTCGATTGAATCTAGTTAGTCGCTTAGAAGCCTTTTTTTTCTGAATAAGGTAAAGTCACCCAATTCGGAGGTATTCTAAAATTGGCACCCAATTCGGAGGTATATAGAAAAACAGCGTTTTCAACCGATCACCAAGCTCTTTTTTACTGCAACATATCTTAATCAATTGATAGTTTATTATATTCGTGCTACGTCCTCGAATTAGTAACGTCAAGATATTATTTAACACAATGTAGTACCGCATAGGTGTCACCACTTCAGCACTGTAGTTTAGAGTTTTTTTTTTTTTTTTTTTTTTTTTCCTGGCCACCCCGCCCGGCCCATGGCCGCCGCTTCGCCACCTTTCATTCGCATTTTAGTGCTCAACCACTTCACTTGTTCAGTATCTCGCACGCAGTAGGTTTATATATAATATAATATAATAGATAAAAATATACCGAAACGTGCCAACGAACGTAGTTTGGATTTTATATTATAGTGAAAAAAATTAAGAAAACTAGAACCTTGAAGTGAAAAGTTCACGACATAAAAGACGTGACGCGGTCACGTTAAGTTCTACATCATCATCGAGCCAATCTTCGGATTCATCGTCAAATTCATCGAGGTCAGCCACGCCACAATAAATTGCTCATGGTAAGTTGCTACCTACCCACAATTTTAATGATAAAATAAAAAACTTACGAATGCATCAGAGTAGTCTGAGGGACTATCTCGCCGCATTTGAACTATATGACGTAAATTGCTTAACTTTTTAAAGTGCATCAGAGTAGTCTGTGTAACGTTACATTAGCGTTACATTAAATATATATAATATTAATAAATAGAATTTGTCAAAACCAGAGCGGTAAATTTTAAATTTAAAAGTAGTTCGACACCGCGCCGCAGCTGCGCGCGCCGGTGCGCTGGCGCCACTGCCGCGCACCGCCGCCGCATCGGCGATATTCAGACTCGAAATGCACTCTTACCTACGTTACTAGTCGCGAGTGCTTTCGCCGTGATTAATTATTTCATTTATCCTTTTAATTTGTAATACTTATTACCTAGTATAATATATAACGTGAAGTAAGGAATTGTGCCTGCAAAGCAACAAACAAATTAACCCAACCCCGGTGTAACGGGTAAGTTTTGAATAAGTACACATTTTCTAGGTCACGTAGTTACATAACCTCATTGTTCAAACTTCATCATATCGCCGCTATATCATATTATTGCATTTGTCATAGTAATCACTAGTAAGTACTTAGTTCTCATTATCATCTCACTGTTCTTCCAACTATATACTTGTAAACTCCGTCTGAACGTAACACACGCATCACCATTTTGTGCAAGTACCTTCCGCTTGTCGCGCCGTGAGTCACATTCAGACGAAGAAAGGAGAACAGCCTTTCACACGCTGGAATGTGCGTTCCAGGGTTCTTCGTACGGGTTCCCCCTATACGGGAGACTCCTGCATTCACGCCACGCCCTACTGCGTGGCAACTTCCCACCGAGCCGCCACTTCTGCGGGTCGAGCCGTACTCGCCGTGCATCGCCACCACCTGCACACTACCCGAGGAGACCCTCGCCACGTTCCACGCGTGCCGTCTGGATCCTCGCGGCGCTACCCAGGGGAGTACTGGCCCACTGCAGAGTAACAAGCAATTAACGTTGACGGCCCCTTACGCCCACGACCCGGTACTTATTAAATTCTTCATTTGTGATGACGGGTTTTATTTGAATAACCTATTAGGTTTACTACTACCCACTCAAAAAATAAATACCGTCACACTGGCGCCTCAACTCGGTTCTGTAGTCATCATTTCATTTGCTTGTTAAACTCTGTAGTGGCAAAATTGGTGTATGTGCTTGTTTTTGTTTTTGTTGTGAAACGTTTTGATTTTTATTTTTAATTACCAACAACTAAGGTGTACGTACCTGTTTGTTAAGCGCCTCATTCACGCATTAGAATTATTGTAACTTATAAGTGTATAATTTCTTAAATTTTTATTTTTTTTGAATTTTTTATTGTTTTAATTATAATTGTTAACTGTAAATTTAGGTACAGTCAGTAAAAAAAAAAAAAAAAAAAATTTTGTATTTATAAATTGTTAAATTTGTAGCGTTCGTACACCATAGTTGCATTAATTATTATTTTTACTTTTGATTGTTGATTTTATTTGCTTATTTTATTATTTGCAATCATCTGTCATTTTTTCATTTCATGCTTTAAAGGAAAACAACCAAAACGTTATTTTAATTTTTTTATCAATTGTAACAGACGGAGTATTTAGTTGTTTTTTTTCTCACTCAAATTATTCATCACTTACCCTCACATATATTTTTATTTAGTCATTTTTGTTTAACTGTTGTTTTTGCATCACAATGGCTTACGAGGTTAAATTTATGTCATTACAAAAGGTAGAACTCGAATATGAAGTCGCTATTCGGGGTGAAACTCCGGCTTCCACTGTTCAAGAGTTAAGGAAACAGATAGCTAGATGTGGTCCCTTATACCCATCCGAGGATATCTTGACTAGTCCTTTTGAACCCTCTGTTGACCTTGAAGCTGTAGTGGACTCACTTGGGAAGGTAAAGAGCGCACTTTCGACACCTTCTGATAGAAATGCATTACTGCGAATTCAAAATCTATTGAACCATTTGTATCATAGACTTCACCGAATTTCCTATACTGACGAACATAAACAGATCTATGAGGAATGTGTTGACTTATATAAAACGTATGTTACCAAACTTAACACACTTTTAGATGTCACTACTGATCCTTTGGCTACTTCGAATAATGATCATCTAAATACCGCTAGTACTTCAGCTGTACCACTTAACGTCAGCGTTACTTGCGAAGGCAACAATATTAATTTGTTTTCAAAATTAAAATTTGATGGCAAATCTTGCGTAAGGTCATTTATTCAACGCGCTAATGAATTTTGTTTGGCAAAAAATATCAAATCTGAAAAAATTCTTAAAAATGCTACCGAAATATTTACCGGCGATGCTATTCATTGGTATCGAAGCATAAAAGACTCAGTGTTTACTTGGGATGAACTTGTGGTTTTATTAAAACGTGATTTTAGTCAACCTGATTATGACTATAAGCTATTAGCGGAAATAAGATCTCGTACGCAAGGTGAAAAAGAAAATATAGTGATTTACCTTTCTATCATGTCCGGACTTTTCTCACGACTTACTAAGAATTTATCAGAAGATGACAAATTGGAAATAATTCTCCATAACATCCGTCCATGTTATGCCAACACCTTATCTTCTGTTTCATCTATAAAATCCATCGATGAATTGAGAAACTTATGCCGTAACTACGAGAACGTACAATCGCGTCTTTCTCAATTCAAAGAACCTCCAAAAGTTACGTCAGAAACTCTAGCACCTGAATTTGCATATTCTACTAGTAGCAAACATAATAATTCTAACAGTACACAAAAATATAATTACAATAATTTTAAATTTAATAGGAATAATGAAACCAGCTTTAATAGTAGTAACAAGTCTTTTCACAATAAACAAAGTTTTGCAAATTCAAGTCCTAGTAATAATTTTGTACACTCAGTTTCAAATACTACCAATCAGAAACGCTCTCAATATTGCATAAGGTGCCGTTCTAATGCGCACAGTACCAGACTTTGTACTGAAGATCGAGCTAATATATTTTGTTTTGGTTGCGGTCTGAAAGATTACAAATCAAATAATTGCCCTAACTGTACTAAAAATAAACAATCGCAGTCAAAAAACTAGCATCAGAGAATTGTGTGGATGCTAAATTTGATAAAAAAGATTGGCAAGATTGGCTTAACACTATAACCTTTTATTTTAAAACTAATAAACTTCACACAATTCTCGACAAAAATTACAATCAGGACAATAGGCCTCACGCCTCAATCCAGGTTAATGGTCTTAATTTATTAGGTCTTTTAGACTCAGGCTCTGATATCACAATTCTAGGGAACGGTATTCATACTAAACTTGAAAACCTTGGTCTCACTCTAATTAATGATAACCGTGTTTGTGCAATTGCCGCTGGAGGCCAACGTTTGCAAAGTATTGGTTATATAAATCTTCCAGTCAATTTTGAAGGTCAATTTCATATTCTTAAAGCTATTGTCATACCTGATATTAAACCCAACCTTATCCTAGGTGTTGACTTTTGGCGTAAATTTCAACTTTGTCCAAAATATGTGACCAGTGTTTTTACTCCTAACAACAAAGATTCAGAGAGTACTAGTAAAGTTGATGCTTCTCATCAAACTTTCATACAAAGTTACACGAATTTATCCGATTCTGAAAAACAGTTGGCAGACAATGTTATTAAACAGTATGAAGATATATCATCGGAATCTAAAGGTCTAGGTGTTACAAATCTAATTACCCATCACATAGATACCGGAGACTCGCCGCCCATCAGGCAAAGGTACTATCGAATGTCACCAGATAAGCAACGCATTCTATGTGATGAGTTAGACGAAATGCTGAAACTAGGTGTTGTCGAACCTTGCGAGAGCCCCTGGTCCTCACCAGTATTGTTAACTCCAAAAAAAGATGGTAAACTTAGGTTTTGTCTGGATAGTCGAAAATTGAATTCAGTAACTAAAAAAGATGCATATAAATTACCTTACGTATCGGAAATATTGGACAATCTCAAAAATGCTAAATACTTGTCTAGCATCGATTTATCAAAGGCATTCTGGCAAATTCCTATTACAGCGAACGATCGGGACAAAACTGCTTTTTACATCCCAGGTCGCGGTACCTACCGTTTTGTGACTATGCCGTTTGGACTGACGAACGCACCGGCTACTCAACAGCGATTAGTCGATCTGTTATTTTATGGGCCAGAATTCGAGAATTCAGTTTTTGTATTTGTCGATGACATAATCATAGTTTCACCAGATTTCATTTCTCACATATCCCTCTTGATGAAAGTCTACAAAAAACTTCAAATGGCAAACCTAAGAATAAATTTATCAAAATCGGTTTTCTTTCGCGACGAACTTAAGTACTTAGGCTACGTCGTGAATTCTCAAGGCTTACACGTCGATCCTGGTAAAGTCGACGCGATCCTTAACTATCCTACTCCCACTAATAAAAAAGAGGTTAAGAGATTTATTGGCACTGCGTCGTGGTACCGCAGATTTGTACCTAACTTCAGTACAATCGCGGCGCCTCTAAATAAACTAACTTCATCTGGTAAAAAGTGTAAACCCTTCATTTGGTCTAAGGAAGCCGACGAATCTTTCAACAAACTGAAGGAGTGCCTAATCTCCGCTCCTATTTTGTCATGTCCAGACTATAACTTGCCATTTGAAGTCCATACCGATGCCAGTGACTATGGCGTTGGTGCATTACTAACCCAAACTATAGACGGAACCGAACATCCTATAGCCTACATGAGTAGATCATTGACAGCTCCTGAACGAAACTACAGTATTACCGAACGGGAGGCACTTGCGGTCCTAGTAGCCTTAGAACATTGGAGATGCTATCTCGATAATGGTCATCAATTCACTGTTTACACCGACCATTCAGCTCTCAAATGGTTCTTGAATCTCAATAACCCTACCGGTCGCCTAGCTCGTTGGGGAGTCCGACTGTCATGTTTTAACTTCATAATAAAGCACCGTCGCGGAGCTGACAATATTATACCCGACGCTCTTTCTCGCGCATGTCCGGTTGCTGCTATAGATACGAGCGATGCATCACCCATCGATACTAACATTTCCGATCCGTGGTATCTTAACATTTATAATGGTTGTCAAAATTCGCCAACTTCATTTCCTAATTACGTTGTTAAAAATAACCGACTTTATCGTTTCATGCAAACTAAATGTGCCCTACTTAAGGAGTTTGAATGGAAGGAAGTGGTACCTAAAGAAAAACGCGAGCTCATTCTTACTGAATGTCATTCCGAACCTACTGCTGGACACTTCGGGGTATTTAAAACTTATAAGCGCTTAACGTTACGTTATTACTGGCCAGGAATGCACGCAGATGTAGTCAACTTCATTTCTAAATGCGATACCTGCCTAGCCTATAAAACACCAACTTCCGGAACTATAGGTCAGATGGGTAGACCAAAAGAAGTCTCGCGGCCTTTTCAAATGATCTCTATAGATTTTGTAGGACCACTGCCAACTAGCCGAAAACAAAATAGTTACCTTTTAGTGATAGTCTGCTGTTTCTCGAAATATACTATGTTGTTCCCACTGCGTCGAGCAAATACTGAGGCTGTCATTCGCGTACTAGAGGACAACGTGTTCCTAATTCACGGAATTCCTCAAACTATTGTCCTAGATAATGGTACTTATTTCTGTAGCAATAATCTGGATACCTTCTTTAAAAAGTATAAAATACCTAATGTATTTTTCACGCCGAAATACACGCCTCAAGTCAATACCGTGGAGCGGTATAATAAAACGGTCATCACTAGTATAGCTTCATTTATAGAAAACGATCACAGATCTTGGGATTCAAAATTGCCTAAAATTCAGTTCGCAATTAACAGTTCGGTCAATGAGTCAACTGGTTATACTCCAAATTTTCTAGTTCATGGCAGAGAACTTGTTACTTGTGGCTCCCATTACTTAGACTCAGACATAGGTGATGAATTTATATTTCTACCTAGGGATATTTACTGCGAAAACTTAGGTCATCTCACTGGTATATTTAACGAAGTTCAAAAAGCATTGTACCATGCCCATGCAAAAAATAGTTCAAATTATAATTTAAGAAGGAAACCTTTTGAATTTGAAGTAGGAGATATCGTTTTTAAGAAAACTTATGTTTTATCAGACAAAGATAAGTTTTTTAGCAAAAAATTAGCACCAAAATATATAAAGTGTCGCGTTATAGGAAAACGTTCGCCACTAGTTTATATTTTAGAAAATATGTCAGGAACCAACCTAGGGACGTGGCATATAAAAGATCTCAAACCAGTTTCTTCTCACTATAAATATTAAATTCACTTCTCCCTCATCGTTTTACCATCTTATAGCTAAGTCTGTACAAGAGTTATGGGTTCTGTATAACCGTTAACTCACTAATATAAGGTTGCGTCAGTATATGGAATTTATATAATATCTTACTGTTGCTTTGTTTAAATGCGTGAAGTATGTCAGAGTATGGAAGGTTAGTTGTATGAGTAATTGTACATACATTCTGAAGTTTTTTAGTGCGAATTTTATTCGGTAGGAATAAAATTCTTTGCTAGGTGAGGGGGATATGTAACGTTACATTAGCGTTACATTAAATATATATAATATTAATAAATAGAATTTGTCAAAACCAGAGCGGTAAATTTTAAATTTAAAAGTAGTTCGACACCGCGCCGCAGCTGCGCGCGCCGGTGCGCTGGCGCCACTGCCGCGCACCGCCGCCGCATCGGCGATATTCAGACTCGAAATGCACTCTTACCTACGTTACTAGTCGCGAGTGCTTTCGCCGTGATTAATTATTTCATTTATCCTTTTAATTTGTAATACTTATTACCTAGTATAATATATAACGTGAAGTAAGGAATTGTGCCTGCAAAGCAACAAACAAATTAACCCAACCCCGGTGTAACGGGTAAGTTTTGAATAAGTACACATTTTCTAGGTCACGTAGTTACATAACCTCATTGTTCAAACTTCATCATATCGCCGCTATATCATATTATTGCATTTGTCATAGTAATCACTAGTAAGTACTTAGTTCTCATTATCATCTCACTGTTCTTCCAACTATATACTTGTAAACTCCGTCTGAACGTAACACACGCATCACCATTTTGTGCAAGTACCTTCCGCTTGTCGCGCCGTGAGTCACATTCAGACGAAGAAAGGAGAACAGCCTTTCACACGCTGGAATGTGCGTTCCAGGGTTCTTCGTACGGGTTCCCCCTATACGGGAGACTCCTGCATTCACGCCACGCCCTACTGCGTGGCAACTTCCCACCGAGCCGCCACTTCTGCGGGTCGAGCCGTACTCGCCGTGCATCGCCACCACCTGCACACTACCCGAGGAGACCCTCGCCACGTTCCACGCGTGCCGTCTGGATCCTCGCGGCGCTACCCAGGGGAGTACTGGCCCACTGCAGAGTAACAAGCAATTAACGTTGACGGCCCCTTACGCCCACGACCCGGTACTTATTAAATTCTTCATTTGTGATGACGGGTTTTATTTGAATAACCTATTAGGTTTACTACTACCCACTCAAAAAATAAATACCGTCACATCTGAGGGACTATCTCGCCGCATTTTTACTATTAGCCGTAGATTGCTTAACTCGTTAAAGTGCATCAGAGTAGTCTGTGGGACTATCTCGCCGCATTTAAACTATGAGACGTAAATTGCTTAACTCGTTAAAGTGCATCAGAGTAGTCTGAGGGACTATCTCGCCGCATTTGAACTGTGAGACGTAAATGCTTAACTCGTCAAAGTGCATCAGAGTAGTCTGAGGGACTATCTCGCCGCATTTGAACTATAAGACGTAAATTGCTTAACTCGTTAAAGTGCATCAGAGTAGTCTGAGGGACTATCTCGCCGCATTTGAACTATGAGACATAAATTGCTTAACTTGTTAAAGCGCATCAGAGTAGTCTGAGGGACTATCTCTCCGCATTTGAACTATGAAACGTAAATTGCTTAACTAGTTAAAGTGCATCAGAGTAGTCTGAGGGACTATCTCGCAGCATTTGAACTATAAGCCGTAAATTGCTTAACTCGTAAAAGTGCATTAGAGTAGTCTGAGGGACTATCTCGCCGCAATTTAACTATGAGCCGTATATTGCTTAACTCGTTAAAATACATCAGAGTAGTCTGAGGGACTATCTCGCCGCATTTGAATGTAAACAGCTGTGAAAAAGCTTTGTTTTTACAAATTGTATCAGAGTAGTCGTTACGACTATCTTGCCGCATTTGAACTAATAGCCGTAAATTGTTTAACTCTTTAAAGTGTATCAGAATAATCTGAAGGACTATCTCGCCGTATTTGAATGTTAACGGCTATGAAAAAGCTTTGTTTTCACGAATTGCATCAGAGTAGTCGTTACGACTATCTTGTCGCATTTGCAGACCACAACTATATTGGCTTATCTATCAATTATCATACCTTGTTTGAGGTGAAGAAGCCAGCTCGATCCCTATGGATCGGAATGATGCATTTCCTTTCAAACAGCCAGCAGAAAATAATGTACATGTAATCGGGACAACCGATCGCATCGAGTGTTCGTGATGAACACAGAATTTTTTGATATCCTTGTTATACCTTGAAAGACCCTTCAGTAATTATTGATTATGGGTCTGACATTTATAAGGAAATCGCATCTAGACTTAACCACCAAGCAACATCCGGTTTAAACAAATATGTTTTAAATTTAAGGAACTTTTGAAAAAATGCTTAGTTCCGGAGAATTGTATAGCTATATAGCTGCACTACAACTTAATCCCGAGATTAAGGTCCTGTCCCTGATTAGGTCGTCAAAAATACAAGGACATTGAAGCAGCAGCCGGTATTTCCTTGCTCAAAATATAATATCGGATCAACTATGTGCCACCGAGAAGAACAACGATTTGATCAGATATCTTATAGAAGTTAGTCGAATCTTATGCGACGTTCAATATTCCGAGTCGGAAGCACGGCGTAACTACGCACTTAATTCGGTCAAGACGGATTTAAAGGACCGATTATTGACTACTAAGATTGAAAAAAATTCTTATATTGTAGCCACTTGCCGGATACCATCAAAACTGCAAAGGCAGTTTCTAAATCTAGGTCGGATTTAAAACCCGAAATTCCCAAGAAACCTTAAGCTTCAATATCAGCTTCAACAACAAGCAAGAATCTGGAAGGCGGGGGCTGAGACTCGCAGGCAGCTAACGGGCCCGCCACTGCGCCACCAGCTGCCTGCCCTGCAGAACTTACCGCCTTGCGGAAACTCGTCCTAAGGCTACACGCAGCGGTCCAAGCAGACCCGCCGCCAGTAGACCCGGTACGTTACGCTGGGTGCCTCGCCCAGTTTTATAAGCAATGGTCTTTGATAAACCGCGACTATACCATCTTGTCTTGTCTTCTTGGAAAAACGGTTAACAAATTAACATAATGTGTTAACATACGGGGCCATTTTTAAATGTGAACCACGTACTTGAAAGTTTGTATTACGCGTGTTTTTGGTACCGAAACCAAATTGCAAGATGAGATTCATCTTAAGTATAAAAAGTCTTAATAAATTTATTAATAAAAGGATACCTTCAAAGTCTTGACATGGTTATACGAAAAAATTAGAATGTTGTAAGTTTTTAACTTAAAGCATTCCTGCGATGATTATTATAAAGCGTTTATAACAATTTTACAATCGTTACTACCAGATTTAAATTGGTGGGAGAATGCCATTGACCATTCAGTTCATAAAATTAGGAGCGACAGCTGTGTATTAAATATTCTCTGACGCCTCAACAATGGGGTGTAATGGTCAAACTGCTAGTGGTCGCTGGTCTTGTAGTGAGGGGCTACTACATATCAATCATCTCAAACCTTTAGCTGCGTACTTTGCACTAAAAATATTTGCAAAACCTTTTTACTACTGTCAAATATTACTAAGGATTGACAACACTACTACAGTGAGTTAACCGCATGGGTGGCGGTAAAATACCCTCACTTGGACAAGGTCACTAAAGACATATGGCTGTGTTGTGAGTCTCAGAAGACTATTGTAGTAGCTTCATACATTAAGTCGTCGGATAAAGTAATTGCTGATCGAGAATCTCGTCAATCACATCCTGACGTTGAATGGAAGTTAACGAACTCTGGCTATCAAAAATTGATGGCAAAATTTCCAGCCCCACAAATCGATTAATTTGCTACCCGAATACCAAATATGATAAACTCGTCTCATGGCATAGGGACCCTGATGATTTTGCAATCGACGATTTCACATTAGACTGGTCCCAAGATTTATTTAATGCCTTTCTACCCTGCGCTGTTATACTTAAAACCTTGCGGAAAATCATAGCAGACAAGCTGAAGGTAAAACGGTTGTACCTTATTGGACAACTCAACAATGGTATCCAATATTTATGCACCTGCTTAAATCAGAATTAGTCAAGTTAAATTTTAACGATGTTGTAATATACCTTGTTCCAGCATTACAACATCCAAACCAACATTACCCTGGTTCCCGGGGTCTTATCCAAACTGCATTGCTACAGCAATGCGTTTCAATCTCTGCCTTATAAATTATGATGGCTTCATAGTCGACTAACACTCTAAAGCAGTATGACGTTTGCATCAAATGATGGTATACTTTTTGTGTGGAAAATCGTGTAAACATTTACGAACCACCAATTCCAATCGTCATACAGTTCCTGTTCAGTTCCTCATAAAAATATTTAATAAGGGTGGTCAATTTAGCCAATAGTTACAGAGCTGCTCTCTCCCTAATAGTTCGAAATATATCAGATGACAATAGGATTGCAAGATTTTGTAATGGCGCTTACAAGCTAAGACCACCACAACCTAAGCATAATACATGGTATTATGCTGGGATACAAACATAGTTCTAAATCATTTTAGTTCTTTGTTTTCTAATGAAAGTCGGACTCTAGAACAACTTTCAAAGAAATGCACGACTTTATTTATTCCTGTGATAGCACATAGAGTGCAAACACTGTCTAAAATTAAGAATTGATCAAATAATTATTTTAAATTATGAAATAATTATAAAAATTACGGAATCAATTAAAACGTCCAAAGTAGATACAAAACAACCTACTTAATCTTGTAAAATTTGGATATCTTCAAGGAACGTCCAGAAATATGCCCTGAAAAAACACTTATTGTGTACATGGACACTGGACAGAACTAAAAACTTAAAAAAGTCTGACCGACTATTTGTGAGCATAATGAAAACCTCACAATTATGTTTCATCTCAAACGATGGACTAAGTCCACCTTCAAAGATAGTGGAATTGGCGTCTCTTTGTTTTCCTCCCACAACACCCGTCACGCCTCGACATATATGGCGTTAAGACTTAGGGGCAATTTAGATATAAGAAGATACCGCCGGTTGGAGCGGCAGTTCCAATACCTTTACCAGGTTTTACAACAGGCCGGTAGTCAATAATGAGGATAACTCGGCCTTAGCATGAATAATATGTTCAACTTTGATTAAAATTAATCACATTTAGATAATGTTGTAATTTTAGTTGATTACTGAGTTTACTCCTTGTGCAAAAAAGTATTACACTTTTTTGTTAGCGTAATAAATGAGGAAAAGTTTCTTTTCATCATTCATAATTATTATAATTTTATTACGATGTTCCCTCCACGTACTCTCAACATCTACATTGTGTTAAATAATATCTTGACGTTACTAATTCGAGGACGTAGCACGAATATAATTAATGATTAAACGAACTTACCTGTACGTGAAGTTCTATCATAATTATATGAAGTGCTACGTCCGAAGAATTAGTAACACCCACCCGCCCTGATAACCCAGAATGTTGCGGAAACATCGCAAAATTATATTCTAAACTAAATGAAAGGTGGCGAAGCGGCGGCCATGGGCCGGGCGGGGTGGCCAGGAAAAAAAAAAAAAAACTCTAAACTACAGTGCTGAAGTGGTGACACCTATGCGGTACTACATTGTGTTAAATAATATCTTGACGTTACTAATTCTTCGGACGTAGCACTTCATATAATTATGATAGAACTTCACGTACAGGTAAGTTCGTTTAATCATTAATCATTCCATAGATAAATGACGAAATAATTGGTTTTATATGTATATGTTTTAAAATAACCGGCAAGTTTTACACTAGCAGCCGGCCCGAACGCATGTTTCATACATTTTGGACCTTGTGCACGAAATACCTACGTTTTTTTAAATAGTGTTTATCCGTTAATTTTGAGCTTTATTTGTTTTTATTTAGATATGAATGTTTGAAGGACTATATTTGCAATCGAAAACAATCAACTTTTGTGAATATTTGTAAAGAAATTAAGGTGAAAATACGTTTTGAAAATACCTCCGCATTAGGTGCCAAATATTTTAGCCGGTTCCTAACGCGGAGGTATACCGCAGAATTGCGATTTCATAGACTTAATAAGTTTTTCAATTTTCAGGGTCGTTTTATGTTAAATACGTCTTGTTTCAGTTTTGATTATTTAAATAGGCTATTAGGTTAAAGAGCCCTAATTATGAGGTATACTTTGGCCTCTAAATCACTAGTTATACCGTATCAAAGTTTACCTATTTAGGTAATTTATTGATAGATTGTATGGGGAAGCTAAAGAAAATTAATTAAAAAGAAAATTAAATTGATGCATATTTCGATGCAATTTTGAGAGAGTATTGTACATATTTACGAAGGTAATCTAATTAAGCTTTAAATTAATTGTTTATTATGGAAAAATCTTTTCTTTTTTAACACTCAGAATTAGGAAACGTGTTTTTTGTTACAAAACCCAATTCCGAGGTATTACCTCCGAATTAGGTTCTATGAGCCCCTAATTATGTGGTATGGATAGAAATATATATTTTAATGTATATATATATATATATATATATATAGCTGCTCGTGCTGATTGGATGACTGACTCACTCACTCACTCACTCACTCATTGATCACCTCTCCTGTTAAATTTTGTATAATTTTTTTTTTTCACAAATGGTTTCGTATGGAAGACAAAAATTCATTCGGAGGAAAAATATGGAAAGAGCTGATGATTGAGGATTTCGGAGACAGATGAGGAGCACGCTTAAAGTATTAAAGATAGGTAGGGGGTGCTCAAGCAAATGTAACTCAAAACGTCATCCAATAGTTGCTAAGAAACTACTCTTCCATCTTTTATACCCTCCGAGATGGAGACCGAAGAAATTTGTATGGCGGCCATCTTTTTTTCACCATTTTGAATTTTTTTTCAGCTCACTGCCAATTGGATGACGTTTCAAATGACATTTGCT
Organism: Melanargia galathea; assembly: GCA_920104075.1. NCBI lineage: Eukaryota > Metazoa > Arthropoda > Insecta > Lepidoptera > Nymphalidae > Melanargia > Melanargia galathea. The sequence goes on along the minus strand of OV049869.1, from coordinate 22,174,850 downwards.
CGACCACCCTCCACCTATCTTCAATAGCTTAAGCGTGCTCTTCAACCGTCTCCGAAATCCTCAATCATCAGCTCTCTCCATATTTTTATTCCGAATGAATTTTTGTCCTCTATACGATTACGAAACTATTAGTGAAAAAAAAAAACATACAAAATTTTACAGGAGAGGTGATAAATCAGTCAGTGAATCAGCACGAGCAGCTATATATAAATTAATATATAATATTAATATTTTACACACAAACATATAAACAATTACATACGTATCGAATTGATCTATACTAATAAATAAAATTGAAGTGTCTGTCTGTAATATCGAAATAACTACCTCATATTAAGCTCATATGGTTATTTGAACGGTACCATAACCGAATCACACGTTTTTAAAATTTTTGTCTGTCTATCTGTCTGTCTGTCTGTCTGTCTGTCTGTCTGTCTATCTGTCTATCTGTCTGTCTGTCTGTTTGAACGGGCTAATCTTCGGAACGGCTGAACCGATTTTGACGGGACTTTCACATACAAGTAGAGAATTAACCAGGGAGTAACATAGGCTACTTTTTTAACCGACTTTCAAAAAAGGAGGATTTGTGTTTTTCTACCTATGTACACCGATATCTCCGAGATTTCTGAACCGATTTGCGTAATATTTTTTTTAATCGATAGAGAAATATTGCGACACTGTCCTACAAAAAACTTGGATTCCAACTCCTCAATCCTGATGCTGTAGGGGAACTGATCCCCAAAACTAATGGGATTTAGGAACTGTCGGTTATTTAAATTGATATTGGGGGTGCCAATTAAAGAATTTATCGTTGAATGAACTCGAGTAGGTACATATTCAACTCCTCAACCCTGATGCTGTAAGGAATTGCATTCCGAAATCGTGGGGATCCCACGGAATTTTTCCGTTTTGGTGACGGGTTACTACAGATAGGCTACTTTTTGTTCTGGAAAATCAAAAGTTCCCACGGGATTTTTAAAAACCTAAATCCACACGGGCGAAGCCGTGGGCATCATCTAGTTTTGAAATATATTAATAAATACAGTTCATTTTTGAACACCATGTAGAATTCATTCTACTCGTTTCCCTTTGTATTTTGTACCTCCGAATTAGGGGCCATTTGCCTCCGAATTAGGATTTTTACCTCCGAATTGGGGGATTCGGACTTTTTTCATATTTTATTTAATTTTACATTTAAATCAAGTTTTAATTGTTGTTCTTTTAGGATATTTCAAGAGTTAAATAAATAACGCTTCTGATAAAAATAGCCAGTTCTTCAGAAAGGTGTAGTAAATGCTTATTTTTTGACGTTCTTTCGAGTTTTGATGAAAATACCTCCGAATTGGGTGCCTTTACCTTATACAAATGAAATTCACAAAGCATCTCAGCGTCATGTTTGTGTAACGCGCCAGTTGCCACAGTGGTGGCTCGTGAAGAATGTAGGCACTTTACCTGTTCTCCTGTATCCCCTGTTCGGCGCCGCTCGATATGCACCATTCGTCTTTCTGTGAACAAATAGGCTTTTAACCACTACTTGTAACTAGGCCTACTTGAACTACTAAAAAACTAAATTCTTACATAATTTACAGCAATGTTTGATAAAAAGAATAATATTATGACAGCATAACCGTAACATAAGAGTGACACATTTTGTGTTTGTTGTTGCGCGTACGCCAAGACGTTATACAGCTTGTCTTACGTATACTGTGTTGTGTTATTAATCTGCCCACATCTTAGCGTTACGACCCTCACATATCCTACAAACTACATAAAAGTTTCAACGCAAAAAAAAACACTTATTATACTTGCCACTGTGGAAGACTTCGCTAGTTTAGGAAAGAAGATTTAGGGCCTTTTTCACCATGTTCTGATAAGTGTCGGATAGCCTGAACGTAAGTATTGTCACTTTCTTACTTTGTGTCAAGGGACAAGAACAAAAGTTGTGAGCGATCCGACACTTATCAGAAGGTGGTAAAACAGTCCCTAGGAAGACACGCCCACCACCATCACTACAGCCTTTTTTAACGTCGCACTGCTGGGCACAGGCCTCCTCTCTAATAGGAGAGAGGGATTTAGAGCTTAGACCCGCCACACTGCTCCAATGCGGGTTGGCGGGCTTTAACGACTACTGTCACACGATAGTGATAACCGCGACCGACTGCTTAACGTGCTCTCCGAGGCACGGGGGTGAAACACCGCCAACTTCCAACTCCGGGCTGGCACTGAGAATTATTTGACAGAAAAATCCAATAACAATTATTTGCCCGACCCGGGAATCGAACTCGGGGCCTCGTGATCTGCGGTCGAATATGCTAACCACTAGAGCAACGAGGCAGTGCGAGGAAGTCGCGCGTGTGTGTGACTCACCGCTATGTGTATGGTGACGGGGTCGCAGGCGTGCGCGCAGGCGCGCCGCACGGGCGGCAGCGCGCGCCGCACGCGCAGCTGCGCCACCAGCCGCCACAGCCGCGCGTCCAGCTGCCGCACGCGCTCCAGCTCCGACACCCACGCCCTGACCAGTACCAACTACGGTGATGCTTCACAACAAGTCGCGCGTGTGTGTGACTCACCTCTATGTGTATGGTGACGGGGTCGCAGGCGTGCGCGCAGGCGCGCCGCACGCGCAGCTGCGCCACCAGCCGCCACAGCCGCGCGTCCAGCTGCCGCACGCGCTCCAGCTCCGACACCCACGCCCTGACCAGTACCAACTACGGTGATGCTTCACAACAAGTCGCGCGTGTGTGTGACTCACCGCTATGTGTATGGTGACGGGGTCGCAGGCGTGCGCGCAGGCGCGCCGCACGGGCGGCAGCGCGCGCCGCACGCGCAGCTGCGCCACCAGCCGCCACAGCCGCGCGTCCAGCTGCCGCACGCGCTCCAGCTCCGACACCCACGCCCTGACCAGTACCAACTACGGTGATGCTTCACAACAAGTCGCGCGTGTGTGTGACTCACCGCTATGTGTATGGTGACGGGGTCGCAGGCATGCGCGCAGGCGCGCCGCACGGGCGGCAGCGCGCGCCGCACGCGCAGCTGCGCCACCAGCCGCCACAGCCGCGCGTCCAGCTGCCGCACGCGCTCCAGCTCCGACACCCACTCCCTGACCAGTACCAACTACGGTGATGCTTCACAACAAGTCGCGCGTGTGTGTGACTCACCGCTATGTGTATGGTGACGGGGTCGCAGGCGTGCGCGCAGGCGCGCCGCACGGGCGGCAGCGCGCGCCGCACGCGCAGCTGCGCCACCAGCCGCCACAGCCGCGCGTCCAGCTGCCGCACGCGCTCCAGCTCCGACACCCACGCCCTGACCAGTACCAACTACGGTGATGCTTCACAACAAGTCGCGCGTGTGTGTGACTCACCGCTATGTGTATGGTGACGGGGTCGCAGGCGTGCGCGCAGGCGCGCCGCACGGGCGGCAGCGCGCGCCGCACGCGCAGCTGCGCCACCAGCCGCCACAGCCGCGCGTCCAGCTGCCGCACGCGCTCCAGCTCCGACACCCACGCCCTGACCAGTACCAACTACGGTGATGCTTCACAACAAGTCGCGCGTGTGTGTGACTCACCGCTATGTGTATGGTGACGGGGTCGCAGGCGTGCGCGCAGGCGCGCCGCACGGGCGGCAGCGCGCGCCGCACGCGCAGCTGCGCCACCAGCCGCCACAGCCGCGCGTCCAGCTGCCGCACGCGCTCCAGCTCCGACACCCACGCCCTGACCAGTACCAACTACGGTGATGCTTCACAACAAGTCGCGCGTGTGTGTGACTCACCGCTATGTGTATGGTGACGGGGTCGCAGGCGTGCGCGCAGGCGCGCCGCACGGGCGGAAGCGCGCGCCGCACGCGCAGCTGCGCCACCAGCCGCCACAGCCGCGCGTCCAGCTGCCGCACGCGCTCCAGCTCCGACACCCACTCCCTGACCAGTACCAACTACGGTGATGCTTCACAACAAGTCGCGCGTGTGTGTGACTCACCGCTATGTGTATGGTGACGGGTTCGCAGGCATGCGCGCAGGCGCGCCGCACGGGCGGCAGCGCGCGCCGCACGCGCAGCTGCGCCACCAGCCGCCACAGCCGCGCGTCCAGCTGCCGCACGCGCTCCAGCTCCGACACCCACTCCCTGACCAGTACCAACTACGGTGATGCTTCACAACAAGTCGCGCGTGTGTGTGACTCACCGCTATGTGTATGGTGACGGGGTCGCAGGCGTGCGCGCAGGCGCGCCGCACGGGCGGCAGCACGCGCCGCACGCGCAGCTGCGCCACCAGCCGCCACAGCCGCGCGTCCAGCTGCCGCACGCGCTCCAGCTCCGACACCCACGCCCTGACCAGTACCAACTACGGTGATGCTTCACAACAAGTCGCGCGTGTGTGTGACTCACCGCTATGTGTATGGTGACGGGGTCGCAGGCGTGCGCGCAGGCGCGCCGCACGGGCGGCAGCGCGCGCCGCACGCGCAGCTGCGCCACCAGCCGCCACAGCCGCGCGTCCAGCTGCCGCACGCGCTCCAGCTCCGACACCCACGCCCTGACCAGTACCAACTACGGTGATGCTTCACAACAAGTCGCGCGTGTGTGTGACTCACCGCTATGTGTATGGTGACGGGGTCGCAGGCGTGCGCGCAGGCGCGCCGCACGGGCGGCAGCGCGCGCCGCACGCGCAGCTGCGCCACCAGCCGCCACAGCCGCGCGTCCAGCTGCCGCACGCGCTCCAGCTCCGACACCCACGCCCTGACCAGTACCAACTACGGTGATGCTTCACAACAAGTCGCGCGTGTGTGTGACTCACCGCTATGTGTATGGTGACGGGGTCACAGGCGTGCGCGCAGGCGCGCCGCACGGGCGGCAGCGCGCGCCGCACGCGCAGCTGCGCCACCAGCCGCCACAGCCGCGCGTCCAGCTGCCGCACGCGCTCCAGCTCCGACACCCACGCCCTGACCAGTACCAACTACGGTGATGCTTCACAACAAGTCGCGCGTGTGTGTGACTCACCGCTATGTGTATGGTGACGGGGTCGCAGGCGTGCGCGCAGGCGCGCCGCACGGGCGGCAGCGCGCGCCGCACGCGCAGCTGCGCCACCAGCCGCCACAGCCGCGCGTCCAGCTGCCGCACGCGCTCCAGCTCCGACACCCACGCCCTGACCAGTACCAACTACGGTGATGCTTCACAACAAGTCGCGCGTGTGTGTGACTCACCGCTATGTGTATGGTGACGGGGTCGCAGGCGTGCGCGCAGGCGCGCCGCACGGGCGGCAGCGCGCGCCGCACGCGCAGCTGCGCCACCAGCCGCCACAGCCGCGCGTCCAGCTGCCGCACGCGCTCCAGCTCCGACACCCACTCCCTGACCAGTACCAACTACGGTGATGCTTCACAACAAGTCGCGCGTGTGTGTGACTCACCGCTATGTGTATGGTGACGGGGTCGCAGGCGTGCGCGCAGGCGCGCCGCACGGGCGGCAGCGCGCGCCGCACGCGCAGCTGCGCCACCAGCCGCCACAGCCGCGCGTCCAGCTGCCGCACGCGCTCCAGCTCCGACACCCACGCCCTGACCAGTACCAACTACGGTGATGCTTCACAACAAGTCGCGCGTGTGTGTGACTCACCGCTATGTGTATGGTGACGGGGTCGCAGGCGTGCGCGCAGGCGCGCCGCACGGGCGGCAGCGCGCGCCGCACGCGCAGCTGCGCCACCAGCCGCCACAGCCGCGCGTCCAGCTGCCGCACGCGCTCCAGCTCCGACACCCACGCCCTGACCAGTACCAACTACGGTGATGCTTCACAACAAGTCGCGCGTGTGTGTGACTCACCGCTATGTGTATGGTGACGGGGTCGCAGGCATGCGCGCAGGCGCGCCGCACGGGCGGCAGCGCGCGCCGCACGCGCAGCTGCGCCACCAGCCGCCACAGCCGCGCGTCCAGCTGCCGCACGCGCTCCAGCTCCGACACCCACTCCCTGACCAGTACCAACTACGGTGATGCTTCACAACAAGTCGCGCGTGTGTGTGACTCACCGCTATGTGTATGGTGACGGGGTCGCAGGCGTGCGCGCAGGCGCGCCGCACGGGCGGCAGCGCGCGCCGCACGCGCAGCTGCGCCACCAGCCGCCACAGCCGCGCGTCCAGCTGCCGCACGCGCTCCAGCTCCGACACCCACGCCCTGACCAGTACCAACTACGGTGATGCTTCACAACAAGTCGCGCGTGTGTGTGACTCACCGCTATGTGTATGGTGACGGGGTCGCAGGCGTGCGCGCAGGCGCGCCGCACGGGCGGCAGCGCGCGCCGCACGCGCAGCTGCGCCACCAGCCGCCACAGCCGCGCGTCCAGCTGCCGCACGCGCTCCAGCTCCGACACCCACGCCCTGACCAGTACCAACTACGGTGATGCTTCACAACAAGTCGCGCGTGTGTGTGACTCACCGCTATGTGTATGGTGACGGGGTCGCAGGCGTGCGCGCAGGCGCGCCGCACGGGCGGCAGCGCGCGCCGCACGCGCAGCTGCGCCACCAGCCGCCACAGCCGCGCGTCCAGCTGCCGCACGCGCTCCAGCTCCGACACCCACGCCCTGACCAGTACCAACTACGGTGATGCTTCACAACAAGTCGCGCGTGTGTGTGACTCACCGCTATGTGTATGGTGACGGGGTCGCAGGCGTGCGCGCAGGCGCGCCGCACGGGCGGCAGCGCGCGCCGCACGCGCAGCTGCGCCACCAGCCGCCACAGCCGCGCGTCCAGCTGCCGCACGCGCTCCAGCTCCGACACCCACGCCCTGACCAGTACCAACTACGGTGATGCTTCACAACAAGTCGCGCGTGTGTGTGACTCACCGCTATGTGTATGGTGACGGGGTCGCAGGCGTGCGCGCAGGCGCGCCGCACGGGCGGCAGCGCGCGCCGCACGCGCAGCTGCGCCACCAGCCGCCACAGCCGCGCGTCCAGCTGCCGCACGCGCTCCAGCTCCGACACCCACTCCCTGACCAGTACCAACTACGGTGATGCTTCACAACAAGTCGCGCGTGTGTGTGACTCACCGCTATGTGTATGGTGACGGGGTCGCAGGCGTGCGCGCAGGCGCGCCGCACGGGCAGCAGCGCGCGCCGCACGCGCAGCTGCGCCACCAGCCGCCACAGCCGCGCGTCCAGCTGCCGCACGCGCTCCAGCTCCGACACCCACGCCCTGACCAGTACCAACTACGGTGATGCTTCACAACAAGTCGCGCGTGTGTGTGACTCACCGCTATGTGTATGGTGACGGGTTCGCAGGCATGCGCGCAGGCGCGCCGCACGGGCGGCAGCGCGCGCCGCACGCGCAGCTGCGCCACCAGCCGCCACAGCCGCGCGTCCAGCTGCCGCACGCGCTCCAGCTCCGACACCCACGCCCTGACCAGTACCAACTACGGTGATGCTTCACAACAAGTCGCGCGTGTGTGTGACTCACCGCTATGTGTATGGTGACGGGTTCGCAGGCATGCGCGCAGGCGCGCCGCACGGGCTGCAGCGCGCGCCGCACGCGCAGCTGCGCCACCAGCCGCCACAGCCGCGCGTCCAGCTGCCGCACGCGCTCCAGCTCCGACACCCACTCCCTGACCAGTACCAACTACGGTGATGCTTCACAACAAGTCGCGCGTGTGTGTGACTCACCGCTATGTGTATGGTGACGGGGTCGCAGGCGTGCGCGCAGGCGCGCCGCACGGGCGGCAGCGCGCGCCGCACGCGCAGCTGCGCCACCAGCCGCCACAGCCGCGCGTCCAGCTGCCGCACGCGCTCCAGCTCCGACACCCACGCCCTGACCAGTACCAACTACGGTGATGCTTCACAACAAGTCGCGCGTGTGTGTGACTCACCGCTATGTGTATGGTGACGGGGTCGCAGGCGTGCGCGCAGGCGCGCCGCACGGGCGGCAGCGCGCGCCGCACGCGCAGCTGCGCCACCAGCCGCCACAGCCGCGCGTCCAGCTGCCGCACGCGCTCCAGCTCCGACACCCACGCCCTGACCAGTACCAACTACGGTGATGCTTCACAACAAGTCGCGCGTGTGTGTGACTCACCGCTATGTGTATGGTGACGGGGTCGCAGGCGTGCGCGCAGGCGCGCCGCACGGGCGGCAGCGCGCGCCGCACGCGCAGCTGCGCCACCAGCCGCCACAGCCGCGCGTCCAGCTGCCGCACGCGCTCCAGCTCCGACACCCACGCCCTGACCAGTACCAACTACGGTGATGCTTCACAACAAGTCGCGCGTGTGTGTGACTCACCGCTATGTGTATGGTGACGGGGTCGCAGGCGTGCGCGCAGGCGCGCCGCACGGGCGGCAGCGCGCGCCGCACGCGCAGCTGCGCCACCAGCCGCCACAGCCGCGCGTCCAGCTGCCGCACGCGCTCCAGCTCCGACACCCACGCCCTGACCAGTACCAACTACGGTGATGCTTCACAACAAGTCGCGCGTGTGTGTGACTCACCGCTATGTGTATGGTGACGGGGTCGCAGGCGTGCGCGCAGGCGCGCCGCACGGGCGGCAGCGCGCGCCGCACGCGCAGCTGCGCCACCAGCCGCCACAGCCGCGCGTCCAGCTGCCGCACGCGCTCCAGCTCCGACACCCACGCCCTGACCAGTACCAACTACGGTGATGCTTCACAACAAGTCGCGCGTGTGTGTGACTCACCGCTATGTGTATGGTGACGGGGTCGCAGGCGTGCGCGCAGGCGCGCCGCACGGGCGGCAGCGCGCGCCGCACGCGCAGCTGCGCCACCAGCCGCCACAGCCGCGCGTCCAGCTGCCGCACGCGCTCCAGCTCCGACACCCACGCCCTGACCAGTACCAACTACGGTGATGCTTCACAACAAGTCGCGCGTGTGTGTGACTCACCGCTATGTGTATGGTGACGGGGTCGCAGGCGTGCGCGCAGGCGCGCCGCACGGGCGGCAGCGCGCGCCGCACGCGCAGCTGCGCCACCAGCCGCCACAGCCGCGCGTCCAGCTGCCGCACGCGCTCCAGCTCCGACACCCACTCCCTGACCAGTACCAACTACGGTGATGCTTCACAACAAGTCGCGCGTGTGTGTGACTCACCGCTATGTGTATGGTGACGGGGTCGCAGGCGTGCGCGCAGGCGCGCCGCACGGGCGGCAGCGCGCGCCGCACGCGCAGCTGCGCCACCAGCCGCCACAGCCGCGCGTCCAGCTGCCGCACGCGCTCCAGCTCCGACACCCACGCCCTGACCAGTACCAACTACGGTGATGCTTCACAACAAGTCGCGCGTGTGTGTGACTCACCGCTATGTGTATGGTGACGGGTTCGCAGGCATGCGCGCAGGCGCGCCGCACGGGCGGCAGCGCGCGCCGCACGCGCAGCTGCGCCACCAGCCGCCACAGCCGCGCGTCCAGCTGCCGCACGCGCTCCAGCTCCGACACCCACTCCCTGACCAGTACCAACTACGGTGATGCTTCACAACAAGTCGCGCGTGTGTGTGACTCACCGCTATGTGTATGGTGACGGGGTCGCAGGCGTGCGCGCAGGCGCGCCGCACGGGCGGCAGCGCGCGCCGCACGCGCAGCTGCGCCACCAGCCGCCACAGCCGCGCGTCCAGCTGCCGCACGCGCTCCAGCTCCGACACCCACTCCCTGACCAGTACCAACTACGGTGATGCTTCACAACAAGTCGCGCGTGTGTGTGACTCACCGCTATGTGTATGGTGACGGGGTCGCAGGCGTGCGCGCAGGCGCGCCGCACGGGCGGCAGCGCGCGCCGCACGCGCAGCTGCGCCACCAGCCGCCACAGCCGCGCGTCCAGCTGCCGCACGCGCTCCAGCTCCGACACCCACGCCCTGACCAGTACCAACTACGGTGATGCTTCACAACAAGTCGCGCGTGTGTGTGACTCACCGCTATGTGTATGGTGACGGGGTCGCAGGCGTGCGCGCAGGCGCGCCGCACGGGCGGCAGCGCGCGCCGCACGCGCAGCTGCGCCACCAGCCGCCACAGCCGCGCGTCCAGCTGCCGCACGCGCTCCAGCTCCGACACCCACGCCCTGACCAGTACCAACTACGGTGATGCTTCACAACAAGTCGCGCGTGTGTGTGACTCACCGCTATGTGTATGGTGACGGGGTCGCAGGCGTGCGCGCAGGCGCGCCGCACGGGCGGCAGCGCGCGCCGCACGCGCAGCTGCGCCACCAGCCGCCACAGCCGCGCGTCCAGCTGCCGCACGCGCTCCAGCTCCGACACCCACGCCCTGACCAGTACCAACTACGGTGATGCTTCACAACAAGTCGCGCGTGTGTGTGACTCACCGCTATGTGTATGGTGACGGGGTCGCAGGCGTGCGCGCAGGCGCGCCGCACGGGCGGCAGCGCGCGCCGCACGCGCAGCTGCGCCACCAGCCGCCACAGCCGCGCGTCCAGCTGCCGCACGCGCTCCAGCTCCGACACCCACGCCCTGACCAGTACCAACTACGGTGATGCTTCACAACAAGTCGCGCGTGTGTGTGACTCACCGCTATGTGTATGGTGACGGGGTCGCAGGCGTGCGCGCAGGCGCGCCGCACGGGCGGCAGCGCGCGCCGCACGCGCAGCTGCGCCACCAGCCGCCACAGCCGCGCGTCCAAATGCCGCAAGCGCTCCAGCTCCGACACCCACGCCCTGACCAGTACCAACTACGGTGATGCTTCACAACAAGTCGCGCGTGTGTGTGACTAACCGCTATGTGTATGGTGACGGGTTCGCAGGCATGCGCGCAGGCGCGCCGCACGGGCGGCAGCGCGCGCCGCACGCGCAGCTGCGCCACCAGCCGCCACAGCCGCGCGTCCAGCTGCCGCACGCGCTCCAGCTCCGACACCCACTCCCTGACCAGTACCAACTACGGTGATGCTTCACAACAAGTCGCGCGTGTGTGTGACTCACCGCTATGTGTATGGTGACGGGGTCGCAGGCGTGCGCGCAGGCGCGCCGCACGGGCGGCAGCGCGCGCCGCACGCGCAGCTGCGCCACCAGCCGCCACAGCCGCGCGTCCAGCTGCCGCACGCGCTCCAGCTCCGACACCCACGCCCTGACCAGTACCAACTACGGTGATGCTTCACAACAAGTCGCGCGTGTGTGTGACTCACCGCTATGTGTATGGTGACGGGGTCGCAGGCGTGCGCGCAGGCGCGCCGCACGGGCGGCAGCGCGCGCCGCACGCGCAGCTGCGCCACCAGCCGCCACAGCCGCGCGTCCAGCTGCCGCACGCGCTCCAGCTCCGACACCCACGCCCTGACCAGTACCAACTACGGTGATGCTTCACAACAAGTCGCGCGTGTGTGTGACTCACCGCTATGTGTATGGTGACGGGGTCGCAGGCGTGCGCGCAGGCGCGCCGCACGGGCGGCAGCGCGCGCCGCACGCGCAGCTGCGCCACCAGCCGCCACAGCCGCGCGTCCAGCTGCCGCACGCGCTCCAGCTCCGACACCCACGCCCTGACCAGTACCAACTACGGTGATGCTTCACAACAAGTCGCGCGTGTGTGTGACTCACCGCTATGTGTATGGTGACGGGGTCGCAGGCGTGCGCGCAGGCGCGCCGCACGGGCGGCAGCGCGCGCCGCACGCGCAGCTGCGCCACCAGCCGCCACAGCCGCGCGTCCAGCTGCCGCACGCGCTCCAGCTCCGACACCCACGCCCTGACCAGTACCAACTACGGTGATGCTTCACAACAAGTCGCGCGTGTGTGTGACTCACCGCTATGTGTATGGTGACGGGGTCGCAGGCGTGCGCGCAGGCGCGCCGCACGGGCGGCAGCGCGCGCCGCACGCGCAGCTGCGCCACCAGCCGCCACAGCCGCGCGTCCAGCTGCCGCA